>JARLTB010000254.1:4967500-5515000 GCA_030141615.1 Unio pictorum
GAAATCATATCATCTTGATCAGTGTTGACTGAACGCTTGTAGTTTGTCTTGAAATTGCCAACTTTCTCTCATATTAACTTACTTCGTTATGTCGATTGGAAGCGTCCAGCTAAGTTATATCTTTTGCACTTCCTGATATTTCTTCTGTCTCTTTGATGCGCATATGGGTTTACCAATAACTAAATTTGTTCTTCTGGAATATGTGTCGTAGTCATTCTCATAAATACATGGAACTTAAATTGTATAACAATGCGCTCTGGATAACATTAGACTCCGGTATTTCCTTTCACTTTCAAGATGGCAGTAAATTAAATCACGCAATACAGTCGTGACATACATACAAAGAAGGCATAATAAACCTCTAGGCAGTTGAAGTTTGTATGGTCCTCCAAATCTCATTAAAATCTCATTCAAAATATAATAAGATTCTATATCTAGACTAACTGGATTCATTATTGAGAATTATGTAATCTCATTTTATGATCCAGTAATAAGCTAAAATCTAACGTGCTAAGTACTAATTGCTTTCAGACCAACATGAGTTGAAACTTTCTTTTCGAATTTCTAGAATCCTCGGATTATCAGAAAGGGACAGAACATGATGATTTCAAGAGGGTTTCTATTCACTTGTCGAAATTTAGGATGCTACATTTAAACGGTTTGTAAGACCGGCTTTGTTTCATACCATGATGCAAAAATGGCATGGTAAAATGTTTCTGTCTTAGTTGGCATGATTAAAGCTGCGCCTATCAAAGTTGGCACGATACAGTGCTTCTTTCCGAGTCGGCACTGTAACATGCTCATGTTCGAACTGGAAAGGCAAGATGTTCTTGTCTGATTTGGCACGGTATGACGCTCGTGTTCGAGTTACTTAATGCAGAAGCATATATTTTATTAGTTTATATATTCATGTTTTAATTAGGCAGAAGTGGGTATTTTATTATTTTATCTAATTAATGTTATTTAAAGATGAGTCAAATAAAACTATCACTTGCAATTATTGTTATTTTCATTTTTTTTCTTCACATATATAGCCATTTAGTCAACCTTGAACCAGGATTACCTATTGAATTTTGTTCACTCTGAGCAATGAAGCTACCCTGAGTGCTGTTCATGCTGGGTTGTTCTATTGCATGACAAGTGGTAAGTAACTTTCTGATTGGTTAGTTTTCTACTTGTCTGTATAAACAGCACAGTATGGGCATCATATTGCTGTTGGTCATTCCATTGGAGTTTCTGAAGGGTGCTTGTCATGGGATTGAATTAAATGCGATTCTTAATATGTTGGACAACCTTTGCCCCATATAATAAGGGTTTAATAAAGCAGGATATATATATATTTATCTATGTATATATTTATCTAACGTTGCCAACCTCATACACAATAAAACTCCTATAACATATACTGGACTTGTCAATTGTCTATTCTAAGAGTAGACGAAAGAGAACGGTAACATTAATACTGGTGTATTATTTTCAAGGAAATTTACAATTTCAGGAAGAAAATACACTTTTCATCCTATCTCATCTCTATTTGAAATCAGAAATACTTGCGTTTCAGGACTGCATTTATAAACATACGCTTTAGCGAATCTGTACTTTCAAAGGTAAATTTATTGTCATTTAAGATAATAAGGAAGACTTTATAATGTGTATGATTATTCCTTACATTGACCAAGCATAAAATATGCTTTTGTGAACTCTAATAATGCGTGGCATTAGATGTTTACAATGAATGCAAGATGCATGGGTTTCAAATACCTCATTTTCATAATTAGAATCAGATTCGATTACTATGTTACACCATGCTATCCAACGTGGACTAGTATTGAATTATACAGCGGAATAGACAATACGATTTAACTAATTTTATATGCGCCTAGTTTGATTTTGATGCAAACTATTACTGTAATGATCTAACGTGTTCATTTTAATATAAGCAACGTTTGCCAATGAAGAAGCAAATAATTATCGTGTTACCACATCAACGTTCATAAACTAAATACTGGAGAAATCAGTTATTGTCTTATTTTACTAATTTGAATCTTCATGATGATCAGGCATTCAAATTTGTAACTGCTATAGCTCACGTTGCAAGTTTTATCACATAGACTTGAGATCAAGGCCGGATGGAAGCAAAACTGTAAAACCCAAAATCACGTGGGCATGACTTACAGTCCAAAGAAAGAAGACTGGTTGCTGGTCAAGACTTTACAAAGTAAATGAAAAATGATTAGTTGCCATATACAATAGGTTGAGTAAAATTGTATCTTGGAGTATCACGTATATCTAGAATTATAGATGTAAAATTATTTAAAGTAACAAATATTTTTTAAACTTGAAACTAATACATTTTTTGAAATATAGATATATATTAGTTGTGTATTTAGTTAGACCTTTGAAAATGAGTAGCAAGATAATATATAAATCTAAACAGCTAATATTTGATGAAGATGATCATGACGACAACAATCACAATAATGATTGTTATCTTCGACATTATTATTACTTATTATATATATATATATATATATATATATATATATATATATATATATATATATATATATATATATATATATATATATATATATATATATATATATATATATATATATATATATATATATATATGAACACTTTCTTCCATGTCCTCTTCGACACGGTGGTGGTGGTGGTGAGGATAGTGTGAATGAAAATGTTGAATTGATAAGGTTGTCACTGTTTGAACACAGTAATGGTTGTCACTGTTTGAACACAGTAATGTTTGTCACTGTTTGAACACAGTAATGGTTGTCACTGTTTGAACACAGTAATGGTTGTCACTGTTTGAACACAGTAATGGTTGTTTTACTTCCTAACATGAATGTATTTTCAACCTGTACTGCCAACGTATACCAGTGTTATGTCTCCATATTCCATGTATACCACTGTTATTTTACCATATTCCATGTATACCACTGTTATGTTTCCATATTCCATGTATACCACTGTTATGTTTCCATATTCCATGTATACCACTGTTATGTTTCCATTTTCCATGTATACCACTGTTATGTTACCATATTCCATGTATATCACTGTTATGTTTCCATATTCCATGTATACCACTGTTATGTTTCCATATTCCATGTATACCACAGTTATGTTTCCATATTCCATGTATACCACTGTTATGTTTCCATATTCCATGTATACCACTGTTATGTTTCCATATTCCATGTATACCACTGTTATGTTTCCATATTCCATGTATACCACTGTTATATTTCCATATTCCATGTAACCATTGCACTAATATATACCTACATAGTGAGTTGGAATCGTCCGATTCCAGATGGAAGTAAACAAAATATTGTCTTGTATCAACTGGTATTTATGTGAAGATCATTATTTCATGTCTCACAGAAATTTGTATACTAACAGAATAATATGTTTCTGATGAAGTCCAGAAATCAGGATTTCAAGCATTCTAAAACAAATATTGCTGCACATACATTTTTATTAGGATGACTGGCATCGGTATGTCAAGTCACCCTAATATTCAAGACAAAAAAATACAAGACAAGACAAGTCAGTACAAGACAAGACAAGTTCGTACAATACAAAACAAGACGAGACAGACAAGTCAGTACAAGGCAAGACAATACAAGTCAGTACAAGACAAGATAAGACAAGACAAGACAAATTAGTACAAGACAAGTCAGGACAAGACAAGACAAGTCAGTACAAGACAAGTCAATACATGATAAGTCAAGACAAGACAAGATAGTTCAGTACAAGACAAGACAAGTCAGTACAAGACAAGACAAGATATTTCAGTACAAAACAAGGCATGACAAGTCAGTACAAGACAAGTCAGGACAAGACAAGATAGTTCAGTACAAGACAAGACAAGTCAGTACAAGACAAGACAAGATATTTCAGTACAAGACAAGATATGACAAGTCAGTACAAGACAAGACAAGACATTTCAGTACAAGACATGCCAAGTCAGTACCAGGCAAGTCAGGACAAGACAAGTCAGTACAAGACAAGACAGGACAAGAAAGGACAAGTCAGTACAAGACAAGACAAGACATGACAAGACAAGGCAAGACAAGACAAGACAAGTTAGTACAAGACAATACAAGACAAGACAAGATAAGAGAAGACAAGACAAGATAAGACAAGACTTTATTACGCTCAGGTTGTAAAAGTTACAGTATATGAAGCAAAAAAATAATAAATGACATTAGTACGTGTACATATACCACATGGTCCTTAACAGAATTACAATATGCGTAAAAACAATCTAAGAACCTGCAAATATGTTTGTAAGAGTCGCACGTTACCTGTATTCACTAGTTGATTATATTTATAAACAATAGACCTGGAAGTGTAAAAATGATGTTTAATTATTTTTGTCTTTCATCGTGAAAACAAGAAGATGGCAGAAGACAATGATAAGTATCCCATCCTTCTTGACACAAACAAAATGGACAAGATCTTTCGTTATAGGGAACATGAGGCCACATACCAGTTTCCTTTTGAAACCTATGATTTGTAGTTCTAAACTTTTTTAAATTTTGTAGATTTATTTTTGGGTAATGAGAAAGACATTTCGTCAATCTCCAAACTAGTTTTAAATACGTTAGGCCTGTAGATGACGTATTGATTGCATTATTGGAACGCCATGTTTTAAACCGCTTGGTCGAGTAAATGTTTCATGTCATTTTGGCCGCTTTTCCTGCGGAAATTATAACGATGTTACACGGGTCGAATTTTATTATTGAAACCGCTATTGAAGTCAGATTCATTACCTTCCTACACAACATTATCCTACTTCAATGCGAGATATCTATCTGCGAAATGGATTATCACTTGCAATTGATAGTGTATTTAATGTATGTATCATGGATAATGATATAATATCAATATGACCGATTTTCATGGAGACATTTGATACTAATGGACAATATTCGTTTTCTCAGAAATGAGACCCCATGACATCTTCTAACATTATTTTATTGTATTATTATATATTTTGTGGTAATTATATCATGTCAGTGATTTTCAGAGAAAAGTACGGTAACAGAATCCTGCAGGCTGTCCAAGAAATGAGACACATTTAACGTACCTAATAACTTACTGGCATGTCAAAGATGGAATTGTATTGAGCTGATGGATTTACTTCCTAAAGAATGAATGCTTAAGTTAACGAGGTCCCTTGATTATCAACATAAAATCAAATATCTCTCTCTCTCTCTCTCTCTCTCTCTCTCTCTCTCTCTCTCTCTCTCTCTCTCTCTCTCTCTCTCTTTAATAAACGTTTTTTTTAATTACAAATCTCCGTTGGAAGCATGTTATATACCCTATTAGAAATCATTAAAACTCTCCAAATTATGGTGAAAAATGAAACCTTAAGGATAATAAATCCCTGCTCAATCTGTGAAAAATTAAGCTATAAGGTAAAAACTAATTCATCCCATAATAATCTGATACGTCCCATGATGATATGACACTGAATACAACATACAGTTTTAATAATAATAATAATAATAATAATAATAATAATAATAATAATAATAATAATAATAATAATAATAATAATAATAATAATAATAATAAAACTAATAATAATAATTAAACAAATAATAATAACAATGATAATAATGAGAAGAAGAAGAAGAAGAAGAAGAAGAAGAAGAAGAAGAAGAAGAAGAAGAAGAAGAAGAAGAATAAGAAGAGTGTCCGTAAATTTTTTGCCGAAATAGAGTTAATATATTAAAAATGAGTTGGAATCCCAAATATAACCAAGAGAGAGCGAGAAAGAGAATGGTCCCTTTCCATTGTTCGTTGTTTCACCCTAGAAAGTCCAAATAGTGTTTAGACGGATTTCGTATTTTGCTTCTTGGTGTTTACTTAAACTGATGTGAAACTTTTTTTCTTTAAACTGTTGACATGAATACAGCGTGATTTATTGTAATCAACATAAACAGCATAAAGAATATACAAAGACTTTTAATGTAACATTAATAAATAGCCTCATATGGACTTCATAAACTAACAGCTGTGCAAAAGCGGTCGAAATCTCCGCAATGAAAGCTAATGTCTGTGTAATTTCCCAGAGTGATATCAATATACGGTAAGTGAAGAACCCAATAACGTGCATTTAAAATATTCCGCAAAGAAATGGTTGAGGAAGTTTCAATTGACAATTAAATTTACTAAAGAACGAATCTTCCATTAGAATGAAAAAACTAGGTTGAAAAAAACGGATATGCAAATTTGGATAATTTCATATCATAAGTACCTTTCCTCACGCTGTATTATCCATCAACTCGAGCATTCCTTAGATTTTGAGTAAAATAGTACAGGCTAATAGGACGTCTTTGGCGTAATTAAGTTCTTCTTCGGAAAGCATTTATAGCTATATCGGAAGTCTTCCTTTTTTTTTATAACAGAATCAATTATTGGCAGTCACGAAGATGGTCTTAAAGTTTGCATGAAAATGATTTGTAAACAGGATTGTCCTCGAGCGACTAGAACCTATTTAGTAGCCAGTTCTAATTATGGAGAGAAAAAATATTGAATAAAGTCTGCGATTTAAAGTAAGTCACGGAACTTTATAAATCCTTTTATTTATTAAATGCATGTACTCGAGTTTCGTCTTTGTGTACAACGATACCCAGGTGTGTTATTACACACACACACACACACACAAACACAGTGCACAGACGATCTATGTGTATAAATGTCTCACCCTAGGTTTTAAAAAAAACCTTTACATTACGGAACGTCTTGTTAGTAAGCGATCTACTTTAAGGACTTGGACAACTTCAGCTATAGAGCAGAACAGAGTGACCAGAGTGACTAGATAGAACAAAGTGATCGAAGTCGACGTGGTATCAGCTGCAGGGCTAACTATTCAACCATATCAGCTGCAGGGCTAACTATTCAACCATATCAGCTGCAGGGCTAACTATTCAACCATATCAGCCATAGAGTTGAATAGTGTTGCACTGCTCAAGTAACAGATAATCAGGTGTTTCTGACCGAGATTAGTGCACGCTGATTACTTGATTGACCAACCTGTGATACTGACGGCGGCTTGATTGGTCAGTGTGACTGGTAGCCGAATAGCCGAATGCGCTGGTGACTGAGTGTATAACTCCATGTTATGTAACATTCTATGCTAATTTTGGGAGTTTGTCAAACCCAGTGTGTGCTTGGGTATGTAGAGATACTTTGTATATCTGTTCCTTTTTGTTTAGATAATATCAATATTGGAGTGAATGTATTTTTCTTTATGAGTACAATGCTACATATATTAGTATTTGAGTAAACCTTTCTTGTGGTGAAATCACTGTGAATCATTCAACCCTTGTTACTGTGCCGTTTAAGGTCATTTACTTGTATTTTTATTATTTAAGTCCGTGCGTTTATGTTAATTGATCCAATAATTGGATCGTATACAAGCACATATTAATCATTAATTAATTTTTCATTCAAATCATTCGTCATTAAATTGTGTTGCAAATCCGAACTCCCACTGGGTTATCTTGTTACACAGTACAAACTCAGTTCATAACATGATGCATTTAACTTCTTAAAACTATCCATACCGAAGGAGAAAATTAAAATGATGACCATTATTCAAGTAGAAAATTAAAATGATGACCATTATTCAAGTAGAAAATTAAAATGATGACCATTATTCAAGTAGAAAATTAAAATGATGACCATTATTCAAGTAGAAAATTAAAATGATGACCATTATTCAAGTAGAAAATTAAAATGATGACCATTATTCAAGTAGAAATTAAAATGATGACCATTATTCAAGTAGAAATTAAAATGATGACCATTATTCAAGTAGAAATTAAAATGATGACCATTATTCAAGTAGAAATTAAAATGATGACCATTATTCAAGTAGAAATTGAGCTTTTCTGTAAATGGGATTACAATATATAAATGTTTCCATCGGGAAAGTATATTGGGATTTGATGTGCCTATGTCTGCATGTGTATATTTTATCATAATGACAAGACAAACATTTGGACGCAGTGGAAAAGTTTTGATTGTCAAGCAGATATCTTACTGTTTCATACAATCGGCTGGTTTATTTCATTGTGGTTTACAGCTGATGTGGAATTTGAGATGCAACTGTAATTAAAATTGACTTACCAAATAGATCAATCATTAATGCGTGTACCACATCTAGCTAAAGATCCAGATCGATAAATGTTTCTGAGTGCAATTGGCTTTTGCTTCGACAAGAACTTTGGAAATTTCTGATCCGAATCCGCACATGTATGTGATTTTAAGTGGGGTTGAGGAAAGACTAAAATAAAATATTCAAAGACAAAATCAAGAGAGAAAGAACAACATACTGTATTAATACAAAAATGTTTAGAATGTCTAGGTATCTTATTCATATTTATCAATTAATCGTTGCATCTATTTACTATCTTGTACGAACACATCGTTCGTGAAAATGTAGAACTGTCTAAATCCCATCCCAACCCGGCTTATGTGTGGTACTACTACCGTACACCACATGCAGCACTAAGTTTACAGTTTAACGCCTTTTGCAATGCATGATTAGGAGAACCTTCGCACCACGGAAGCTACTGGCAAGTTGTTTCCCATACCAATGCTGGTCAAACCTGGACTCGAAGTATGGCGTTCAGAAGTAAGGTGTACTGGTGATTTCTAACTACTTGGACACCTAACGTCCCCTCATTCAGTAGAATAACAGCAATGAATTTTGTGCACTATTTAGGCAGATGCTGTTGAAGATGTTTGTAGTTTTAATGGTTAATTATCCCCAATTGTACCTAAATCTTTTTATTACTATCAACATTTTATTATCTGTTTATCTCAAGGGACATTTACCATTTCATCTATTATGAAACTCTTTGAGGCTTGATTATTAGCGAAATTGACTTAACCTTTAAATTAGCTTACGGAGCAAGAAATAACCAAAATTGCAAAATGGGTGCATATATTGATGTAATTTAGTGAGGATTGAAAGTTGGTCTATTTACCAAACTGTAATTAATTTATCGTCGCAGTGGTGACAACATATATAATCTGATCAACTGTTGTTTGCGTCAGAGGACATTGTGAGAAGACTTTAATTCAGTAAAATAGCTGAGAATTTATTGCGTTTACTTTTGGATGGTTCTAATGTCTAATGAAGAGATCTGTGGCGGTAATTCTCAGATATGTACTGAAATATATTTTGTTCTTAATACCTCGTCAGTAAACCTATGTATCTCTCGTGCAGTGTTGTATCTAATGGCATGGCTATCTTCACGACATAAGGGCATTATATCTGATGGCATGGCTATCTTCACGACATAAGGGCATTATATCTGATGACATGACTATCTTCACGACATAAGGGCATTATATCTAATGGCATGACTATCTTCACGACATAAGGGCATTATATCTAATGGCATGGCTATCTTCACGACATAAGGGCATTATATCTAATGGAATGGCTATCTTCACGACATAAGGGCATTATATCTAATGGCATGGCTATCTTCACGACATAAGGGCATTATATCTAATGACATGGCTATCTTCACGACATAAGGGCATTATATCTAATGGCATGGCTATCTTCACGACATAAGGGCATTATATCTAATGGCATGGCTATTTTCACGACATAAGGGCATTATATCTAATGGCATGGCTATCTTCACGACATAAGGGCATTATATCTAATGGCATGGCTATCTTCACGACATAAGGGCATTATATCTAATGACATGACTATCTTCACGACATAAGGGCATTATATCTAATGACATGGCTATCTTCACGACATAAGGGCATTATATCTAATGGCATGGCTATCTTCACGACATAAGGGCATTATATCTAATGGCATGGCTATCTTCACGACATAAGGGCATTATATCCAATGACATGGCTATCTTCACGACATAAGGGCATTATATCCAATGGCATGGCTATCTTCACGACATAAGGGCATTATATCCAATGGCATGGCTATCTTCACGACATAAGGGCATTATATCCAATGGCATGGCTATCTTCACGACATAAGGGCATTATATCTAATTGCATGGCTATCTTCACGACATAAGGGCATTATATCTAATGACATGGCTATCTTCACGACATAAGGGCATTATATCTAATGGCATGGCTATCTTCACGACATAAGGGCATTATATCTAATGGCATGGCTATCTTCACGACATAAGGGCATTATATCTAATGGCATGGCTATCTTCACGACATAAGGGCATTATGTCTAATGGCATGGCTATTTTCACGACATAAGGGCATTATGTCTAATGACATGGCTATCTTCACGACATAAGGGCATTATATCTAATGGCATGGCTATCTTCACGACATAAGGGCATTATATCTAATGACATGGCTATCTTCACGACATAAGGGCATTATATCTAATGACATGGCTATCTTCACGACATAAGGACATTATATCTAACGGCATGGCTATCTTCACTACATAAGGACATTATATCTAACGGCATGGCTATCTTCACTACATAAGGACATTATATCTAACGGCATGGCTATCTTCACGACGTAAGGACATTTCTGAATTATCATTTTGTCACTGGGAATCGCGGGATATAAACACCACGTTTACATGACTAATTTTACTAGTATATAAAAAATTAAAAAAAGCAAAAACTTTAACGGTGCCAGTTAATAAAAACATGAAACGTACTCTTTGAAAAGGATTTAGATTGACTTGCATTGGTTTACATCGCATGGAGGTTATTAAAGCTTTGATCCATCCAAAGTTTCTAGAATATCTGGGCACGAAATATTTTATGTAGCACGGGCATAAAAAAAACGCATTACTAAATGGCTGGAAGATTAAAAGATTTCGTTCTGAGACAGTGAAATAGAGGCCCTCTAAGCAATTTCCTCTCATTTCCATTAGATTAGACAGGAAATAGATTGGTAATTCCCATGATACAGGTTGAAGGAAGAATAAAAAGAAATCAAAATGTACTGATAGCACTTTGTGCCTGTCTTATGCTGAGCCGAGTTTCATATTCCACTTTAAGACGGAGCGGTTGACTGAGAAGGGACCACTTAGACGCTGATGAATCATCTCGAGAAGAAGAGAGTTGTAAGACTTCTCAAGAGCACAAGACTTGTAGTTTAGCCACAAATCACTTTTGCGATAAAAGCAATATAGAACAACAACACGACACTGGTATCATCCGTGTTGCCAGGTCTGTAGAGAACATAACAAACTAAGTACTACTAAATGACCTTTCTTGGGGTGATGGTGGGGTGATGGAAGCGTGTTGTTTCGGGTTAATTGTCCTCGTGAGGTTCAAGTGAGCATGTGCTTCTGCGAGATTTCTATAGATACTCGTGATTACGGCAGAACAAAAGTTAAATCGCGTACTTAGAAGAGTAAGGCAGTTTTCAGGAAAATGACTTTTGTTATCAATTGCATGGGTTTACGATGGGTTAAAGACAACGGTCTATTGCAATATGATACAGTCGTCATTAATTTGCTATACCCATAAAAGCATTACCTATGTCAGTTTAGGATTTTCTGCAAGAGGTAATTATTTAATATTATCTAATTTGCACTGACAAAAAATGCAAATAGAGTGCAAAAGTTTAACGGCATCTATTAAACTCAAAGGCGAAGGTATTTAACTTCAAATGAAACCAGAAAATGGTTTTATCAAGCTAACTCAGAGATAGAAAAACACTCGTTACAGATTAATAGACATGGCTTAAGTTAAAATATGCAAAATAGAAAACACATACAAAATATGGTTCAATCTATCAAGTTATCTAATAATCTATCAAGTTATCGGATGCATTTAGAACTTAAACGTTTGAATTTGGTAAAACAGTTCGAATGAACTGCATTCTGTGGATGAAGAAAATAAAACTTATATCGGAAATATACCTGGTGTAAAATGTTTAGAAAGCACACGTCACCTTTTCCTTGTACCACCGCTTGTGTTACTGCTAATCACAATTCACGCATAAAGCATTAATTATTTCTGATAATTAAACTTTACAATTTAAAAGACCATGATTACATTTGAAATATCATGTTATGCTGGCACGCTCTATAAAGCGCAAAGACCATGATTACATTTGAAATATCATGTTATGCTGGCACGCTCTATAAAGCGCAAAGACCATGATTACATTTGAAATATCATGTTATGCTGGCACGCTCTATAAAGCGCAAAGACCATGATTACATTTGAAATATCATGTTATGCTGGCACGCTCTATAAAGCGCAAAGACCATGATTACATTTGAAATATCATGTTATGCTGGCACGCTCTATAAAGCGCACAGACCATGATTACATTTGAAACATCATGTTATGCTGGCACGCTCTATAAAGCGCACAGACAATGATTACATTTGAAATATCATGTTATGCTGGCACGCTCTATAAAGCGCACAGACCATGATTACATTTGAAACATCATGTTATGCTGGCACGCTCTATAAAGCGCAAAGACCATGATTACATTTGAAATATCATGTTATGCTGGCACGCTCTATAAAGCGCACAGACCATGATTACATTTGAAACATCATGTTATGCTGGCACGCTCTATAAAGCGCACAGACAATGATTACATTTGAAATATCATGTTATGCTGGCACGCTCTATAAAGCGCAAAGACCATGATTACATTTGAAATATCATGTTATGCTGGCACGCTCTATAAAGCGCAAAGACCATGATTACATTTGAAATATCATGTTATGCTGGCACGCTCTATAAAGCGCACAGACCATGATTACATTTGAAATATCATGTTATGCTGGCACGCTCTATAAAGCGCACAGACCATGATTACATTTGAAATATCATGTTATGCTGGCACGCTCTATAAAGCGCAAAGACCATGATTACATTTGAAACATCATGTTATGCTGGCACGCTCTATAAAATTGGGATGCATCCATCGCTACAGCATGTTGCATTATCTCGCGATGGTTCCTAAACTTAAATCTTTATACAGAGCTCATTTTAAGTTCCGAAACAATCAACTGTCTTAATGTGATTTTCCGTTTTCTCGCGTGGATACAGCTAGTCCAAGAAATAACAGCGCGAACTTTAAATAATTTAACATCGTCTGAAATTTTTAGCATTCTTCCTCGTCACGATTTGAGCATATGATAAGGAAATTCTTAAGTTAAGTATATACAAATGTCTT
Source organism: Unio pictorum (assembly GCA_030141615.1). Classification (NCBI taxonomy): domain Eukaryota; kingdom Metazoa; phylum Mollusca; class Bivalvia; order Unionida; family Unionidae; genus Unio; species Unio pictorum. Next base: position 4,980,731 of record JARLTB010000254.1, read on the forward strand.
TTGATTTACATACTGTGTCGTTTTACTTATACGATCACTTGAATGTCCTGATATTTAAATATTAGTGAATTCGTTGACTTACCTGCATTAGTGATGCATCAAAATGGTATAATCCAGAAGGTCATTGAGTTAATTTACAATAATCCCAAAATAGTCATTTAGTCCAACATGTTAAGTCTTTCCCGAACACAACTTTACATGACTAAGAGACAAATCTTAAAACAGGAATGAAGGCTTTGTTAACAATCCCTCTTTTACATACATAACCACTTGACTTGCAATAACATCTTCTGATGAAACAAAATTCAGCCATCTTGATAGAACAATACGTCAAACTGTAAACAGCCTTCTGAAAGCAAACTTGTTTAGAGTTTGGAATATTTTCCTTTGGCTATATTTACATTTGTATTGCTTATATTTTATCTTCGATCTGCTTTAATAGATTTTTTTATACTATTGATAAAATCATGAAACGAATAAGACAATATTTCAATGATTTTTAAATAAGTGTTTACAGCAGAAACAGTCTCATTATAAACAAAATTGAAATGTAAAAGACTCGCATTAAGTGAAGAACCAATATAGTTGAAACTGATTTATAAATATAATGATAACATAGACTCATTAAGTAGAAAACTTAATATAGCTGAAATCGAAACAAACGAGAATATAGAGACATTCAAAATTCAAATTGAACAATGCAGTAGATATATAAAATACCCATAGATACAAAAGACAATAATTACAAGAGAAAAAGAAAATAATCTTATACCCGTGCTTATGCTGAAAGATTTTCATACTCAAGCGAGTCAGGTGTATCCAGATGGCATTAAGTGAATGTCAAGAATGTAATACAATCATAAAAGAATATAAATATGAAGAATGTAATACAATTTATAAAACAATACCAATATAAATAATGCAATACAATTTATAAAGAATACTGATAAAATGAATGCATTACAATTTATAAAGAATATAAATATATAGAATATAATTAAATTTATTAACAAATAACAATACAAAGAATGTAATAGAATACAAACATACATAATGAATGCAATACAACAATATATATATATATATATATATATATATATATATATATATATATATATATATATATATATATATATATATAATGTAATTGAAGTTATCAAAGAATAACAATATAAAGAATGGAATATAATTTATTAAACAATTCCATTATAAATAATGTAATACAAATTAAAAAACAATATTAATATAAAGAATACAATTTATACAGTATATAAATATATACATGTAGAATGCATTTCAATGCATAAAGAATATAAATATATAGAATGAAATAAAATTTATAAAAGAATAATAATCTAAAGAATATAATACAGTGTATACAATAATTCTACTATCACACAATGATATTCATGATCTCAATGAACAAGCGAAATTGTTGCAAATAATATAAAACCTTCATCTGTAACATGGGTAAACAAGTACAGTATTAAATATATTCCATGGCGTTGTGTTGAATAAACGTTGCACATAATAGATGCTGCACAAAAATACCTCATTCGAAATATTAAAAGAACAGTCTTCTATAAATTGTTTTGTGCAAATGGTAATGTGCTACTATATACAAAGGTTCTGATATAAGTTATGGCTAAACTTGACTTGTGCATTACAATAATAATGGCTTTTTATTTATTGTTAAATCTGTATCAAACAACATTTCAAATTTGGTAAGCTATTAAACAACTCAAAAGAGATAAAATTTATCATTTTACATTTAATCCCACCAGCAGTATTAATATGTGTTGTCATGAAAACAGAATGATAAATAATGGGAAGAAACTAATATTTATTATGTTGTTCTTTGAATAGCAAATAATGACTGCATCAGAAATAATGATTGGAGGAAAAAGTAGTTAACAGTCAGAACAGTAAAGCAGTTTTGTTATTAGTATATTTTATTTTTGTGTTTATTTATCCCTGATGATACCAATTTCGCAATCTATTTCATTGCAACCTAACGGTACTGCAATCTATTTCATTGCAACCTAATGGTACTACAATCTATTTCATTGCAACCTAACGGTACTTTCAAACCATTGTCATTAGATATATCGTACTGATATACAAATAAATCTATCTCTGTTTTTCTAACTCATTTAATAAATTTATCTCAGTTTTATCTCAAACGGGCCTATAGTCACTTATGTCATAATAATGGGCAATATAAGTTTTACATCAGTGAAGAGATCAAGAAAACTAACAAAAAAACTTGTATATGTATATATGAATGCAGTTAGACAATATAAGTTTTACATCAGTGAAGAGATCAAGAAAACTAACAAAACAACTTGCATATGTATATATGAATGCATTTCTGCTATATCATCCGCAGCTCAGACAGAACAAAGACAAAACATTCAAATTAAACGCAGTACACACTTTATATTAAATAAGTACATTATACACAAAGATTCCAAGTGTACCAGGTACAGCTATTCGAATGACTTGCTGAATTCCAAATGATAAAATGAGAAGATTTCCGCACGTTGTTTATTCGGCAATAAACATTATCTCGCGGGTATAACAAACACAGATTGCAGTAATACTATGTTGAAATAGATATGTACAATTATTCTGTTCACTTTTACAAAAGTCAGCCGTTGCTTTCGCTTAATGGAAATTAAACTGCGAAACAATCCTGACGACATGAATTTAAAAAGCAATCTTATTCACACACAAAAACACGAAAAAAATATATGAAGATACTCAGCTACAAAAGGACTCTAAGTCATTACAAAATCCGTTCGTACAAAGAAAACTAATATATAATGATACAACCCGAATCGTCAATTCAAATATAAATACAACTGTAACCTAAAATAGACTTTATTAAATATGATGTTTGATTTCCATCTGGACCAAACCAAAACTATGCTAGATGAGTTGTCTATGGAAACACGGCCCATACTATATTTACATTAAAATGCAACTATGTATACACAATGCCACGATATTGCCTCCAAATATTTCCTAAGTAAGTACAGCATATCAAATTCATTTTCAATTTTCCAAATATTCTCTACTGATTCAGACCTGTTGGCCTATTTTCTACCTGACACATTATGATTTAGATCTATTGACCTATTTTCTACCTGACACATTATGATTCAGATCTATTGACCTATTTTCTACCTGACACATTATGATTCAGATCTATTGACCTATTTTCTACCTGACACATTATGATTCAGATTTATTGACCTATTTTCTACCTGACACATTATGATTCAGATGTATTGACCGATTTTCTACCTGACACATTATGATTCAGACCTATTAGCCTATTTTCTACCTGACACATTATGATTCAGATCTATTGACCTATTTTCTACCTGACACATTATCATTCAGACATATTGACTTATTTTCTACCTGACACATTATGATTCAGACCTATTGGCCTATTTTCTATCTGACTTATCCACACATACATACATACATACATACATACATACATACATACATACATACATACATACATACATACATACATACATACATACATACATACATACATACATACATACATACATACATACATACATACATACATACATACATACATACATATGCACATGCATACCCATACACACAATCACATATGTGTCCTGCACACATACCTTTATATGGAACAACAAGAAACCATTATATGTGGGAAAAAGAGAACAGGAGGTGACAATCTGTGGTAAAACATATATGAGTCAAAAAGCTTTACATCTCCGTGAGCTGTCATGCAAATAAATTTGTGAAATTTGACAACAATACGTTGGCTCTTTTTTAAGATAATTTACTAATTATCGACGTTATGGTACGCCATGTTGGTTGATAGTATGGCATACAGATCATTGTAGAATGATGCTAAGCTGTTTGTCGTCACCAACATAAGTCTATCCCATACATCATCATCAATAGACGACATGCAGTCAACACTGCTTCCAAGAAACCTTACGTAGCCTAGCTTTTTTTTTATCAACATATAAATCATTATTTAGGTGCGAGGATGAATTGCACACGAACATTAACGATTGAAATGAAAACAAACTCTTCCTCATTTGAAATGGTATGAATCATCTCTGATAAAAGTAAGCACTTTAGTCGAGGTATGCACTTCAAGTAAAGTCGATGTTTAAAATGGTTTGAGAAATGCTTCTCGCATCTAGTCATAATAAAACAACCTTATTGCTAGCTCTAGTCCAACAATAGGCACAACAATATGTTTGTTATAAATGGTGGTTATGGACAAATGTAGAGATAAGATGTGTAGAAAGATGTATTCCGATCAATAGTTTGGATATACATGACAAAACTAGGTGAAAACGCGACAGAACTATTTCTTGTCTATATGCAAACAGACTGAAAGGATTTAAACGTCAATTCCTCCAATTTACTTAATCCAAATGGAACGTTAACATTTGTACTATTCATCAGCTCGCTAAATTTGTATGTATTAACACTGTAAATATACTTGTTTAAAATTATTTTATGATTTTCGCAAAATATTGACTTCAAAAGACAGTGAAATTCATTACTTTGAGAGGAATGTAATTCACATTTTCTTTCAGATATATTAAAACATTTGTTACCGTGCACATTAAGTAGGAAATATAAGATTCTTTATGCAGACCTTTGTCAGAAATACTACTTAGTTTAAGAAGGCTCACAATTTAAAGGTTTTGTGTTTTTAAGTATCCGATGGTTTCAACCTGCAAATAAATGTCACGTTTTTGCATATTGATCATCCAATTTCATTGTATTTGGTTTCTTCAGATTTAATATCTGTAACTGATGTGTTATATGTAATTGATTTAAATTGATTTGATATAACTAATTTGATTTCAATTAATTCAGTATATGTAATTTATTTGAATTGATTTTATATATGTAATTTGATTTAAATTGATTTGATAGATGTATATATATATATATATATATATATATATATATATATATATATATATATATATATATATATATATATATATATATATATATATATATATATATAATTAATTAATTTGAATTGATTTGATATATGTAAATGATTTGAATTGATTTGATATGTGTAATTTGATTTGATATATGTAATTGATTTGGTATATAAGTACTTAATTTGAATTGATTTGATATAGGTAATTGATTTGGTATATGTAACTGATTTGAATTGATTTGATATATGTAATTGATTTGAATTGATTTGATATATGTAATTTGATTTCATATATGTACTTGATTTGGAAATAAATAATTGATTTGAATTGATTTGATATATGTAATTGATTTGGTAAATGTAATTAATTTTGTATATGTTATTAATTTGAATCGATTTGATATATGTAATTGATTTGGCATATGTACTTGATTTGAAATGATTTGGTATATATAATTGATCTGAATTTATTTAGTATATGTAACTAATTTTGTATATGTTATTAATTTGAATCGATTTGATATATGTAATTGATCCGGTATATGTAATTGATTTGAATTGATTTGATAGATTTTATCGATTACGTATATGTAATTGGTTTGAATGTATTTGATTTTTGTAATTTGATTTGATCTATGTAATTGATTTGGTATATGTAATTGATTTTAATTGATTTGATATATGTAATTGTAGATAATATCATCGTCAGTCTCATATCTTTATTAGTTTTCTACTTATTTTTTTAATATTATTTCCCGTTGCTATTGGTTATTTAAGGATTTGGTTTGGTTTGGGTTTGGTTTTGGCGCTTTGAGGCGAAGCAGCCCAAGTTATTTAGAGCCGAGGCTGGTCTGAGTACAATGATTGCCTAATGACGGACAGCGGTCAGATGGTAGGATTCGAACCAGTACCCGTTAATCTGGCACGCTAACAAATGAGCCTAAATGAGGAAATAAAAAGGAATATTAAAACTATAAAGGAATAAAGTTAGCAATTTAACTACATATATGCATGTACTTACATATTATTGATTCAACCTATGCAACGGGGAAATACATGATATACATCAATCATAATTTGGAATGGAATGATTTTTCTAAGATGAAAACAAGCTGCTTAATTGAGACAATCGTCATGAGGAACCTTAAAAGTCGTTGTTGAATGTGGATTGATAAATATCTTTTGAATGTTATCTAAGTTCACCATTACGTTATTTGATTATGTGCTACGATATTTTATTATATTAATGGGTTATTTTATTTGAATAGTAACAAGCACTGGTACATATTTGTAAGCCAAATGTTAAACAAAGCATCAGCAAAGAGCGTGACTTATTTTAAAACTTATTGAGCTTGAACGAAATATAAATATGGACATCTTTGTGTACAACTTGGTGCATCACACTATATTTTATATGGACATTTTAGTGTACAATAGTGTGCATCTCGCGCGCGCGCGCGCGCGAGAGAGAGAGAGAGAGAGAGAGAGAGAGAGAGAGAGATTAGGATTTTTAACGTAGCTTTTCTGGTAATATCGCTATGATGTCTGCAGTGAGCTGGTTTATAGTGATGTCTAGCACTAGGGTTATCATGCCGCAGTAATGTAGCATGATGTCTCACCCAGTCACATTATCCTGACACCAGGCCGACCAGTCCTACAGCTAACCTATTAATGCTGAGCGCCAAGCGAGGCAGCTCTAAGTACCATTTTTGGAAGTATTTGGTATAACTCGGCCAAGGATCGAACCCACGACCGCCCAATATTTTATATGAACGGGTTTGTTTATCTTCTTCAAATGCTTAAAATGGTCAAACTCCATGTAAATAACGAACCTCGTTTTCAGCTTTCACAATACATATTAAACGTTTCCATTTTATCTGATCAAGACAAAATTAAGTAATGTTATTAAATTGGATGTAGAGACATTCTGAACGCCCGTCTTGTTTGCTTCATATCTTAAAAACATGTTGGGTCTGAAGAAAATATCTAGACTTTTATAACATAAAGCGGGATAATATTATATAGAAAGGAAATGGTTCTTTATTTTCATTCATTGCTGACAATGTCGTAGAATGGCGGAAAATCTCATTCAGAATCCTGGAATTAAATAGATTTGAAGCCACAAGTTAAAACTCAGCATGAGGGTTGAACGTGAAGTGCCCGGTAGTTGGAATAATTGGGCTGTATTAGTTTTGGAGATAACCAAAAACAAGTTTATCATGATAAAACCATTTCATTAATACTATTTAGCAGAGGTGAGGTACTCGAAATGGAAGTTGATTAAGTTTACATTATACTGCAACTCGCAACGTTCTATCGTGAAACGCAAAGTTAAATTGAGCAAATTAAATTTAATTTTCTGTTTAAATTGATGTCAATGCGTTTTAACAACTAATTAAGCCATTTTAAACTTCAAAAATTTAATAACAGAAAGCTGAACATGCGTCAATTAACTCGATTCGTTTGAAACTGTGACAGTAATGCCTGGTAGATACTGACGTTCTTTGTCTAATAATTAACTTAAAATAACTCGGACAGATTAGACTGCATTAAATGTGATTAGACGACAGGATACAATGAAGACGATGTTCTTGATATCAACGGTCTCACCAGTGTTTAAATAATATGGTATGTGATAACTTTTCATAATGAAATTCTGCACAAACAAAAGTCACGTGCACAAGGGGGAGATGTTGTCACCTTTAGGATTCGGAATTAAAAGAAGACACGACAGTTTAGGTTTGCTGAAAACAGATTAACTTCCCAAAAAATATTCCAACGTTCGAAAGAAACACAAAAATTGGAATGAAATTCAATTTTTGCAAATCAAGATCAGTTTCCATTACGTTAAGCTCAGTGACATCGAAGTATGTAGTAGAATTTTAATTTTCAAGACTGACGCAGTTTATGGGTCACGCGTTTTACCATTTCTAGACATGCGCAGATAAGTTATATGATCGAGCGAGTCCTCCAGAAATACGCTATAAGCTTAGGGAAAGGGGGAGTTTTCTCCATTTATCAAAAAAGAGCATAAACTTGTCAACATTAAATAATGATAATATATTAAATGTTCCGGGGGGTTCAAGTCATTACTAATTCAGAGATTTATACAAAAGCGAGAAAAATAATAAGCCGTGAAGGTACTGGGGATGCAAAAGGTAATCAGCATTTCTTTTGTAGTTGGCAAATGACAGGTACCCTTTCATTCCAACATCTGAGATGACAAGCTTGTAGTAGTCTTGCGCACAAATTATCCTAATCCTGAAATCTTATTATCTTATAATCTTGACCGGCAAACTGATGTCATATGAGTTCTTGCAACGCTGATGCAGTGCCGGATTACCAAATAGGCAGAGTAGTCACCGGTTTAAGGGACCCGCGGCAACGGATAATATTGGTAAGGTGGCACTCTACAGTTTCGTATTTTGCATTTTTTAAGCAAAATAATTTCCCAGGATTTCTTCACTGGTTATACTGGCTATATAATAAAGACTTTGTATAATTAGGTGTTGTAAGAAGAACTTTTAATTCCCTTTATTACGATGTATGATTGATGGGTGTAATTTAGGTTCTAGAGTATATAGCCTGGGCTCACTTAAGATGTGCTGGATTTATAAAAAAAAAAAAAAAAATGCTAGCTACTCATGTTTTTTCTTCACTTCCTGGACTTTAGAGGTCAATTGTAGAAAAAAGTTTAAAACTTGTTTTTACTTTTCAGATATTTTGTAATTCGTTCATTGCACTTTCAGAAGCTGCTATTGAATACTTCAGCAAAATTCATTTCCCCTTTTTAATAACTGCTAAAGTAAGTGTACTTTTGATTAATTCTGATGAATGTGTGAAGCACATTGGATCATCCATTTTGTTATACCATGTCCTTAGATAATATACAATTTCCACAAAGTACAGTATCCAAAGAAATATCAGCTACATTACATCAAAGTCGCATAGAGAAAAATGCCAACAACTTCATCTTACATGCGTGACTCTCTGAAAAGTACATAATAACTAAGATATAATATGCGAAGGGGAGGGGCAAGATTTTGACTGCCTAAGGGCCTCCACGGGGTTTAATCCGGCACTACCTTGAAGTAAGACCAGTACAAATCAGAGATTAACTCTACAAACAGTATAAGCATTCGATTGAAACAGATATTTATATGAATTGCAATTTATATGTATATTACATATTTTAAAACGAATTATGAAATTTTTATATTTTATATAATTTAAATTAAAAATTTGATTAAACTAAAATTCGTTTTCACCCACTCATCTAGTAAAAATGATCGCTACATAATGAAATAAGAAAAATAGACGTAGATTTGAACAATTACCAAACTGCATGATCCCAAGGAATTATTAACCTGGCTGTATGTATGTATGTATGTATGTATGTATGTATGTATGTATGTATGTATGTATGTATGTATGTATGTATGTATGTATGTATGTATGTATGTATGTATGTATGTATGTATGTACGTACGTACGTACGTACGTACGTAGGTAGGTAGGTAGGTAGGCAGGTATGTAGGTATGTGTGTGTTTGTGTGTGTTTGTGTGTGTGTATGTGTGTGTGTAGGTAGGTAGGTAGGTGTACGTGCGTGCGTGTGTGTGTGTGTGTGTGAAAGAAATCAAAGTTAAGAAGTTAATGGGCATGTTGTAGCTTTTCTTTCTTCTCGTTTAGTATTCTATATTGCGACTTTGGAGATTATGAACTGAAAAGGAGAATCATATATCTCATTTCATAAAGAGATTTCAGAAAGATTATGCAATCGATAAAAAGCAATACTACAACTACTACTACTGCTAATAATAATAATAATAATAATAATAATAATAATAATAATAATAATAATAATAATTAGTAGTAGTAGTAGTAGTAGTAGTAGTAGTAGTAGTAGTATCGTTAAGTGTTTTAGTTTTCTTTCGTTAAGGGTGGGGACAAGGTGATAGACCGAAGTGCATGTAATAGTTTGTCGTTGCTTTTTTTCTTTGGACACAATATTTACAAAGTTATCATTTCCTATGTTAGAGAACAATACAAGGAGGAAAATGAAATATGTTAATATGACCCGATAAGTCTTAATTGAAACAAGTTCATGTACATCGCTCATCTTTGGCTCTTATGTTGCAAATACTCAATCCTTAATAATTAACTTGTACATCGTGAAAAAGTGTCATTATGCCGAGTTTGTCCTCTTTTGGCATCTTTGGATACTTGTAATCGACACAGCCTCAACCCCCATGACTTTGCAAGCAAGCTTTATATTATGTTCAATCCGTGAATGATTAATTCGCAGAGGTTATCAAAACGCTGACACGTTCTCGAGGCCGTATACGGTATGTTAATACATCGGTGGCAGGCGGTTACTATGCAGCAAGTGCTGTATCAATCAAGATATTCATAATACATATTTCTGGAATATTTCTAGTGAACATGCTGACAATATCTGATTGATCTAAAATTACCATTTCATTTTTATGTGTACTCGTTTTGATATACATAATAATGCTGTTATACAGAAAAATAAAGAGGTGTATACTACTATATTAGCTAAATATTGTGAATAAGCGATTTCACATTTCTATATTTTAACATATAGCAATGCCTGTGAAAGCTAAGGCGTCGTGCTATCAAACACAGCATTGTTGATTCAATTCCAAGTTTCCAAGATAATAATTCTTTAATAAGTTCGAGACCACCGAGTCATAGCTGGTCAAACGTAAAAAATTAAAGTCATTTTAATGATGTAAAATCAACGTCAGTAACGGATACGTGGCATTCATAATCTTTGAAACGTATTTGAAACTGATATGGAACACACGCATTAGTTTGAATGTAAAACTTCGTATGGAACAGTTTACGATTAGTTGCGTGCAAATAATTTCAAAGAACGGATCCAAAAAGCACATGACGTACAAATCTTTTATATTCAAGAATTACTGTGGCATACATAAAGGCACAAAGGATCAGAGAAGCAGTTAAAAGGATACCGCACGCGCCATTCGAGTAGAAAGCGCAGTTACAAACACAGCCTCTGTACTTCAACGAAAAAACTCGTCCGACGATGTTAAAAAAAATATACATGTGTTCCTCTTCACCGAACTCTAGACAGAAAAGAATATTGATCAAAATTCTATCTATTCGAAACACGTGGAAAAGGAATGACCACATAGTTTGCCAGCAATTATTTATGTTTTCACAAGATCTTGGAACAAGATTGGGTATGGTAGAACTTCCTACATGTGCATTCTGTATTACCTGAAACAATGACAAGGTCCGTCGAAAAACTTCAGTATTATTATGGGTCAAATTGAAATCAACCGTAGCAATTACCCTGATTTCCACCCGGGTTTACTTTTATCAGCGAATTTCTTACACTCATATTGACTCACTAAGAAACTAAAGATCTTGACTGTTATTCAACAGCAGATGGACGCACGTGTTAGTGAAAAAGTTACTGGGCAAATCTGATAGTAAGATCTGAAAAATATAGACGTATTCAGTGTGTTCATCAATGAAACGAGTACCATACAACGAGAACGCACAATTGCCAGAGATTTAAATATTTCCAAGCCAGAGATTTTCAAGAATTGTGTGACATTTGTACCAATAGAAAAGAGTATCTGGCATCTGGATGTGATGAGACAGAATAGGGTCTGCCATGTCTTGCAATTGTACTATGCAAATATATTATTAATATAAGAACGATGATAGACAGATATTACCCACGTGAAAAATAATAGAAAATGAATATCAGCTGCGAGAAGAAATCACGAAGATAAATGCTATGGTCATGAAAGATATACACGAGTGCTTGGATGTAGAAGATAAACGCTATGGTCATGAAAGATATACACGAGTGCTTGGATGTAGAAGCTATTTGTGGTCTTGCAACAACAACTGTTGTTCATGGTGTGCCTGGAGTGGCAACCACAACAATCATCAATAGTGCACCAATCGGAATTAGTGTCGGGGCTATATCAAAAGTAACTGTTGTTGCCAGCAAATTAATTTCGATACGGTTATATTTACAAATATGCGTTCATTCAGCACTATTTGCAGAGACACATAGCAGTCTCAACATGGTCAGTAATCTGTACTCCGTGGCAATGAGAATAAAATTATTATGAAGTACTAATTCAAGACAGTGCTGGCGGAAATGGAAAATCACAGACAAGATGAGCAGTAATAAAGCGCAGTATGGTTGCAGATTTACAAACAGTAAAAGTCGAGTAAAACAATGTTCACTTTCGTGGATTAAAAATGTCATCCACATTTTGTACATAGTATATAGCTTTTATGTCAGACCATGAGGGATAGAGGATGTGATAAGCCGAGATAAGGTACCAAAGTTCGATTCATGGCCAATCAGCAAATTACGATTAAATGCCCGAAGTCGATGTACGATTCATTACCAATTAATAAATTTATGCATTCACTATTAGAAACGCTTTATAAAAATTTGATAAGCAATCGCAGACAACGTTTCTTCAAATGTGATTAATTAGTATTTCAGTTCTTCCTAAAACTTACAGGCGTGCATTGGTCTTTAAGGTCATTGTTTTGTAAAGAATAGTAGCATTCCAACTAATTGACTAACTAAGGAAAATATAAGTCTTCACATATTGACGATGTAATTAAAATTACGTGAAGCGGTTTTCAAACAGTTTTATTTTTGTTTTCTAAGATATGCTCCCATTTTTCAAATCAGACACCTCCATTTTCCTTCTTGAGTACTTAACGTTAATAGTGATGGTCATAGAAAGGACAAATTGTCCTGAACAATATTCCAGCAATAAATCATACCAAAAATAATTTGAAATATTCACATGACATGAGTCACTGAAACCAAACAAAAACAAGCTTACATGTATCCAATAAAAAATAGCATAAGTGTATTGTTATATTATTATTGTAGGTAGATGTGCAGTGCGTACCAGATTAGTGTTTTGTTTAAACATATATGTTAACTTGCGTTTGAGCACAGGTACTCGACGCGGGCTTGATGTGAAGAAGAAAAAACAATAATCTAAGGAACAAAATCATACAGAGTGACAAACATTCCTTAGATTACCCTTATAACCCATTCTGACATAAGACCCTCTCTATCATACTATATAAAAAGAGAAGGTACGTAACTTTCAAATACTTGATACCACCTATGACCCTCAATTTCCTTCTGCTATTTCCGTATGTAAAAGCACACGACCATTCTTTATGGCTTGTTTTACTCCCGAGATATGTGTTTATTCATCAAGCCATATTTACTTTTCTACGTGTACCAAACTGAAGTTACGGCTTCCGAAACGTGCTTTTTTCGCGAATTTTTTATCTTGGGACAAGTGCGAACCCTCGTCGAGCACCTGTGGGTTTGAGTTCCAGGCTCATTCTTGATTATGACCTTAGAACTTTCTGGAAACGAACATATTTACAGTTTGATGTAATCTTTCATTACAATGATTGAAGGATGCTGTGTTTCTTCAGAAAATTCTAATGCCACATAAGCTGAAGTAAATAATTATATCAGGTTCAGATCAACACGATTATTCATTCCTCCTTTAAATACAGTCTGGAGACAAAGGTAATATTTTGTACAGATACAATCAGAGAGAGAGAGAGAGAGAGAGAGAGAGAGAGAGAGAGAGAGAGAGAGAGAGAGAGAGAGAGAGAGAGAGAGAGAGGGGGGGGGTATTTGAAAACATTTGTATGTGAGGTAACTCAGGCGGAAAGAAAGAAAAACACTTTTTAAATGGTGTCACTGGTTGTTTGACGCTATTGAGTTGTGCATTAATCGATTAATTGCCCTTCGTGTAAACATGTTGCGCATTTTAATTTTCGGATGAAAGTTATACAATAGCGTAGTCCTCTAGTCGTGTGTCTCTTTTGCCAGCAATGATTTATTATTGTCAGATTTCGTCATACCTAAGTTTAGTCTCTTTAACTTCGATTCTCGTTGGAGAAAATATATACTTAGATATCAGCTAATATAGGCGTTATATTGACAGTTATTATTTTCCACGTGGCGATCGATGTAACAGGATAAAACCAGGTGGGGTCGGATCTAGCGAAGGTATACAACAAGTCAGCGTGAAAGTAATGTTGATTTATTACAGGTATGTAAATAAATATGTAATTTCTGATAACATATCTCACAACCTGATATAATTTTCCTACAAACCAGTTATACTAAATGACTGAGAGACAACCTACATATATAGATAAATAATATAATTCTAATGACACCCTGAATACAACGATCTATTATTTATAAATGGCTGGCATGGATATCGGTGCATAGATACGACCTTCCATAAATGTAATCGATATCATTAACACGTTCGTTTCTATTCTGACTGAGATGAAATAGTTGATTTGTGCCTGATAAGGAATGTTTCTGCTGATTCAGCATACAGGTTGTTGTCTAAACAATGAAATTATTATTATAATGGCAACATGGAAAAATGAGACATACTTTTAATAAAATAGTTTTAATTACAAGTAGATAAATATACCTGAACGGATGCTGGCAGAAGTCGTGAACAGATGATTAACTGATAAAATACATGTACATATAGTTCATCAACAGGTATGATGTTATATTATTTTGTCATTCATATAACAACATTTATAAAAGATACAATTATCAACGAACAGTATACTGACTTGGATATGATTGGCAATCCACAACTCACCCTAAATATCTGAGGAATAAATATGTGTGCATCAATCATGCCGGTCTGTTCAATAATCTGTTAGGATTCTTGCTAGTCCTTAAACACGTTGGTAAAGAATTCTGGCCCCTCACGCCAAGTAGACCCGTTAGTAAAGAACGTTTGGCTACTCAAGACTTGACTAATTCCATAGAAGAAATCATCAACCTGGAGGTTAAGGACGACATCATGGTTAAACAACGCTACAAAAACAGCAATTTTCCTGAACAGCTTAAATACTACAATTTCAATACATTCGTGTCCAATCAAATCTTGATGCATAATAAAGACGGTGATGTACATAACGCACATGAACTGACACAGTTACACGTGGAATTCCATGAGAACAACGGAATAAAAGCATGAACCTGCTAACCATGTTCATATATGAATTGGCACTGGAAAAGATAATAGCGCATGATTAAAAATATTCCAAAGTATTTCATCGCTTACTGCTTATAGCATATAACTGAATACACCGTGCCTAATTATATACAAATATATTTAACCAGACATACACTATACCCTATCTAATAATATGGGGTCATTTCGAAATGGACTTTAAAGAAATTTAGAATAAATTCTGAAATATTCAACGTATTAAACGTTGTTGTTGTTATAGGGTTTAACGTCATTTTTCAGCATACGATAGGCTATATATGGCGGCCAGTATTATTGGTGGAGGAAGAACCCACGAGAAGCTAGCGTATTAAACATATATGACGTACATAATGCAGCAAGTACAAGCTGAAGCTAATACGTTCATGTATATATACCAATGTTTCCAAAAGGTGAATCACTTCTCCGGTGACCTATGTGGTTAGAGCGTTCTGCTCGAATGTGGGAGGTCGCTGGTTCAAGCCTTGGCTGAGTCATACCAATGTCACAATCAGCTGCCTCGCTTGGCGCTCTGCATGCAGACGTCAGTATTAGGACGGGTCGGCCTAATGTCAGGATAATGTGACCTAATGTCAGGATAACGTGGCCTAATGTCAGGATAATGTGATCTAATGTCAGGATAATGTGACCTAATGTCAGGATAATGTGACCTAATGTCAGGATAATGTGACCTAATGTCAGGATAATGTGGCCTAATGTCAGGATAATGTGGCCTAATGTCAGGATAATGTGGCCTAATGTCAGGATAATGTGACCTAATGTCAGGATAATGTGATCTAATGTCAGGATAATGTGACCTAATGTCAGGATAACGTGGCCTAATGTCAGGATAATGTGACCTAATGTCAGGATAATGTGGCCTAATGTCAGGATAATGTGGCCTAATGTCAGGATAATGTGACCTAATGTCAGGATAATGTGATCTAATGTCAGGATAATGTGACCTAATGTCAGCATAATGTGACCTAACGTCAGGATAACGTGGCCTAATGTCAGGATAATGTGACCTAATGTCAGGATAATGTGGCCTAATGTCAGGATAATGTGACCTAATGTCAGGAAATGTGACCTAATGTCAGGATCATGTGACCTAATGTCAGGATAATGGGACCTAATGTCAGGATCATGGGACCTAATGTCAGGATAATGTGACCTAATGTCAGGATAATGTGATCTAATGCCAGGATAATGTGACCTAATGTTAATGTTGGTGTTGCTGATATGTATTGTCTGAGGAAAAGGACGTGAGTGAGAAAGTCTTTGTGTTGTGATCAAAATAACCTCAGTTTTATCATCATTCATCTGCAGCTTGTTACATATCATTTATGATTTCACATCAGAAATGCACCTCTCTACTCCGTGGATGGTAGTATCGACTTCAGTTGGTTGGCTAGACTTGTATATTTGGGTTTCATCAGTGTACAAATGGTGAGACACTGGGTGATGATCTATCACACTTGAGATATATCATGGTCTATTGTGTCATATGCTGCAGACAAATCAAAGAGGGTGAGGAATGTAATCTTTCCACTGTCCAAAGCAAAGAGAATTCATTAAATACTTTCAGAAGAGTAGTTTCAGTACTGTGGCAAAGGCGATATGCAGATTTGACATGGCTAAAAAGACTGTTTGAATTCAAATGAGATACAAGTTGGATTAGAACAACTTTTTCTAAGATTGTTTAATAGGAATTGGAGATTAGAAACTGGGCGGTATATCGTTATGATCAAGAGTTGGTTTCTTCAGCAGAGACTTTACGATGGCAGTTTTGAAAAAATTATGGAAATTCCCCCGATGAAAGAGAGATATTAATAACATCAGTTAATGAAAGCAATATTGGGTCTAAGCACTCAGACAGCGGTGATTTCGGAATTGGATCAAGTTTACAAGACATTGGTGCACTCTTCATCACGATTGTCCGTACTAAATCAATAGAGACAGGTTCAAATGCTCCAAATGGTTGCCGCTGAAATTCTGTATCATAACTGTATAACTGTATGGTGACGAATCAATTGAAATTGTGTTGTCAAACGAATCTCTAATGGTTTGTACCTTGTCACGGAAGAAATTTGCAAATAGGTCCAGAAGGACTACTGGAGAGAAGGTAGTTAGAATTGGTGGACATTTGTTCCTTGACATTTGTTTGTTAGTTATTTCGAAGAGCACTTTGGAGCTGGAACTCTCCGTGATCTTAGTACTGTAGTGGGATAATTTTGCGAAATGGACTATGTTTGTGACATTCTTCTTAGCGGCTTCATAGATTTGTTTATGAATAGTCAGCCTGGTGGAAAGCCAAAGCCTCTCTGCTTTTCGGCGATGTAATTTAGTAGTGCGAAGATGGTCCCAAACACTGCTATACCATGGAGAACATTTTGTTATTGATACTCTGCCTTTGGTTGCTGGGGCGTGTTTTAAGATCACTATTTGCGTTAATTATTTTAAGACTATAGAGTCGCAAACACCCAAATACATACACATACACGCAAACACCCAAATACATACACATACACGCAAACACCCAAATACATACACATACACGCTTACACAAATGCACACAATATACATATATTCGTGCAGCTTAGGAGATTGTGAGTCGGCCCTGCTATGACTGGAATCAAGTCGTTGTTAGGAGATTGTGGTTCGTCCCTGCTATTACTGGACTCCAGTCGTTGTTAGGAGATTGTGATTCGTCCCTGCTATAACTGAAATCAATTCTTTGCAACATTAATCATACTATTCTCAACTCAACATACATCCCTAAGACAGGTTGTAAATATAAGCAATTTATAGCCGACACACTCGTTCGACGACTCAATAAAGACAGGACACTCATTTATCGGAGATCTATCTAAAGGCACAATCATCCCGGACTCCTCAGACAGAACAAGATGCATTCTACAGTTATTAATGTAGGTTATAAATATTCAAAATGAAATCAGAGCGAAATGTTTCACTAGATCCTATATTGGATTGGATCAAACCATATGTTGACTACAAAATATCTTGTAAAGATCTTCTGTTTATTTAATCTCTCATTAAAATCAGCTATTGACACTTTTAAACGTTGAAGCAGTTATCTCAGCAGAAATTTCATATAATTTTGGCCATTCTTCTGGAAAGACCTATAGTCAAACAAAACAGACCGATTTTATTTCTAACCATATAACAAAATAGATATGATAATTGACCTCACTTTATCACCTTTCCGTATTACCTTACTTCAAACGGGTTCTCTATTTAAACAACAAACACTTGATTGGTATATGGCATGCTTTATATCGTATTAAAAGACATGATTGTAATGAACCGATATCAAAGTGGATGACCTTTCAAAAGAACAACGATAACAAAACAGCTACTGAAGCATGCTCGCCTCCGTCACCGTTTAGCAATGATGTATATCAGGGGAATTCCCATCATTTTTCAAAACTGTCATCTTAAAGCCACTACTGAAGAAACCAACACTGGACCATAAAGATTTAAAGAACTACCGCCCAGTTTCTAATCTCCCATTCATATAAAAAAATCTTAGAAAATGTTGTTCTAACTCAACTTGTATCTCATTTGAATTCAAGCAGTCTTTTTAGAAATGTACAGTCTGCATATCGCCCTTGCCACAGTACTGAAACTACTCTTCTGAAAGTATTTAGTGACATTCTCTCTACTTTGGAAAGTGGAAAGATTACAGTCCTCATTCTCCTGGATTTATCTGCAGCATTTGACACAATAGATCATGATATATTACTTCACCGTCTCCAGCATGTATTTGGCATTCAGAATACAGCCCTTCTGTGGTTCAAGTCCTACTTAGTTAACAGGACACAAATTATATCTGCAAATGGAATGCACTCCAGCGCAGTTGACGTATGTTGTGGTGTTCTACAGGGATCTGTTCTTGGACCTGTTCTCTTCATTCTGTATACTCAGCCACTCTCAAGTGTCATAGATCATCACCCAGTGTCGTACCAATTGTATGCTGATGACACCCAAATATACAAGTCTAGCCACCCAACTGAAGTTGATGCTACCATCCATGGAGTAGAGAAATGCATTTCTGATGTGAAATCATGGATGACATGTACCGTAACAAGCTGCAGATGAATGATGATAAAACTAAAATAGCTTCTTTAAATTGGTAAAAAACGGAAATGAAGCAGGATATGGTAAAGTACTAAGTAACATGCTAGACACGGCAAAACCAGATACCAGAAACCCGGAAACGGAAGATGAAATTTTTTAGAAAAAAAAAATCGGATTTAGCATTTCCGATTAATTGAATCGTATCCGGAATCGGAAAAATTTCATGCCCAAAATCCGGAATTGGAAATCGGTAGAAAAATGCTAATCGGTTATGTCCTAGTTTAAACTCGGTTCGTTCACGAGAGTTATCTCTGCTATTAAATTCATAGCATTTCTCGACCTGTGAATGGCAACTTTCAAACGGAAAATGCGTGAAGTGTAATCTCCCTTCATAATTGAATACACGAATGATCTTTCTTAATACCGGTACTCGATATTATTCTGAATTGTTAAAGTGGACATTGTGTAATGTTACTTTTAACACCAACACATCATTTCGCCATATAAAATTAGCAATTCTGAGAAGCACAATAAAATGTCCAACCTCTGCTGTGTAATTCAACAGATATAATCTAAAAACTCAACATACGAAACGGAACTTTTAGCACAATATGATTCAAGATGTTAAATTGAAACTATCGACATATGACATTAAATTTTCAACAACCACCGTGTAATTCCGAAGATAGAATCTAAATGTTTGACACTGAACATCGAATTTTCAACCAGCGCTGTTGAATGCAAAAATGTTGCTGTATGATGCAACATATGAAATCTAAATACTCAACAGATGAAATGGAACTTTCAACATAAACTCTTTGAACCAATAAGTAAATTAGGAATTCTCGACATATGACATTGAAATTTCAACCCCCACCATTTAATTCATACAACACAATCTAAAACCTCGACATTGAAAATATAACTTCAACTATTGTTGTTTAATTCAACAGATCTAAACTCTCGATCTAGATAATGGAACTTTAAGGACAAGAATTTTAATACAAGGAAAAATTGGAATTCTGGACATATGACATTCTGATTGGACCAGCTTTTAATCCGCTACGGCGCCGCAAATTAAGTCCACAACTATGAATCACACTTAGCAGCAACAACAACAACAAAAAACAGAAATAAAACTTACAATTTCAAGATATCAATGACACCTAATCCGAGTTCATCTAAAGTGGGGTTTTTTTCTGTTATTAAGTCTACCTGTGGTAGGTTGATTGGCGCCAAACGGTAGTAAAGGTACTTTCTGCGTCGAAATTAACATGGCTGAGTTCTATCCGTGCGCGAAAGTGCATCCTTACTTCTGACAGATGTATGCCACAGGTAAGTGAGACTAGTTATTAAGAATATTAAGTTGAAATGTAAAAGTAAAATACAATTTCATCACATAGGTATTGAAAGATATATGAAAGTATTATATTGTATCTGGAAAAGAATGAACATAACTTTGGATTTATTTTTTCCTTGCTAAAGCATTGGATTTTGCATACGAAGCCAACAGTTAAGTTTGTAAAGTTGTAAGAATTATCCCGAAGCTCTTTCACCTATAACACCCATTTGGACAACTCGGCGTCATTTGTAAGAATTATCCCGAGGCTCTTTCACCTATAACCCCCATTTGGACAACTCGGCGTTATTTGTAACAATTATCCCGAGGCTCTTGCGCAGATAACCCCCAACTCGGCGTCATTTGAAAACTTTAGACAAATTGTTGATAAACCACACTCAGAAGGCTCTCTATAAACAGGAATACTAAATTAAATGTGACAGGTCGCTGCCATTACTTTCATTCGATGCATATTTTCGAACATAGTCTTCATATTTTTGCGAGTCTTTGATGGAAATATTCAATTATTGTGTAAAATACTCGTTACTTGTTCAGCTCAGCTTATGTGATTCCAGAATTGGAGGTGACAAGTAAAATCACAAGATGATTTAATATTAACGAATGTAATCTGTTCAGTTACTGTAACATTGGCGTAACTAAGTTAGCACGCACTGATGTTATCAATCACGCTGCAGGTCTTTGAGTTTTGCAGTATATATGCTTGACAGGATTCATGTTGAAATTCAGAATGCATTTATTTAACAATGAATTACTGAAATTGTGTGAGTGCTTTTCGATTTTGTAGCTTCCAGAAGTGCTGTTATTTAATGAAATGCCAAAACTATCTTCCAAATCATATTCACAAACGACCAGCAACACATGCACACGTATGTATACGTATAAATAGGTAGACACGTATGTATACGTATAAATAGGTAGACAGGTATGTATACGTATAAATAGGTAGACAGGTATGTATACGTATAAATAGGTAGACACGTATGTATACGTATAAATAGGTAGACGTATGTATACGTATAAATAGGTAGACACGTATGTATACGTATAAATAGGTAGACATATGTATACGTATAAATAGGTAGACACGTATGTATACGTATAAATAGGTAGACAGGTATGCTTGTTGTTTACATTTGTGTATGCAGGGTTGAAAGAGCACGTCAGCACATTGATAGCTATACCGAGTGGCTTAAAAGTCCAAAACGTAAAGTATTGCAAACTGAAAAACAAAGAAAAGCTGCACGATAAATCCTTCCAAATAAACATACACATGAAGGTCGCAACTGTACAAGATAAAAATTCTGTACAAAAAGCACAAAATAAAACATCAAGGTTACAAACGTAATGTAATAAATTTGGAGTATGTGTATTTGACAGCATCCCGTTTTTAATTTGTGCGAGTATTTGGTCTTCGGTGCCATGGAAACATTACTAGCCCGAAATAGTTAGCCAGTTAGTAGGAGCAAACATCACAGAGCCGAGTGTTAGTGAATTTGAACCATGCTGGGGTCGTTAGTAGTGAATTTAGGTACAAGCCGAATGACTGTCCCATTAGTAACATAGTCCATATTAAAATTACGCGGTGTATAAAAGTGATGTGATTGAAATGGTAGTATTTATGGGGGGGGGGGGAATATAATGGAATCAATAAGTTGGAACTTGGTAGGTACCGTTTATGTGTCCATAGTGGAAAATGGGCGTATGTATATGAGCGTGATACGCCAGAAATTCTGTGGATTGACTGGCCTAGGGTCGCGCAGTTAAATATTTCCCAGTTAGTAAGGGAATACTAGTGTAATTTCTATGGCATGACAAGCTGTAGGTACGGAAATCGGATGATAATGAAGATAAAACATGCAAAGGTGCAGTTAATGGACTTTTGGGCAAGTTGTCTCATCTAGGTCGCCAATTGATTAGAGCAAAGGTTATTAAATATAGCAGACAGGTCTCTCTTTCCATTTTACAACTCAAGTTGTATGGAAGTCTTTGGAAATTTGGGGAAAACATATGACTCCCAGCGTGACTCGCGCCAGGGTTTTGACACCGCTCGGTCAAGTGAATACCCCTGTGCGTGTAACAGTAAAATAATTAACATATAAGATCCAAATTTTGTTACATAAACTGCATTATATCAAAATATCCAAGACTTTGTTTTGGTGGTAAGTCTTCATAACGTTGCCTCATCGAGCCTAAATCTAAAACCCGACATCTCATTGGACGAGAGTAATGATGAAGAGGATATGTAAGCTTATTGCCACAAGTTTCGCCTGGTCAGATTCTTCGGATACTATTACTGAAACCTCCTAATATCCTCCCCATCATGTTGGTTAGCACATTCGATATATTCTCTCGAAACTTCCCAACATGTATATATTGGATAGCACATTCGATATATTCTCTCGAAACTTCCCAACATGTATATATTGGTTAGCACATTCGATATATTCTCTCGAAACTTCCCAACATGTATATATTGGTTAGCACATTCGATATATTCTCTCGAAACTTCCCAACATGTATATATTGGTTAGCACATTCGATATATTCTCTCGAAATTTCCCAAAATGTATATATTGGTTAGCACATTCGATATATCCTCTCGAAACTTCCCAACATGTATATATTAGTTAGCACATTCGATATATTCTCTCGAAACTTCCCAACATGTATATATTGGTTAGCACATTCGATATATCCTCTCGAAACTTCCCAACATGTATATATTGGTTAGCACATTCGATATATTCTCTCGAAACTTCCCAACATGTATATATTGGTTAGCACATTCGATATATCCTCTCGAAACTTCCCAACATGTATATATTGGTTAGCACATTCGATATATTCTCTCGAAACTTCCCAAAATGTATATATTGGTTAGCACATTCGATATATCCTCTCGTAACTTCCCAACATGTATAGGTTGGTTAGCACATTCGATATATTCTCTGGTACCTTTCCAAATATACCAAGGTTTAGTGACTGATATGGATATTTGTTCGGGGTTTCTCTCAAGGTCATAAACTATGCGTTTTGGGTTTCATACTCGCCTCTCTTCATGTATTTACCTTTTGGTATGTTTTCTTTCATTACTTCCCTTTTGTTTCGCCGCACATTTGGGTAGCAATTTCATTCTTTAGCTGGGCCGTAGTGTCTGTCCCGCCTCATGGACTATCCCCTTATTTCGATTTGAGGCTATTTCTGTGTCTGTTCGTAGTTCTTCACGCTCCTGTATTATTTTTTATATTGCCATTGTGTCTTGTCTTGTTTGTTGCTCTTTATCTTTTTGCTGCGCCTTTGGGTAATAATTATTTTCAGTTTCGGGTCCGTGGGGCTTGGTAAGTATCACTAGTTATCTTTAAATTTGGATTCGTGACTATTTGTTTTAAACTGTGCTCAGATTTAACACCGATTCTGCAGTGTTTTATTTGTTGCCACATTTATGTTTACTAATTTTGGGCAGATTGTTAGAGTAGCCCTGGTCATTTCCTGACGGACTGCATGGGCTGCGTATATTGTGTATTTCCTGTCAAATTATTTGATCATTTCTCATTTCTTCATTTGCTCTTTCGCTACATTTGCAGTGTAATCTGTCATTTCTTTTAAATAGACATTTCGTACATTTCCAATATACCTCTATATGACCATCTTACTATAAGGCCATGCAGGTAGAAAACTTCTCTCTCTTTCCCATTCATCTCTCTCTCTCTCTCTCTCTCTCTCTCTCTCTCTCTCTCTCTCTCTCTCTCTCTCTCTCTCTCTCTCTCTCTCTCTCTTCATGGTAAAATATGCATTCCTCACCTTTTAAACTGAAGCATGCTTTGAATCGTTCCATTTTTTGCTTCATGAGGAATTTTTGGTGGTATTCCTGTTATAAGGACGTCCGTCGTTTTTGCAATAATTTCATGTCTAAAAGACGGAGAGTCGACTACTCCTCCCGTCTGTCTCTTGAATTTATATGGTTCTTTTTCTAATAGTGGCTCTTCTTTTCGGGGGTCGACAATAAAATGTCCCTTTTTAGCTCTACTTATTCCTGCTAACATTTCCCAAGTTAATCCTTCTGTTTTGCCTATGGTTAATATATCAGCAGGAATAAGTCTGTTCTCTTGTACATACGTAAACTGTATGGCTTGAACTTCATTCTTGCTCTTCGCTATGAAATACTTTTTCTTACTATCTCTTTTCTTTTCCACGTCTGTATATAAATACTTCTCGAGTTATTTCCTTGAAGAGATGTTCGTTGTAGTTTTGCACAATGTAGATGTGGTGAGCCAAAACTCATTTCACAGTTTGTGTGCATGTCCAATGATAAATCTTTCAAAATATTATATGATACTGTCACTACATCTTGTATAACATCTTGGTTACCTAGAAATAATTCGATCCACGACCTAGTCATACCAAATACTTACAAGAATGGTACTAACAGTTACCTCGCTTGGCACTCAGCATTAGGAGGTTAGGATTAGGACTGGTCAGCCTGGTGTCAGGATAATGTGACTGGGTGGGGCATCATGCTACATGTCTGCGGCATGATGCCCCAGTGCTAGACGTCACTTTAAACTGCCTCACTGCAAACATCGTAGAGATGACTGAAACATTTTTAAAGCTACGTTAAAAATCCTAATCAACAAACAAACTTAGAGATGACCTTCTTCCCCCCCCCCCCCACCCTCCTTTGTACTATTCTCTACATACGTATTTATGTTGGAGTGAAAACTATTTTGTATCCGTCTAACCCGTGATCTCTAAGGTCTGGCGTTCCAGAATATTACAGATATCGACGACGAAGGAATTTGGAGCATATCTGGCTTCGGCTTTCCGCCTGGTAATTGCCTGAGACATTCTCTGGGTCCTTGACTATGTCGACAACAGTGTCGCTCTTATCGTCGACTGTATCGTGCCAGCTTCCCCAATTGGAACGTATTCCGTGTCGCCGACCGATCGTCGTCATTGTCGTCATGGCTTAAACATCGACAGAGAGGAACGACAAAACGAGGAAATGAATCTTCATTAAAAAACTGTAATATTGGAAAATAACAGTAAGCAAAATCTCCGTGATTTTCTTATCAGGTCTTGAAGTTCCTGTGTTTTAATCAAACAAAGTCGTTAACCTTTCGAGATTCGTAATTTGGGGTTATCCGATTCAGCTATCTATGAAAAACATTAATACTTCTGCTGGGTAACTTGCAGTACATCACTGGAAGGCGACTTCTTCTTTAGTGTATTGATATTCTATACAACACCCAGAGCCTCGGGCAGCATATTTGTCTAAGTCGCTCGCCTTTACCTATCACAGCAATTTCACTTTTGTTCACGTGGGCTTGAGTATCGGAAATCAACTAGGGTGGGTATGAGAGAATGTTTTCCAATAGCTTCCCGTGGATCCGTTGGGATTTTTTCCTTACGTTTTCCCAGGTTCTTCCCCAGAAAATGTACTGGCAGCCAGGTATAGCCTATAGTGTACTGCAAAATGTTGCTAAACCAATAACAGCCATCCAACTATACATATTGCCATCGCGATCACAATTGCCAGTATTTATAATCAAAAAGGCCGTGCCACATGACCAAAACTAGGACAATAGAAAGTTAATAGTGATGTCTAGCACTTGGACATCACGTCGCAGACATGTAGCATAAGTAAAATTATCAAATCAGTAAAATACGTAAACTCAGTCAAATTATCCTGAATCCAAGCCGACCAGTCCTAACACTAACCTCTGAATGCTGAGCGCCAAGCAAGGCAGCTTTTATTACCATTTTTATCAGTCTTTTGTTTGACTCAGCCTGGAATCGAAACCACAACCTCCCGCATCCATTGTGGACGCTCTAACCACTAGACCACCGAAGCGAAGCGGAATCTCCTATCCATGTATTGTTATTACACTAGCTAGAATATCTTGTAAGGTTGGGCGGTAGATATATGGATGGAGCGAAAGATAGATCGATTGACTGAAGCAAGTGAAAATCTGTAGTTTTAATTAATTTCTCACTGCAATACGTAAGGTATGGTTATTCAAATTCACAGAATGTATAAGGAATTTTGAAAGTCAATTGGCCTTATCTTTATTAGAAAGTAAACGGTAAATCAAATCGCGATTGAAATTGAAATATAGTTTAAATTTGTCTAGATAACGATTTTATAAGAATTATGTTTGATAGAAAAAAAATAATGTTTGATAGAAGGGGATTTCAAGCAAATCCAATTATCTAGACAGCTTTCAGGCACTTTTCAAATTTAGTTTATCATCTTCGCCAAACGTTGCACTTGACAGACACGCCTCCTTAGAACTGCTTATAATATGAAAACTGTGCATACTAGATTTTTATATCTTGCAAAGTCATGTTAATGCATAGAAAACCTTTGCCTCCATAGTGTTGATGAGGAATCATTTGACAAATGCTCATAACAGATTCATATATCTTTTAAATTCTTCTTAATACATTATACAAATACAATAAGAATTCCAATTTAAAACTGCTACTTAAATATTGCTTTCTTTAAAAAATTGTCAGTTGTATGTGTACATAGCATGGCTTTGTAATCGATCTACAGTGAAATCAGTTACATCACATGTTCCTTTGCGCAGAGAAAACATGATCCATCAAATACCGATCACAAAAGCATGGTTGGTGGTTGGGGGAATGTGGAGGGAGCTTTCGTATATTATATAAATGGGACTACAGACATATGTCAAGTCGCCTCATGGGAAGTGGATGGTGGTACAATTCCTGGTATGCATTTGACGTGTTGTATTACTGATGAGTATATGACGTATTATTTCACTGACATGTTCATTTATTGTCTTGTTTCACAGCCATGTGCAATGTACGTGTTATTTCACTGATGTGTGCATTGTTTTAATTTTTCACTGATGTGTGCATTGTTTTAGTTTTTCACTGATGTGTGCATTGTTTTAGTGTTTCACTGATGTGTGCATTGTTTTAATTTTTCACTGATGTGTGCACTTGTGTTATTTTGCTGACGTATGCATTGTTTTAGTTTTTCACTGACATATGCATTTGACGTGTTATTTTATAGACATGTTCATTTGACATGTTATTTCACTGACAAAATCTGTCCTTCTTCCATTGTGAAGGAACGCTTAATCTATACGCCGGATACACAACTCAAATCCGAGCTCATCAGAAATGGTTTGTGTCTGTCATTAAGGCTATCAGCGATCATGCGATTGCCGGCAAGCGGTTCAAAATGACGAGAAACACTTCTATGTGGAACCCGAAGTTACTGAGTTCCGAAACGATGGTAAAGAAAGCCTTCATTCCTAGCATAGCAAGCAACAATTAATTAACAATAGTCACTGTTGTAAAAGTTTCAAACAATTGAATGTGTAAACGTTTACGATTAGAATGTTTTAATCCATCATGTTGCAGTTTAATACATATAGCTAATGACTGTTGTTTCGTTAGCTAAGACCTCGTATTTGTTTTACAACAACTAGCGACTGCGTTTAGGCAAACTGGACGATAGCTTTATCAGCAACATCTTTTAAAGGGAAGATTGGAAACGCCCTATAAAAAGTGTGGGAGCAGAGATGAGGGGTGGAGGAGGCCTACATGGCGCAGTCGATTAAATGTCAGACGTGCATCGAGTCACAGTCGAAAAAATATAATATCGGGCATATGAACGGTGATTTTTGAAAGTATACATGACAGTGTTGGAAGCCATCTTTATAAATGAATCTTGACAAAATATAAAACCAAAAGGCTTGGTAGAAATTTGGATGATGTGTCTTAATTTTAAGTGTATATATCGTACGTTATTTCTGCCGATATTCCTCCACCCATGGTAAGTTCCAACACGATATTGACAGTAACCAGTGTCAACTTGTTGAGCAGGAATCCAAGATGTTGTCCTGGACCTTAATTATAAAATCTGTCCTCTCCTTATGGCAGATGGTACTTCGATACAAAAAAACATATATTGTGTTTTAAATATATGGCAGATGGTACATCGATACAAATAAACATATATTGTGTTTTTAAATATATGGAAGATGGTACTTCGATACAAATAAACATATATTGTGTTTTTAAATATATGGAAGATGGTACTTCGATACAAATAAACATATATTGTGTTCTTAAATATATGGCAGATGGTACTTCGATACAAATAAACATATATTGTGTTCTTGAAATATGTAACTAGTTCTTGGGACATAGGTTGATTCAGATCTACGGGAAAATGATGCACAAATTTACTGTTCTAAAGATAAAGATGAACAAGTTAAGATTCTATAGGTAATGATTAACAAGTTAAGATTTTAAAGGTAATGATTAACAAGTTAAGATTCTAAAGGTAAGGATGAACAAGTTAAGATTCTAAAAAGGTAACGATTAACAAGTTAAGATTATAAAGGTAAGGATGAACAAGTTAAGATTCTATAGGTAATGATTAACAAGTTAAGATTCTAAAGGTAATGATTAACAAGTTAAGATTCTAAAGGTAACGATGAAAAAGTTAAGATTCTAAAGGTAAGGATTAACAAGTTAAGATTCTAAAGGTAATGATTAACAAGTTAAGATTCTAAAGGTAAGGATGAACAAGTTAAGATTCTAAAGGTAAGGATGAACAAGTTAAGATTCTAAAGGTAATGATTAACAAGTTAAGATTATAAAGGTAACGATGAAAAAGTTAAAATTATAAAGGTAATGATTAACAAGTTAAGATTATAAAGGTAAGGATGAACAAGTTACGATTCTAAAGGTAATGATTAACAAGTTAAGATTCTAAAGGTAATGATTAACAAGTTAAGATTTTAAAGGTAATGATGAACAAGTTACGATTCTAAAGGTAATGATTAACAAGTTAAGATTCTAAAGGTAATGATTAACAAGTTAAGATTATAAAGGTAAGGATGAACAAGTTACGATTCTAAAGGTAATGATTAACAAGTTAAGATTCTAAAGGTAATGATTAACAAGTTAAGATTATAAAGGTAAGGATGAACAAGTTACGATTCTAAAGGTAATGATTAACAAGTTAAGATTCTAAAGGTAAGGATGAACAAGTTAAGATTCTAAAGGTAAGGATGAATAGGTTAAAGTTCTACGAAAAATGGATGGTCAATGTTATATGGGCACAGTTTAATAGGTTAATGGTATATGGGTACGGTTGAATAGGTTAATGTTATATGGGTACGGTTGAATAAGGTAATGTTATATAGGTACGGATGAATAGGTTAATGTTATATGGGCACGGATGAATAGGTTAATGTTATATGGGCACGGATGAATAGGTTAATGTCACATGGGTATGGATTACTAGGTTAAAGTTCTAAGAGTAAAATGATGAATAGGTTAATATTATATAGGTACGGATGAATAGGTTAATGATCTAAGAGTATGTATTCCTCGAAATATGTTAATTTTAGTCAGTATCGAAATAATTTCATCATGTAAATTCAAATGAATAACTCTAGACTAAATTCATATTATTGTTTTCTGCATGTAAGCATCATTCTAATGAACCATGTTTGTTTATCCAGAAATGAATATAAAATAAATCGGAGATCGGAGGCGGTGTTCGTTCTTCATAATAAGTTCATCATCGTAACATGATATTGCCAATTGTATAATGTGCCACAATCAAATTGCTGACTTTGCAACATCTCTGTACAATGTATGTGCTTTATGGGATGTCTTGTTAGTCCATCAAACATATTACTTGTATATCATTAAGAATTATTTTACAAATCTATGCATTTCCACCATAAATATAGTAGTTTAAAGCACTTAGTTTATTCTTTAAAATGACAGGAACGTTTACATGTAACAACATGGTAATAGATTTGGAGCCAAGAACTTGAGTAAACTCTCGAGACGCCAGCTATCTGTCAGTGCGTTTACAAGTGTTACAATCAATTATAGACTGATGTTGCAATGAAAATGCACAATCTAGCGCAGAATTTGTTCCAAACAATTTCAGTGTCTAAAAACAGAAATATATGTACAACGAACAGTAAGCACAATGAAATGGCATGTATATTAACATCCTGTAGATCAACTCTTATGTCTTTAGTACTGATGTGGTGACATGCAAAGCATGAAACGGTACATGCTTAATATTTGTATATCTTACATACTTATGTAGTGACACGCTGAGCACAGAAAGGTACACGCTTATATATACATACATACATACATACATACATACATACATACATACATACATACATACATACATACATACATACATACATACATACATACATACATACATACATACATACATACATACATACATACATACATACATACATACAGAGTAGATTGCTTGTCGTCTATCGACGATGATGTATGGGATAAACTCATGCTGGTGACGGCAAAAAGCATAACCTCATTTTACAATAAAATGCATGCCCTATTCTCAACCAACATGTCATAACATAACAACAATAATAAGTAATTAAGCTAAATAAATATATTAATTAATTTGAAAAACAAACATAAACAAAAGGCCATCCTGTTGTTGTCAAATTCAGCAATTGTGTTGTATGACAGATCACGGAGATATAATGCTCTTCGACTCATATAACATAAGAGTGTCACCTTTTGCTATCTTTTTTCATTTGAGAATGGTTTCATGTTGTTCCACATATATATGTATAGATGTGTGTATGTGTATGTATATGTGTATGTGTATATATGTGTTTTTGTGTGTGTGTGTGTGTGTGTGTGTGTATATATATATATTAGGGCATAACCGACTTTTGATCCGGAAATCGAATTCCACCGGATAGTATGAACTTCCGATTAATCGGAGTCGGACAAGGCAGGAACGACCAATTCGGATAATAAAAATAATAAAGTTGAATTTCTATAGCACCATGTCTAACACTGCGTGTCATTCGATAGTGCGTTAATAAAGTTAAATAAGAAGTCAGAAAAGTCCAATATGGTCAACACAACCACGCTGTGAGACAATCTATTTGAAATGGAGGGTGAAAACCGAAAATGAAGCCGGATATGGTAAAGTACTAAGTAACATGCTAGACACGGCAAAATCAGATACCAGAAACCCGGAAACGGAAGATGAACTTTTTTAGAAATAAAATACGGATTTAGCATTTCCGATTATTTGAATCGTATCCGGAATCGGAAAAACTTCATGCCCAAAATCCGGAATCGGAAATCTGTAGAAAAATGCTAATCGGTTATGCCCTAATATATATATATATATATATATATATATATATATATATATATATATATATATATATATATATATATATATATGTATGTGTGTGTGTGTGTATGTGTGTACATTTATATATGTTTGTATATGTGTGTGCATTTGTATATATGTGTATGTATGCATAAGCACGTATTCCCAGCGATATAATGAAGACATATTCGTGCTATGTAAGTCCCAGTCTGTTTCTTAATAGTCTTCTAAAAGTTTTGATCATGTCCATGGGGAATTCTTTGATGACACACTGTTTGGATCATTAGTTTAGTTATTTTCTGATGCGGTCTATTGTGCCAGTTTATTACAAATCTTCGTATAAGGGTCGTATTCCAAAGTAATAGGATTTATCGACCATAATGCTTTCATAAAACGTGTAAGATTTGAATTTAAACTAATCTTAAATATTTTACGACAACTATTTATGATCTATGAGTAATTTTAGGAAATATGCGTTTCAACACCTATCTGACTTTTACACGGAAATCCTAACCCTAAATTTTAAAGGCGAACAAGGTTGAAATGTATACGTAAGTTGAACATTTATATGCAATGGACCAAGAGCGTGTCGTATCATATCCATTTTGCTAGACGGCTTATTTCATCACAGTAATTGGGGGGGGGGGGGGTATTCTCGTGCCACACTATCGTATTATCAGATTTATTGCTATGTCTTTATATACGATGCACTTAGAACAATTAACAATATCTTTGAAGGCAAAGAATCTGGGCATTTCACCTGAGTTACAAATCTTGTCTTCAAGTTCTATTCAGGTGATAAAATGGCAATAACCTGTTCTCATTAATGTCGGAAAGGTGGAATGACGTAAGCAAAAGACAAAACGGAATGTTTACGGATCGGTAAACTGATATTAAAAAGTGAATACACTATTCGTGTATAGCAATAATTAAAAAGTGAATACACTATTCGTGTATAGCAATAATTAAAAAGTGAATACACTATTCGTGTATAGCAATAATTAAAAAGTGAATACACTATTCGTGTATAGCAATAATTAAAAAGTGAATACACTATTCGTGTATAGCAATAATTAAAAAGTGAATACACTATTCGTGTATAGCAATAATTAAAAAGTGAATACACTATTCGTGTATAGCAATAATTAAAAAGTGAATACACTATTCGTGTATAGCAATAATTAAAAAGTGAATACACTATTCGTGTATAGCAATAATTAAAAAGTGAATACACTATTCGTGTATAGCAATAATTAAAAAGTGAATACACTATTCGTGTATAGCAATAATTAGAAAGTCGCAAATTACAAATCCTGAAACTTGCCCATATTGATTAAATTATATTCTTTATCGAAACAAATACGTCTCTCCCAAAAAAAGTACATTTAATTCTTAATGAAGGAACAACTTTTACCACAGTACTGGCGAATACATGTACGTCTCACGTCACTTCTCATCCATTGTAAGCTATCGTCACTGGTAATCAACCACTACACAATGCATACAGCTAGATTTAATTGTAAAACAGGGTTAAAATGGCTGAAAATATGTAATGGTTTATTTTAAATTAGAACAATGTTTATAATTTTAACGGTATTTTTAACACATATGTCGCTATCTCGTGTCGATAATGATAACGATTTTCGTCCTAGACAATCGTTGTGCTGCTAATAACACATAACAGGAAGACAATAATGTTAAATATACTGATGTTATTTCATTTTAAATTACTGGCAAGAGTAGTGCTTTACGACTTCGTTAATATAGTCCTGAATGTCCAGTTCCTTAACACAAATATTAATATGTTGTGGAGACAAAATGAACGATAAACTACATAATTAACTAACGAACTAAATATATAAATGAATACATGGATAGATAAATAAATTAATTTTAAAAAATTGAAGCAATGATTAACCAAAAAGATAAGCGCACATTCCGTCAGTAGGCTGTGAATAGAGAATTGTCAAGCCAAGTAAATGGCAAGCTGAAGGCAGAACTTTCTCCCAAGAAAAATCACTTATGGAAGGTTGACCAGAATTATAGAGACTAGAATGTGGAATTGTACCATTAAAATGAAATTAGAAAATGGACTGATATTTTCCCAAAGCCCATTGAGTCATACAATAAAACTGAACATGCGTCAACATACATGATTAGGTATATTTTGATATTTGATAAATGAGACATTCGGAACACCTACATTTCAATTAGAAGAAATTTCAACATATGAATCAGTGTTATATCTATAATCAGTCCTTATCACAATTGCAACTTTGGCATGCAGTTTGGAAATGTTCATGCCATGTAATAATACCTATTGTTGGATACAATGTAGTTTCTGGTTAAGTTTGGTCGCATTCACACAAACTATTGTGACATAAATGGGATACCTTTAGTTCTTTTGGAGTGCACAGACTAGTCATATTTACCTGTATTACCAGACTGCGGGCATTATTCTCTTTCCATATGTTTGTCTCAGGGTTCTCCGATCAGAATTACTTCCTGGCTGGGAAAATTTCCGACCTGATGATATTTGCATTAATTTTATGTCATGACAAGCTCAGTATAGAAACATGTAAAGGACTTTAGCGGAGCCAAAAGAATAACAGAGACAAAGGCTGATTCAGCTAGTAATGAAAATTATAAATTTGTGATATTTTCCAGTTAAAGGTAGACACATTTTCCCTCCCCCGTCCTAAACAGACAGGCTTAGTACCAACAACTTATAAATTTATGATATTTGCCAGTTAAAGGTGGACAAATGTTCCCTCCCCGGTCATAATGTGTTAATACGACTGTATCGTTTGCCAAAGATAAAAGACAAAGATAATGTATTGTTTAAATTGATGCATTAATTAAACCTTTTGATGAACTTAGTGCCGCTTCTTCGAAAAGGTAATATACACTAAGTACATGGCTCCGAGAAATCACCAAACCCATCTAATCAAAGAATTGCTGTTCCTTTATTTGCATTATAATCCCTTCTCAGAATTTTTATTTGATAATAATTTCAGGAGGATATTTAAGACACGATGATGCTGCGAAGTAGGATTTCTAAATATGTGATCTCATTCAAGTCCTAGCTCAGAAATTAAACACTCCAGTCCAGAGGCAATCATGACCGACGAGATGAGTGGAAATGTCTCATATCCCGACATTGTTAGGTTGGTGGATGGGTGGGTCTTGGAGAGAGTGCAATATAGTTTCAAAGTACAGTCTTCAGAGCCAAAGACTAATTAACAAAGATGGTTGGTTTACAAGTAAAATTGCCCATAGATTTAAACTCATTATTCAGATTCGCGGATTAAGTATCGAAGGAGACATTAAATAATTAAGAGCCTGTACAGTACATTCCACAACCCATTGATTTTTCATGGGATGGAGCATGGCTGCCGAAGACATGATCAAACACCCATCAAGACGCATTATTTTGATTCACCTTCAGCGCTATTCTGGCGTATTTTGTTTGCTTGTTTGTTTACAGATATATTTTCATGCCACCAAAAAGGATTATAATAAGTTCATTGCCATATTCAAGGTTAATGAAGTCAACAAATGTAATTAATATTTGACTCCACCTTAAATTAATTCCATTGTAAGTATCGATTTCAAGATGCCTATTTATTTAGTCCTTATTCGCAAATATGACAAGAAATGCCTTGACCTTTACTGGACAATCAAACTCTAACAATGTACATATTTAATTTCAGGATGGGAAATTAAATGTTATTTGTCATTAGGTGCTAGTGGGTAGTTTTTCTTTAAACATTGTATACTATTGTTTGATGTCTACGACAAATACACAGGTACACAAAATGTCTAAGACAAATACACAGATACACAAAAAGTCTAAGACAAATACATAGGTACACATCTTTGGGAGATGGGTGGTGTCCTCATGGATGTTGACATTCGTGAAAAGAAGAAATAGTGCAATCTGTGTGTGAAGAAAATCTCATTTAGAATACATTTGGGCATTGGGAATAAGGTTGTTCAAAACCGAAAAAAAGGTAGCACTTTTTTTCCTGCAGATGCAAAAGACCGCTGCAGCAACATCTACTTATATTTGTTTGTAAAAAAGGAAAACTATTGACTATATTCAGTTATATTCTACAATTTTATTTTAACTGGCAGAAGGTGATAACCTTGAGCAGTTTGAAATCGGCCCCATCGCTCATTCTATGCTAATGTCATGTATTCCATCAGCAACTTCATTCACTGTTTCAAAATCTCTGCTTAAAAAGGGACATTTTAAATGTGTTTTCCATTTACAATTTTAGGAGAGATGATGATAGAATTTTATCTTAAGGGAACCTTCTCCTTTTTCAAAGAATAAAGGAAGGAAGGAGGAAATGGTCATAGGCCAATATTTATCTGAACTTCAAGGTCCGTTTCTCTTTCAGCATGCTCCCCTTTCTTGTAGCTCTAATGAAATCAACATCTTTGACAGATGTCCACTTCTTTCCTGTGTATCAATATTGGCATTTGCTTCTTTCTGAAGCGGCAAATATATGGCTAGTTTTGAAAGCTTGAATAAGTTGGGAAATTGATCGTTGCGACTGTTTTGCACAAGTTTCCAGAAATCACAAATATTATCTTATGGTCTACTCTATAATGGGATTTTTCACTAACATAAACTTCCTTTGTTAAATCAGTAGTTTATTGATTGCTATGCCAATATTTATTATGTTCTACAATGGTGTATAAGGGTATTTAGTCCATCAATGTTTGCACAGACAGAGGTATTACCAAAATTATCTTTACTTCTTAATTGCATTTTATTTTATTTAATTGATCTTAACCCTATAATGGATACCTTATATGGTTTGGTAGCATATGATCCGCAGGACGAATTTAATTAATTTAAAAAAAATGAAAATTGCATTATATCTTAAACTCGTCTGAATTATAATTAGGCTCAGAAGTCTGCCCTTTGTACATTTAATTTCGAAATAACACCGAAAGGGCCATGCCGTATATTTTTGTATATTCGACATGTACATCTGACTCGTATTTAACGCCATTTCGGGTTCAAAATCACTTACTGGTATCTCCATTAACACTTTCCCAGCTCCAATAAACTGATATTCTTCATAACTTCAAAAATTGTCAATCACTATCACACCAGCCAACATGTGCTGAACGATATTATAATGAACCACCCCGGGAATCAGACATTTTGAGTTTTATACGTAGCCCATATTTTAGACACGCATTTGTAAAATTTTCTTCATGAATTCTTCAAACTACGGCATAATGTTAGTTCCAGGGCACATTGTTCTAATCAAATGTAGTTTCACAACTATTCATATCGATTTTGAAAACTCCAAATGTGCAACATGTGATACGAGAAAAAAACATATGTCTCGATAACAACGGTTAATAATAAATTGTATAATTCGCCTTGCACATTTTCATATGTGGGACCTTCAACGAATTTGCGAGAGTTTTTACGTTTCACTGTTTTCCAAACGCGAATTCGTACAAATTAGTGAAATGATTTACCGTTCTAGTCCGGCGTTTGTAGTCGCAATGATATCTTGGCCTTGGACGTTTTCTCTTCTTTTTTTCAGGCGATATCGGCGTGTCCGTACTGTAGCCTGTTGTGGTCTGAAAGCTGTATAAACATATGGTACACTATTTAATTTTTTTTTTCAAAGGGGAGGCTAACTATTTGGTGGATTGCTAATTGTTAAATTGTTTGCGGCTCGAAGATCATCGTACGATTGTGTCGATCCTCGAAAGACTGCAGAGCTTTTATCAGTGTGTATTTCACATGTTGTCTCTGTATTGTTAGCCATAATGTTTGGGACTGACACTAACAAAACTGGATCTTGTCGTTGGGTTGTTCGTCTGTCCAAGTTCCTAAACGGCCTCCTTTTAATAATGGGGGAGGTTGATTAGGGCGATAAATGTATATGCAACTTTACCTGTCAAAGTACAAGGCACAACCTTCAGACAGTGATAAGACTTTCTACAATCTTAAGCTGGGTTTGTCAAGTAGGCGGCAATAATGACATTTCCTAATTTGTCTGAAAGTGCAAACTCTAGTCCTTCTTCGTAATTGACCAAGATAAAATCTTCGACAACGGCGTGTTTCGTCCGTTTTTTTTTGTTGTTTTTTTTTGTTGTTGTCATCAAATCTTTTCATAAAGAGGTAAGTTTCTATAAAGTACTCAGTCTTGGGTAAACACGCAACCCAGCGCCTTCCTTCTTCTTTTCCACGCAGTATAAAGTGATGCCTACGTTGGAATGGTACTTGTTTTGAGTTTCTAAATGTCATTAATGTAGCCCAAGAAATTGCCTTTCTGGTTGTTGTGGTCCTTTTGGCAAATTTCTGCGTTGGAACATTGATAAATTGTGTTGTCGTTTTACTAACTATTATCCCAGTTCCATGCTGACCCATATTCCTGTTAAAATGACAAAGTTGGTAATGATTATTGGTTACGGCAGAGACGTATCAGTTTTCCTTGTCAGTGATTGGAGAAGATCGAATGATACAAATTAGTGGTAGGTAAGACTTTGCATTTAATCAACCCGTCGTTTTGGTAAAAAAAAACAAAAACAATTTACGTCGATGTGTTCTGATAACATTTGAGAGTGCCCTGTTGAAACGCGACGGTATTTGTACACCTAATGATACATCGAACACGCAGGGTAACATCGAGTGCATTCGTGAAATAAACATCTTTACATTCGTACACAATATTAGAGTCTTAAAAGCCACAGCCATCCACCGAACAATTTCCAACTTTCTTTTTCTCCTCCTCCATATCTTGCATGTTGAATCCATTTGTCTTCCTTTTCGCACAAGTAAGGTAACCAGCATAGAGCTTTGGCCGAGTATCGATAGCTGATGAGAGCGTATTATGGCTAGTGTGGTATAGGGCATGAATCGGTTGTAGTACACCATTATGTGCACGTTTGCAATTGTAGAGATTTCCTTCAAAGGATTGATACGTCTATGCTGCATCATAAACATATTGTGAAATGTCCCAAACAACGTCGTAAAATGCATACATCGGATATTCAATATATTAAAATTACTTCCTGAAAGTCGTTAAGAGTCAGACGCGT
This sequence comes from Unio pictorum, assembly GCA_030141615.1. Classification (NCBI taxonomy): domain Eukaryota; kingdom Metazoa; phylum Mollusca; class Bivalvia; order Unionida; family Unionidae; genus Unio; species Unio pictorum. The sequence goes on from JARLTB010000254.1 coordinate 5,019,545, forward strand.
GGCTGTGGTACCAAGCATGAAAAGCTTATTGTTGTTAGGTGAGCATAGTGTCGGGGTGGTAATAAACAATTTGTCATTCCAAATGTTTTAGGCATTCAGTTCAAAAGCAGGGCTAAATAATTCATGGAATCGTTAAACTCTACCTTTCCAACTTTCATGTAAATGAGTTTGGCTCCGTTCGGTGTCTTATTCTGATTAATATTATGAAGTAATTGTTCATCCCATCCAGAGAAATTGTGATCAATCTCCAAAGCATAGCGATGACAGTCTCCGTAAACGTTGAATGTCTCTTTGTGCTCTGTATCGTCGTAAGGGTCTTTAGATCCATCGGGACAATATGTAAAAGTGCTGGGTCCAAGAAAGGTGGGTTTGTTTCCTTGTCCTTCTAGAATCTTGCTACATTCGGGACAATGAATAAAGGTAGGATTTTGAATGCATTTCTCGCACGCTCGATAAGCGATGCAGCAATTAGATATTTAACTGCTGGTCTCTTGCATACATTCTAAGTTAAAAAAGATGAAATCTACTTGCAACATTTTGTAATTTTCATCTTCCTGTTCAGATTTTAATATCTGATAACATTGATGTTCCAAGTCGACGATTTGGTGACAAATATAGACTCCTTTCTTTTCTGGATAAACGCGGACTTGCATATGAGATGTTCTCAAGTAGAGCACAATCGCAGTTGTTGGAAACCTTTTTATGTCTTGTGAACCTTGTGCCAAACAATGATGTTGGTACCACGGAGGACTTTCATGAAGACCTGGTTTACGCACTGGCCGGGTTTAGACGCTAAACTAACCGATATATCTCTCCTGGTTTTGACTTCAAAACCCTTGGTCACATTTCTTACAGTAGTATCTATAACCAAGAAATCCTGTAATACTGGTAATGACATCGAAATGTCATTAATGATGACAGACGTTAATATATTTCCGTCTGGAAAATCTCATTTTCAAAACAAGAGGTCGACGAACCACTTGAGGGTACATTTTCAAAATGTATCTTGAAGCCAAGGCGTCTTGCAGCTGCTGTTTCTCACAAGTTGTTAGTGTCTGTCTGTCTGTCAGTAGGTTTCATGATGTAATACTAGTTCCATTTCTTTTTATGGTTTGGTTCGGTCCAAGTTTTAAATGCTTCCATTCTGAAGTGTTGATTTGTCGGCATAAGTTTTAAATGCTTCCATTCTGAAGTGTTGATTTGTCGGCATAAGTTTTAAATGCTTCCATTCTGAAGTGTTGATTTGTCGGCATAAGTTTTAAATGCTTCCATTCTGAAGTGTTGATTTGTCGGCATAAGTTTTAAATGCTTCCATTCTGAAGTGTTGATTTGTCGGCATATGTTTTAAATGCTTCCATTCTGAAGTGTTGATTTGTCGGCATATGTTTTAAATGCTTCCATTCTGAAGTGTTGATTTGTCGGCATATGTTTTAAATGCTTCCATTCTGAAGTGTTGATTTGTCGGTATATGTTTTAAATGCTTCCATTCTGAAGTGTTGATTTGTCGGCATAAGTTTTAAATGCTTCCATTCTGAAGTGTTGATTTGTCGGCATATGTTTTAAATGCTTCCATTCTGAAGTGTTGATTTGTCGGCATAAGTTTTAAATGCTTCCATTCTGAAGTGTTGATTTGTCGGCATAAGTTTTAAATGCTTCCATTCTGAAGTGTTGATTTGTCGGCATATGTTTTAAATGCTTCCATTCTGAAGTGTTGATTTGTCGGCATCAGTTTTAAATGCTTCCATTCTAAAGTGTTGATTTGTCGGTATATGTTTTAAATGCTTCCATTCTGAAGTGTTGATTTGTCGGTATATGTTTTAAATGCTTCCATTCTGAAGTATTGATTTGTCGGTATATGTTTTAAATGCTTCCATTCTGAAGTGTTGATTTGTCGGCATATGTTTTAAATGCTTCCATTCTGAAGTGTTGATTTGTCGGCATATGTTTTAAATGCTTCCATTCTGAAGTGTTGATTTGTCGGTATATGTTTTAAATGCTTCCATTCTGAAGTGTTGATTTGTCGGTATATGTTTTAAATGCTTCCATTCTGAAGTGTTGATTTGTCGGTATATGTTTTAAATGCTTCCATTCTGAAGTGTTGATTTGTCGGCATATGTTTTAAATGCTTCCATTCTGAAGTGTTGATTTGTCGGCATATGTTTTAAATGCTTCCATTCTGAAGTGTGGTATATGTTTTAAATGCTTCCATTCTGAAGTGTTGATTTGTCGGCATATGTTTTAAATGCTTCCATTCTGAAGTGTTGATTTGTCGGTATATGTTTTAAATACTTCCATTCTGAAGTGTTGATTTGTCGGTATATGTTTTAAATGCTTCCATTCTGAAGTGTTGATTTGTCGGTATATGTTTTAAATGCTTCCATTCTGAAGTGTTGATTTGTCGGTATATGTTTTAAATGCTTCCATTCTGAAGTGTTGATTTGTCGGCATATGTTTTAAATGCTTCCATTCTGAAGTGTTGATTTGTCGGCATATGTTTTAAATGCTTCCATTCTAAAGTGTTGATTTGTCGGCATATGTTTTAAATGCTTCCATTCTGAAGTGTTGATTTGTCGGCATATGTTTTAAATGCTTCCATTCTGAAGTGTTGATTTGTCGGCATATGTTTTAAATGCTTCCATTCTGAAGTGTTGATTTGTCGGCATATGTTTTAAATGCTTCCATTCTGAAGTGTTGATTTGTCGGTATATGTTTTAAATGCTTCCATTCTGAAGTGTTGATTTGTCGGTATATGTTTTAAATGCTTCCATTCTGAAGTGTTGATTTGTCGGCATAAGTTTTAAATGCTTCCATTCTGAAGTGTTGATTTGTCGGTTTATGTTTTAAATGCTTCCATTCTGAAGTGTTGATTTGTCGGCATAAGTTTTAAATGCTTCCATTCTGAAGTGTTGATTTGTCGGCATAAGTTTTAAATGCTTCCATTCTGAAGTGTTGATTTGTCGGTATATGTTTTAAATGCTTCCATTCTGAAGTGTTGATTTGTCGGTATATGTTTTAAATGCTTCCATTCTGAAGTGTTGATTTGTCGGCATATGTTTTAAATGCTTCCATTCTGAAGTGTTGATTTGTCGGCATATGTTTTAAATGCTTCCATTCTGAAGTGTTGATTTGTCGGTATATGTTTTAAATGCTTCCATTCTGAAGTGTTGATTTGTCGGTATATGTTTTAAATGCTTCCATTCTGAAGTGTTGATTTGTCGGTATATGTTTTAAATGCTTCCATTCTGAAGTGTTGATTTGTCGGTATATGTTTTAAATGCTTCCATTCTGAAGTGTTGATTTGTCGGTATATGTTTTAAATGCTTCCATTCTGAAGTGTTGATTTGTCGGCATATGTTTTAAATGCTTCCATTCTGAAGTGTTGATTTGTCGGTATATGTTTTAAATGCTTCCATTCTGAAGTGTTGATTTGTCGGCATATGTTTTAAATGCTTCCATTCTGAAGTGTTGATTTGTCGGCATATGTTTTAAATGCTTCCATTCTGAAGTGTTGATTTGTCAGCATATGTTTTAAATGCTTCCATTCTGAAGTGTTGATTTGTCGGCATATGTTTTAAATGCTTCCATTCTGAAGTGTTGATTTGTCGGTATATGTTTTAAATGCTTCCATTCTGAAGTGTTGATTTGTCGGTATATGTTTTAAATGCTTCCATTCTGAAGTGTTGATTTGTCGGTATATGTTTTAAATGCTTCCATTCTGAAGTGTTGATTTGTCGGCATATGTTTTAAATGCTTCCATTCTGAAGTGTTGATTTGTCGGCATATGTTTTAAATGCTTCCATTCTGAAGTATTGATTTGTCGGTATATGTTTTAAATGCTTCCATTCTGAAGTGTTGATTTGTCGGCATATGTTTTAAATGCTTCCATTCTGAAGTGTTGATTTGTCGGCATATGTTTTAAATGCTTCCATTCTGAAGTGTTGATTTGTCGGTATATGTTTTAAATGCTTCCATTCTGAAGTGTTGATTTGTCGGCATATGTTTTAAATGCTTCCATTCTGAAGTGTTGATTTGTCGGTATATGTTTTAAATGCTTCCATTCTGAAGTGTTGATTTGTCGGTATATGTTTTAAATGCTTCCATTCTGAAGTGTTGATTTGTCGGCATATGTTTTAAATGCTTCCATTCTGAAGTGTTGATTTGTCGGCATATGTTTTAAATGCTTCCATTCTGAAGTGTTGATTTGTCGGTATATGTTTTAAATGCTTCCATTCTGAAGTGTTGATTTGTCGGCATATGTTTTAAATGCTTCCATTCTGAAGTGTTGATTTGTCGGTATATGTTTTAAATGCTTCCATTCTGAAGTGTTGATTTGTCGGTATATGTTTTAAATGCTTCCATTCTGAAGTGTTGATTTGTCGGTATATGTTTTAAATGCTTCCATTCTGAAGTGTTGATTTGTCGGTATATGTTTTAAATGCTTCCATTCTGAAGTGTTGATTTGTCGGCATATGTTTTAAATGCTTCCATTCTGAAGTGTTGATTTGTCGGCATATGTTTTAAATGCTTCCATTCTAAAGTGTTGATTTGTCGGCATATGTTTTAAATGCTTCCATTCTGAAGTGTTGATTTGTCGGCATATGTTTTAAATGCTTCCATTCTGAAGTGTTGATTTGTCGGCATATGTTTTAAATGCTTCCATTCTGAAGTGTTGATTTGTCGGCATGTTTTAAATGCTTCCATTCTGAAGTGTTGATTTGTCGGTATATGTTTTAAATGCTTCCATTCTGAAGTGTTGATTTGTCGGTATATGTTTTAAATGCTTCCATTCTGAAGTGTTGATTTGTCGGCATAAGTTTTAAATGCTTCCATTCTGAAGTGTTGATTTGTCGGTTTATGTTTTAAATGCTTCCATTCTGAAGTGTTGATTTGTCGGCATAAGTTTTAAATGCTTCCATTCTGAAGTGTTGATTTGTCGGCATAAGTTTTAAATGCTTCCATTCTGAAGTGTTGATTTGTCGGTATATGTTTTAAATGCTTCCATTCTGAAGTGTTGATTTGTCGGTATATGTTTTAAATGCTTCCATTCTGAAGTGTTGATTTGTCGGCATATGTTTTAAATGCTTCCATTCTGAAGTGTTGATTTGTCGGCATATGTTTTAAATGCTTCCATTCTGAAGTGTTGATTTGTCGGTATATGTTTTAAATGCTTCCATTCTGAAGTGTTGATTTGTCGGTATATGTTTTAAATGCTTCCATTCTGAAGTGTTGATTTGTCGGTATATGTTTTAAATGCTTCCATTCTGAAGTGTTGATTTGTCGGTATATGTTTTAAATGCTTCCATTCTGAAGTGTTGATTTGTCGGCATATGTTTTAAATGCTTCCATTCTGAAGTGTTGATTTGTCGGTATATGTTTTAAATGCTTCCATTCTGAAGTGTTGATTTGTCGGCATATGTTTTAAATGCTTCCATTCTGAAGTGTTGATTTGTCGGCATATGTTTTAAATGCTTCCATTCTGAAGTGTTGATTTGTCGGCATATGTTTTAAATGCTTCCATTCTGAAGTGTTGATTTGTCGGCATATGTTTTAAATGCTTCCATTCTGAAGTGTTGATTTGTCGGTATATGTTTTAAATGCTTCCATTCTGAAGTGTTGATTTGTCGGTATATGTTTTAAATGCTTCCATTCTGAAGTGTTGATTTGTCGGCATATGTTTTAAATGCTTCCATTCTGAAGTGTTGATTTGTCGGTATATGTTTTAAATGCTTCCATTCTGAAGTGTTGATTTGTCGGCATAAGTTTTAAATGCTTCCATTCTGAAGTGTTGATTTGTCGGTATATGTTTTAAATGCTTCCATTCTGAAGTGTTGATTTGTCGGTATATGTTTTAAATGCTTCCATTCTGAAGTGTTGATTTGTCGGCATATGTTTTAAATGCTTCCATTCTGAAGTGTTGATTTGTCGGTATATGTTTTAAATGCTTCCATTCTGAAGTGTTGATTTGTCGGCATAAGTTTTAAATGCTTCCATTCTGAAGTGTTGATTTGTCGGTATAAGTTTTAAATGCTTCCATTCTGAAGTGTTGATTTGTCGGTATATGTTTTAAATGCTTCCATTCTGAAGTGTTGATTTGTCGGCATAAGTTTTAAATGCTTCCATTCTGAAGTGTTGATTTGTCGGTATAAGTTTTAAATGCTTCCATTCTGAAGTGTTGATTTGTCGGTATATGTTTTAAATGCTTCCATTCTGAAGTGTTGATTTGTCGGCATAAGTTTTAAATGCTTCCATTCTGAAGTGTTGATTTGTCGGGATAAGTTTTAAATGCTTCCATTCTGAAGTGTTGATTTGTCGGTATATGTTTTAAATGCTTCCATTCTGAAGTGTTGATTTGTCGGTATATGTTTTAAATGCTTCCATTCTGAAGTGTTGATTTGTCGGTATAAGTTTTAAATGCTTCCATTCTGAAGTGTTGATTTGTCGGCATATGTTTTAAATGCTTCCATTCTGAAGTGTTGATTTGTCGGTATATATTTTAAATGCTTCCATTCTGAAGTGTTGATTTGTCGGTATATGTTTTAAATGCTTCCATTCTGAAGTGTTGATTTGTCGGTATATGTTTTAAATGCTTCCATTCTGAAGTGTTGATTTGTCGGTATATGTTTTAAATGCTTCCATTCTGAAGTGTTGATTTGTCGGTATATGTTTTAAATGCTTCCATTCTGAAGTGTTGATTTGTTGGTATATGTTTTAAATGCTTCCATTCTGAAGTGTTGATTTGTCGGTATATGTTTTAAATGCTTCCATTCTGAAGTGTTGATTTGTCGGTATATGTTTTAAATGCTTCCATTCTGAAGTGTTGATTTGTCGGTATATGTTTTAAATGCTTCCATTCTGAAGTGTTGATTTGTCGGTATATGTTTTAAATGCTTCCATTCTGAAGTGTTGATTTGTCGGTATATGTTTTAAATGCTTCCATTCTGAAGTGTTGATTTGTCGGTATATGTTTTAAATGCTTCCATTCTGAAGTGTTGATTTGTCGGTATATGTTTTAAATGCTTCCATTCTGAAGTGTTGATTTGTCGGTATATGTTTTAAATGCTTCCATTCTGAAGTGTTGATTTGTCGGTATATGTTTTAAATGCTTCCATTCTGAAGTGTTGATTTGTCGGTATATGTTTTAAATGCTTCCATTCTGAAGTGTTGATTTGTCGGTATATGTTTTAAATGCTTCCATTCTGAAGTGTTGATTTGTCGGCATATGTTTTAAATGCTTCCATTCTGAAGTGTTGATTTGTCGGTATATGTTTTAAATGCTTCCATTCTGAAGTGTTGATTTGTCGGCATATGTTTTAAATGCTTCCATTCTGAAGTGTTGATTTGTCGGCATATGTTTTAAATGCTTCCATTCTGAAGTGTTGATTTGTCGGCATATGTTTTAAATGCTTCCATTCTGAAGTGTTGATTTGTCGGCATATGTTTTAAATGCTTCCATTCTGAAGTGTTGATTTGTCGGTATATGTTTTAAATGCTTCCATTCTGAAGTGTTGATTTGTCGGTATATGTTTTAAATGCTTCCATTCTGAAGTGTTGATTTGTCGGCATATGTTTTAAATGCTTCCATTCTGAAGTGTTGATTTGTCGGTATATGTTTTAAATGCTTCCATTCTGAAGTGTTGATTTGTCGGCATAAGTTTTAAATGCTTCCATTCTGAAGTGTTGATTTGTCGGTATATGTTTTAAATGCTTCCATTCTGAAGTGTTGATTTGTCGGTATATGTTTTAAATGCTTCCATTCTGAAGTGTTGATTTGTCGGCATATGTTTTAAATGCTTCCATTCTGAAGTGTTGATTTGTCGGTATATGTTTTAAATGCTTCCATTCTGAAGTGTTGATTTGTCGGCATAAGTTTTAAATGCTTCCATTCTGAAGTGTTGATTTGTCGGTATAAGTTTTAAATGCTTCCATTCTGAAGTGTTGATTTGTCGGTATATGTTTTAAATGCTTCCATTCTGAAGTGTTGATTTGTCGGCATAAGTTTTAAATGCTTCCATTCTGAAGTGTTGATTTGTCGGTATAAGTTTTAAATGCTTCCATTCTGAAGTGTTGATTTGTCGGTATATGTTTTAAATGCTTCCATTCTGAAGTGTTGATTTGTCGGCATAAGTTTTAAATGCTTCCATTCTGAAGTGTTGATTTGTCGGGATAAGTTTTAAATGCTTCCATTCTGAAGTGTTGATTTGTCGGTATATGTTTTAAATGCTTCCATTCTGAAGTGTTGATTTGTCGGTATATGTTTTAAATGCTTCCATTCTGAAGTGTTGATTTGTCGGTATAAGTTTTAAATGCTTCCATTCTGAAGTGTTGATTTGTCGGCATATGTTTTAAATGCTTCCATTCTGAAGTGTTGATTTGTCGGTATATATTTTAAATGCTTCCATTCTGAAGTGTTGATTTGTCGGTATATGTTTTAAATGCTTCCATTCTGAAGTGTTGATTTGTCGGTATATGTTTTAAATGCTTCCATTCTGAAGTGTTGATTTGTCGGTATATGTTTTAAATGCTTCCATTCTGAAGTGTTGATTTGTCGGTATATGTTTTAAATGCTTCCATTCTGAAGTGTTGATTTGTTGGTATATGTTTTAAATGCTTCCATTCTGAAGTGTTGATTTGTCGGTATATGTTTTAAATGCTTCCATTCTGAAGTGTTGATTTGTCGGTATATGTTTTAAATGCTTCCATTCTGAAGTGTTGATTTGTCGGTATATGTTTTAAATGCTTCCATTCTGAAGTGTTGATTTGTCGGTATATGTTTTAAATGCTTCCATTCTGAAGTGTTGATTTGTCGGTATATGTTTTAAATGCTTCCATTCTGAAGTGTTGATTTGTCGGTATATGTTTTAAATGCTTCCATTCTGAAGTGTTGATTTGTCGGTATATGTTTTAAATGCTTCCATTCTGAAGTGTTGATTTGTCGGTATATGTTTTAAATGCTTCCATTCTGAAGTGTTGATTTGTCGGTATATGTTTTAAATGCTTCCATTCTGAAGTGTTGATTTGTCGGTATATGTTTTAAATGCTTCCATTCTGAAGTGTTGATTTGTCGGTATATGTTTTAAATGCTTCCATTCTGAAGTGTTGATTTGTCGGTATATGTTCATCCCACGACGATGACACAGACTAAACACGTGTGGCAATTAATTTTGTTAATTTGGATAATGCTGCGCTTGGTTTTGCGAATGTCGTCCGCACACTTTCGGGAGGAGGACGTGAACGATATAAAGTGTTGCGTTGCCAATTCGTCGCTGGATTTCTGAACTCGTTGGATTGTGTCGATGACTTTGGAGTGTGTCAACTATGCAAGGTGCATAACTCGATCCAGATGGTTCGCTTCCAATTGTCATTATTAATGGAGAATCTCAAACGATAGTCTTCTTTTGCTTGGAATTGTAGTTTCAGTGTCGAAAACAGGGAATCCCACAAATCGATGATAGCTTCTGCTTTCTGGGGCCACACGTCAGACTTGTATTTTAAAAACTTCACCTTGTAGATTTAAACATTGAATTTTCTGGAGGTACGGTTATGCGTTTGTCGAATATGGTAATGTTTTTCGGGAGCTATGAAAGGACTTTCGGTTGGAGTAAATTCTCTAGGTCTTGGGGTAGACGTGGAGAGCGTTGGTACGGGCTCCCTCGTGTCGTAATCAAAATCAATGGCATCGATTTGAGTCAATACTTCCTCTCGTGTTAGAGGCGATATGTCACGTCGTGGCCTCTTATTTTTTCTCCCCTCCCATTGAAATCGTGCGGTCATTTCATCATGACTTTAAAATTTCATTTAAATATATATATATATATATATATATATATATATATATATATATATATATATATATATATATATATATATATATATATATATATATATATATAGTTTGTGTCTTAGAGGCAGAGTATTCTTTCAACCTTTCAAACAGTCAAGATGAAGGAGTCAGTATAGCTTAATCTTCTGGTCAGGGATTTAGCACAGCAGACTAAAGATAACATCAGAAAGTTAAAGGTCAATTCCAAAGTTTCCTTCAGGAAAGACGACGGACAAGATACCTGTCATGATTTTCAGGAGAAAAACATTGGTCTTTAGAGCGACTTTAGAAAAAAGATAAACAGACAAAGTCACCTATTTAATATAAATATCAGTTCCTTGATTACACATGTAAGTTCAGCCTTATAAAATATTTATAGTATGATATATAGTATGCCTTTATGTTATGTTATATCCTATTTCTTTTCAAGATAAGGAAATAATTTTTACGTATTTGGTAAAAGGACTATAAAAAGAGAGATTCGACGTTCACTTCGACAAGACTGAGTGAAAATTGCAGTGTATGAAAGGTACAGTATAAAGGATACCGTAAATACTCTCGCACTAGTCTGATCCAACTAGTCAAAATTGCAATGTATGGAAGGTACAGTATAAACGATACCGTAAATACTATCGCACTAGTCTGATGCAACTAGTGAAAATTGCAATGTATGAAAGGTACAGTATAAACGATACCGTAAATACTCTCGCACTAGTCTGATGCAACTGCAAACAACTCAAATCCTGATATGTTGTTGATAAGAAGAAACTGGATCGACCCTGATATACCACTGCACTATACGTTGACGTGCAATGATAAGCGCTGTTCGAAGTTGTATGTGGTTTATATGCGAGGAAATACGGTACTAAAACCTTAAATTTCGTCGAAAAACATGTGACTTTTGGATTCGGCCAGAAGATATCCATCGAATATTGCTGCTTTAGGTATTCTTGAATAATCTAAAATGGCCAAACTTTTGTTGGATATATTTAAGTATTCTTGAATAATCTAAAATGGCCAACCTTTTGTTGGATATATTTAAGTATTCTTGAATAATCTAAAATGGCCAACCTTTTGTTGGATATATTTAAGTATTCTTGAATAATCTAAAATGGCCAAACTTTTGTTGGATATATTTAAGTATTCTTGAATAATCTAAAATGGCCTAACTTTTGTTGGATATATTTAAGTATTCTTGAAAAATCTAAAATGGCCTAACTTTTGTTGGATCTATTTAAGTATTCTTGAAAAATCTAAAATGCCCAAACTTTTGATGGATATATTTAAGTATTCTTGAAAAATCTAAAATGGCCTAACTTTTGTTGGATCTATTTAAGTATTCTTGAAAAATCTAAAATGGCCTAACTTTTGTTGGATCTATTTAAGTATTCTTGAAAAATCTAAAATGCCCAAACTTTTGTTGGATATATTTAAGTATTCTTGAATAATCTAAAATGACCAAACTTTTGTTGGATCTATTTAAGTATTCTTCAAAAATCTAAAATGCCCAAACTTTTGATGGATATATTTAAGTATTCTTGAATAATCTAAAATGGCCAAACTTTTGTTGGATATATTTAAGTATTCTTGAATAATCTAAAATGGCCAACCTTTTGTTGGATATATTTAAGTATTCTTGAATAATCTAAAATGGCCAAACTTTTGATGGATATATTTAAGTATTCTTGAATAATCTAAAATGGCCAAACTTTTGTTGGATATTTTTAAGTATTCTTTAATCTAAAATGGCCAACCTTTTGTTGGATATATTTAAGTATTCTTGAATAATCTAAAATGGCCAAACTTTTGTTGGATATATTTAAGTATTCTTGAATAATCTAAAATGGCCAAACTTTTGTTGGATATATTTAAGTATTCTTGAATAATCTAAAATGGCCAAACTTTTGTTGGATATATTTAAGTATTCTTGAATAATCTAAAATGACCAAACTTTTGTTGGATCTATTTAAGTATTCTTGAAAAATCTAAAATGCCCAAACTTTTGATGGATATATTTAAGTATTCTTGAAAAATCTAAAATGGCCTAACTTTTGTTGGATCTATTTAAGTATTCTTGAAAAATCTAAAATGGCCTAACTTTTGTTGGATCTATTTAAGTATTCTTGAAAAATCTAAAATGCCCAAACTTTTGTTGGATATATTTAAGTATTCTTGAATAATCTAAAATGACCAAACTTTTGTTGGATCTATTTAAGTATTCTTGAAAAATCTAAAATGCCCAAACTTTTGATGGATATATTTAAGTATTCTTGAATAATCTAAAATGGCCAAACTTTTGTTGGATATATTTAAGTATTCTTGAATAATCTAAAATGGCCAAACTTTTGATGGATATATTTAAGTATTCTTGAATAATCTAAAATGGCCAAACTTTTGTTGGATATATTTAAGTATTCTTGAATAATCTAAAATGGCCAAACTTTTGATGGATATATTTAAGTATTCTTGAATAATCTAAAATGGCCAAACTTTTGTTGGATATATTTAAGTATTCTTGAATAATCTAAAATGGCCAAACTTTTGTTGGATATATTTAAGTATTCTTGAAAAATCTAAAATGCCCAAACTTTTGATGGATATATTTAAGTATTCTTGAAAAATCTAAAATGGCCTAACTTTTGTTGGATCTATTTAAGTATTCTTGAAAAATCTAAAATGGCCTAACTTTTGTTGGATCTATTTAAGTATTCTTGAAAAATCTAAAATGCCCAAACTTTTGTTGGATATATTTAAGTATTCTTGAATAATCTAAAATGACCAAACTTTTGTTGGATCTATTTAAGTATTCTTGAAAAATCTAAAATGCCCAAACTTTTGATGGATATATTTAAGTATTCTTGAATAATCTAAAATGGCCAAACTTTTGTTGGATATATTTAAGTATTCTTGAATAATCTAAAATGGCCAAACTTTTGATGGATATATTTAAGTATTCTTGAATAATCTAAAATGGCCAAACTTTTGTTGGATATATTTAAGTATTCTTGAATAATCTAAAATGGCCAAACTTTTGATGGATATATTTAAGTATTCTTGAATAATCTAAAATGGCCAAACTTTTGTTGGATATATTTAAGTATTCTTGAATAATCTAAAATGGCCAAACTTTTGTTGGATATATTTAAGTATTCTTGAAAAATCTAAAATGCCCAAACTTTTGATGGATATATTTAAGTATTCTTGAATAATCTAAAATGGCCTAACTTTTGTTGGATCTATTTAAGTATTCTTGAAAAATCTAAAATGCCCAAACTTTTGTTGGATATATTTAAGTATTCTTGAATAATCTAAAATGACCAAACTTTTGTTGGATATATTTAAGTATTCTTGAAAAATCTAAAATGCCCAAACTTTTGATGGATATATTTAAGTATTCTTGAATAATCTAAAATGGCCAAACTTTTGTTGGATATATTTAAGTATTCTTGAATAATCTAAAATGGCCAAACTTTTGTTGGATATATTTAAGTATTCTTGAATAATCTAAAATGGCCAAACTTTTGTTGGATCTATTTAAGTATTCTTGAAAAATCTAAAATGCCCAAACTTTTGTTGGATATATTTAAGTATTCTTGAATAATCTAAAATGACCAAACTTTTGTTGGATCTATTTAAGTATTCTTGAAAAATCTAAAATGCCCAAACTTTTGATGGATATATTTAAGTATTCTTGAATAATATAAAATGGCCAAACTTTTGTTAGATATATTTAAGTATTCTTGAATAATCTAAAATGGCCAAACTTTTGTTGGATATATTTAAGTATTCTTGAATAATCTAAAATGGCCAAACTTTTGATGGATATATTTAAGTATTCTTGAATAATCTAAAATGGCCAAACTTTTGTTGGATATTTTTAAGTATTCTTTAATCTAAAATGGCCAACCTTTTGTTGGATATATTTAAGTATTCTTGAATAATCTAAAATGGCCAAACTTTTGTTGGATATATTTAAGTATTCTTGAATAATCTAAAATGGCCAAACTTTTGTTGGATATATTTAAGTATTCTTGAATAATCTAAAATGGCCAAACTTTTGTTGGATATATTTAAGTATTCTTGAATAATCTAAAATGGCCAAACTTTTGTTGGATATATTTAAGTATTCTTGAATAATCTAAAATGACCAAACTTTTGTTGGATCTATTTAAGTATTCTTGAAAAATCTAAAATGCCCAAACTTTTGATGGATATATTTAAGTATTCTTGAAAAATCTAAAATGGCCTAACTTTTGTTGGATCTATTTAAGTATTCTTGAAAAATCTAAAATGGCCTAACTTTTGTTGGATCTATTTAAGTATTCTTGAAAAATCTAAAATGCCCAAACTTTTGTTGGATATATTTAAGTATTCTTGAATAATCTAAAATGACCAAACTTTTGTTGGATCTATTTAAGTATTCTTGAAAAATCTAAAATGCCCAAACTTTTGATGGATATATTTAAGTATTCTTGAATAATCTAAAATGGCCAAACTTTTGTTGGATATATTTAAGTATTCTTGAATAATCTAAAATGGCCAAACTTTTGATGGATATATTTAAGTATTCTTGAATAATCTAAAATGGCCAAACTTTTGTTGGATATATTTAAGTATTCTTGAATAATCTAAAATGGCCAAACTTTTGATGGATATATTTAAGTATTCTTGAATAATCTAAAATGGCCAAACTTTTGTTGGATATATTTAAGTATTCTTGAATAATCTAAAATGGCCAAACTTTTGTTGGATATATTTAAGTATTCTTGAAAAATCTAAAATGCCCAAACTTTTGATGGATATATTTAAGTATTCTTGAAAAATCTAAAATGGCCTAACTTTTGTTGGATCTATTTAAGTATTCTTGAAAAATCTAAAATGGCCTAACTTTTGTTGGATCTATTTAAGTATTCTTGAAAAATCTAAAATGCCCAAACTTTTGTTGGATATATTTAAGTATTCTTGAATAATCTAAAATGACCAAACTTTTGTTGGATCTATTTAAGTATTCTTCAAAAATCTAAAATGCCCAAACTTTTGATGGATATATTTAAGTATTCTTGAATAATCTAAAATGGCCAAACTTTTGTTGGATATATTTAAGTATTCTTGAATAATCTAAAATGGCCAACCTTTTGTTGGATATATTTAAGTATTCTTGAATAATCTAAAATGGCCAAACTTTTGATGGATATATTTAAGTATTCTTGAATAATCTAAAATGGCCAAACTTTTGTTGGATATTTTTAAGTATTCTTTAATCTAAAATGGCCAACCTTTTGTTGGATATATTTAAGTATTCTTGAATAATCTAAAATGGCCAAACTTTTGTTGGATATATTTAAGTATTCTTGAATAATCTAAAATGGCCAAACTTTTGTTGGATATATTTAAGTATTCTTGAATAATCTAAAATGGCCAAACTTTTGTTGGATATATTTAAGTATTCTTGAATAATCTAAAATGACCAAACTTTTGTTGGATCTATTTAAGTATTCTTGAAAAATCTAAAATGCCCAAACTTTTGATGGATATATTTAAGTATTCTTGAAAAATCTAAAATGGCCTAACTTTTGTTGGATCTATTTAAGTATTCTTGAAAAATCTAAAATGGCCTAACTTTTGTTGGATCTATTTAAGTATTCTTGAAAAATCTAAAATGCCCAAACTTTTGTTGGATATATTTAAGTATTCTTGAATAATCTAAAATGACCAAACTTTTGTTGGATCTATTTAAGTATTCTTGAAAAATCTAAAATGCCCAAACTTTTGATGGATATATTTAAGTATTCTTGAATAATCTAAAATGGCCAAACTTTTGTTGGATATATTTAAGTATTCTTGAATAATCTAAAATGGCCAAACTTTTGATGGATATATTTAAGTATTCTTGAATAATCTAAAATGGCCAAACTTTTGTTGGATATATTTAAGTATTCTTGAATAATCTAAAATGGCCAAACTTTTGATGGATATATTTAAGTATTCTTGAATAATCTAAAATGGCCAAACTTTTGTTGGATATATTTAAGTATTCTTGAATAATCTAAAATGGCCAAACTTTTGTTGGATATATTTAAGTATTCTTGAAAAATCTAAAATGCCCAAACTTTTGATGGATATATTTAAGTATTCTTGAAAAATCTAAAATGGCCTAACTTTTGTTGGATCTATTTAAGTATTCTTGAAAAATCTAAAATGGCCTAACTTTTGTTGGATCTATTTAAGTATTCTTGAAAAATCTAAAATGCCCAAACTTTTGTTGGATATATTTAAGTATTCTTGAATAATCTAAAATGACCAAACTTTTGTTGGATCTATTTAAGTATTCTTGAAAAATCTAAAATGCCCAAACTTTTGATGGATATATTTAAGTATTCTTGAATAATCTAAAATGGCCAAACTTTTGTTGGATATATTTAAGTATTCTTGAATAATCTAAAATGGCCAAACTTTTGATGGATATATTTAAGTATTCTTGAATAATCTAAAATGGCCAAACTTTTGTTGGATATATTTAAGTATTCTTGAATAATCTAAAATGGCCAAACTTTTGATGGATATATTTAAGTATTCTTGAATAATCTAAAATGGCCAAACTTTTGTTGGATATATTTAAGTATTCTTGAATAATCTAAAATGGCCAAACTTTTGTTGGATATATTTAAGTATTCTTGAAAAATCTAAAATGCCCAAACTTTTGATGGATATATTTAAGTATTCTTGAATAATCTAAAATGGCCTAACTTTTGTTGGATCTATTTAAGTATTCTTGAAAAATCTAAAATGCCCAAACTTTTGTTGGATATATTAAAGTATTCTTGAATAATCTAAAATGACCAAACTTTTGTTGGATATATTTAAGTATTCTTGAAAAATCTAAAATGCCCAAACTTTTGATGGATATATTTAAGTATTCTTGAATAATCTAAAATGGCCAAACTTTTGTTGGATATATTTAAGTATTCTTGAATAATCTAAAATGGCCAAACTTTTGTTGGATATATTTAAGTATTCTTGAATAATCTAAAATGGCCAAACTTTTGTTGGATCTATTTAAGTATTCTTGAAAAATCTAAAATGCCCAAACTTTTGTTGGATATATTTAAGTATTCTTGAATAATCTAAAATGACCAAACTTTTGTTGGATCTATTTAAGTATTCTTGAAAAATCTAAAATGCCCAAACTTTTGATGGATATATTTAAGTATTCTTGAATAATATAAAATGGCCAAACTTTTGTTGGATATATTTAAGTATTCTTGAATAATCTAAAATGGCCAAACTTTTGTTGGATATATTTAAGTATTCTTGAATAATCTAAAATGGCCAAACTTTTGATGGATATATTTAAGTATTCTTGAATAATCTAAAATGGCCAAACTTTTGTTGGATATTTTTAAGTATTCTTTAATCTAAAATGGCCAACCTTTTGTTGGATATATTTAAGTATTCTTGAATAATCTAAAATGGCCAAACTTTTGTTGGATATATTTAAGTATTCTTGAATAATCTAAAATGGCCAAACTTTTGTTGGATATATTTAAGTATTCTTGAATAATCTAAAATGGCCAAACTTTTGTTGGATATATTTAAGTATTCTTGAATAATCTAAAATGGCCAAACTTTTGTTGGATATATTTAAGTATTCTTGAATAATCTAAAATGACCAAACTTTTGTTGGATCTATTTAAGTATTCTTGAAAAATCTAAAATGCCCAAACTTTTGATGGATATATTTAAGTATTCTTGAAAAATCTAAAATGGCCTAACTTTTGTTGGATCTATTTAAGTATTCTTGAAAAATCTAAAATGGCCTAACTTTTGTTGGATCTATTTAAGTATTCTTGAAAAATCTAAAATGCCCAAACTTTTGTTGGATATATTTAAGTATTCTTGAATAATCTAAAATGACCAAACTTTTGTTGGATCTATTTAAGTATTCTTGAAAAATCTAAAATGCCCAAACTTTTGATGGATATATTTAAGTATTCTTGAATAATCTAAAATGGCCAAACTTTTGTTGGATATATTTAAGTATTCTTGAATAATCTAAAATGGCCAAACTTTTGATGGATATATTTAAGTATTCTTGAATAATCTAAAATGGCCAAACTTTTGTTGGATATATTTAAGTATTCTTGAATAATCTAAAATGGCCAAACTTTTGATGGATATATTTAAGTATTCTTGAATAATCTAAAATGGCCAAACTTTTGTTGGATATATTTAAGTATTCTTGAATAATCTAAAATGGCCAAACTTTTGTTGGATATATTTAAGTATTCTTGAAAAATCTAAAATGCCCAAACTTTTGATGGATATATTTAAGTATTCTTGAAAAATCTAAAATGGCCTAACTTTTGTTGGATCTATTTAAGTATTCTTGAAAAATCTAAAATGGCCTAACTTTTGTTGGATCTATTTAAGTATTCTTGAAAAATCTAAAATGCCCAAACTTTTGTTGGATATATTTAAGTATTCTTGAATAATCTAAAATGACCAAACTTTTGTTGGATCTATTTAAGTATTCTTGAAAAATCTAAAATGCCCAAACTTTTGATGGATATATTTAAGTATTCTTGAATAATCTAAAATGGCCAAACTTTTGTTGGATATATTTAAGTATTCTTGAATAATCTAAAATGCCCAAACTTTTGATGGATATATTTAAGTATTCTTGAAAAATCTAAAATGGCCTAACTTTTGTTGGATCTATTTAAGTATTCTTGAAAAATCTAAAATGGCCTAACTTTTGTTGGATCTATTTAAGTATTCTTGACAAATCTAAAATGCCCAAACTTTTGTTGGATATATTTAAGTATTCTTGAATAATCTAAAATGACCAAACTTTTGCTGGATCTATTTAAGTATTCTTGAAAAATCTAAAATGCCCAAACTTTTGATGGATATATTTAAGTATTCTTGAATAATCTAAAATGGCCAAACTTTTGTTGGATATATTTAAGTATTCTTGAATAATCTAAAATGGCCAAACTTTTGATGGATATATTTAAGTATTCTTGAATAATCTAAAATGGCCAAACTTTTGTTGGATATATTTAAGTATTCTTGAATAATCTAAAATGGCCAAACTTTTGATGGATATATTTAAGTATTCTTGAATAATCTAAAATGGCCAAACTTTTGTTGGATATATTTAAGTATTCTTGAATAATCTAAAATGGCCAAACTTTTGTTGGATATATTTAAGTATTCTTGAAAAATCTAAAATGCCCAAACTTTTGATGGATATATTTAAGTATTCTTGAATAATCTAAAATGGCCTAACTTTTGTTGGATCTATTTAAGTATTCTTGAAAAATCTAAAATGCCCAAACTTTTGTTGGATATATTTAAGTATTCTTGAATAATCTAAAATGACCAAACTTTTGTTGGATATATTTAAGTATTCTTGAAAAATCTAAAATGCCCAAACTTTTGATGGATATATTTAAGTATTCTTGAATAATCTAAAATGGCCAAACTTTTGTTGGATATATTTAAGTATTCTTGAATAATCTAAAATGGCCAAACTTTTGTTGGATATATTTAAGTATTCTTGAATAATCTAAAATGGCCAAACTTTTGTTGGATCTATTTAAGTATTCTTGAAAAATCTAAAATGCCCAAACTTTTGTTGGATATATTTAAGTATTCTTGAATAATCTAAAATGACCAAACTTTTGTTGGATCTATTTAAGTATTC
This sequence comes from Unio pictorum, assembly GCA_030141615.1. NCBI lineage: Eukaryota > Metazoa > Mollusca > Bivalvia > Unionida > Unionidae > Unio > Unio pictorum. The sequence continues at coordinate 5,039,074 of JARLTB010000254.1, forward strand.
TTGAAAAATCTAAAATGCCCAAACTTTTGATGGATATATTTAAGTATTCTTGAATAATATAAAATGGCCAAACTTTTGTTGGATATATTTAAGTATTCTTGAATAATCTAAAATGGCCAAACTTTTGTTGGATATATTTAAGTATTCTTGAATAATCTAAAATGGCCAAACTTTTGATGGATATATTTAAGTATTCTTGAATAATCTAAAATGGCCAAACTTTTGTTGGATATTTTTAAGTATTCTTTAATCTAAAATGGCCAACCTTTTGTTGGATATATTTAAGTATTCTTGAATAATCTAAAATGGCCAAACTTTTGTTGGATATATTTAAGTATTCTTGAATAATCTAAAATGGCCAAACTTTTGTTGGATATATTTAAGTATTCTTGAATAATCTAAAATGGCCAAACTTTTGTTGGATATATTTAAGTATTCTTGAATAATCTAAAATGACCAAACTTTTGTTGGATATATTTAAGTACTCTTGAATAATCTAAAATGGCCAAACTTTTGATGGATATATTTAAGTATTCTTGAATAATCTAAAATGGCCAAACTTTTTGTTGGATATATTTAAGTATTCTTGAATAATCTAAACTGACCAAACGTTTGTTGGATATATTTAAGTATTCTTGAATAATCTAAAATGGCCAAACTTTTTGTTGGATATATTTAAGTATTCTTGAATAATCTAAAATGACCAAACTTTTGTTGGATATACTTAAGTATTCTTGAATAATCTAAAATGGCCAAACTTTTGATGGATATATTTAAGTATTCTTGAATAATCTAAAATGGTCTAACTTTTGTTGGATATATTTAAGTATTCTTTAATCTAAACTGGCCTAACTTTTGTTGGATATATTTAAGTATTCTTGAATAATCTAAAATGACCAAACTTTTGTTGGATATATTTAAGTATTCTTGAATAATCTAAAATGGCGTAACTTTTGTTGGATATATTTAAGTATTCTTGAATAATCTAAAATGGCCAAACTTTCATAACTGTAGTAGTTAGAACAGAGAAACAAAATAGTAAATTCAAAACGCAGAGACTCAAACAAATGTAGTTTTATCACAAAAGAAAAGAATCCCACTAATATAGCAGGCATATATGCATCGCATCTGAGATCGAAAGGATCAGTTAAATGTATGATGGAAAGCAAATTTATAAGCTGACACCAGCCTTTAAAGTGTGATATTCCATCGATTATTTTCATGTCTATTATTGGAAAGTTGACAAACTCAAACTACTTGCGTTTAGACATTGTTTGTGAATCTAAGCTGTTATGGTTTTAGTCTTGGGGTTATGTGAAATAACAAGAGTGTAATTTAAAGTTAAGCCAAATATTATCCAAGAAAGTTAAATTATTTCAAGGTCATCAGAGCTTGATTTTTTTAATATAAGAATGAAACAATTACAGCCTCTTGATAGTCAATTATGTAGTACGTTTGGACAGAAAATACTACCAATTTTCATCAAGTCCTTTGCTCGTCATGTTTTTTTAAAAACTGTATTCGACATTCCTTCATTCTCTAGAATATTTAGAATTATTATTTGTAGAAATCGTAAACTCGGTAAGAATATGAAAATCTATAGCCGACAAACATAAATAGCATCATGCTGACATTGAAAGAAAGAAAATATACACATAAGTTCTTCATTCATGATATTTTAATAGCCACTGCAATTCCGCGTTAATGTCTGAAGAAGTAAAAGTCTCCTCTACGCCCTCATTTCATTATTAGCGTGTTGTTTGTTTTTTTTTCAAATTTACTTAGTGATTATTGTAGTTTGGGATTTTTTAAATTTATATTAAAACAATTTTATAGTTATTTATTAAGTTTCAGAAGGCGGACCCCTTTGGTGAGTATTCAGGTCCCAAGGGACATCAAAGGAGCCTGTCTTCAAGGTTGAAACCTAAGGGGGGGGGGGGCAGTGTGTGTTATTTTTATTGTGATTTATCTAATATGTATTCGCTTGGTGTAAGACCCAAAGATGTTGGGTATGCGACCGCTCTGACTCCCATGGGGTTGGTCTTAAGTTAGCAGTATCTCGTCTTATCTTATTGCTTTGTTCCCAGGGATCGAGCGCGGTATTCGTCCTCATGTGTCTATTGCTACTTGTCAAAACATTTTATGTTTTTATTTGTTGTTTCTATGTTGGCGTTTGCTAAGTGTCTATGAAGTCCGGGTATTTAAGAGTGGTGGGGGTGGTGGTGCGATCCTTGTTTGATATGTCTGAAATTCCATTCTGTGCATGTGTGATCTGGGACAGTTAATGAATAAATACATCTTCTAAATTTTCTGCTGTAGTGCAGTGGGCACAGTTCGTATTGCTATTGGGTCCTTTATTGAGACATTTCCCAAAACTGACCTTTAATTGTGTTTTCTCGGTACTAATTTTGAGGTCCAACTTTTGAAGATATTTTGGTAACGTGAAGTTTTAAGATACCTTCTTTTGCCGTAGCCATTTGTACAGGTATCTGCCTTATGTGTCGTTATCCCACAGTTATTGCCCATAACTGTTGATTCTATGTAAAATTTGATTATATATCTCATGCACGATGTACTGTACGGTATGAGCTCTATTGTGTTATTCCTGAGGCTATACTTTGTGCTTAGGTTTGCTTTGTCATTTCATGGAAAGCTGATAGGGGAGGGTACCCAGAGGAAGTCAATTATTTGTTGTCTGGCCTATATTCCCTGATGTTTTGTAATGTTTCTTCTCTTAAATTTCTCCTGCTTTTAGCGATGCCGGATTTCAAGGATTTTTAAAGACTTAGCAGATCAGTTATGATAAACTGGTGTTCACTTTCTTTTTTAATCTGTTTGTGTGCCTCATTTGTTGTCCAAAATTCAGCTGTGTATACTGAGCACTCATCTGGGAGCCTGGTACGCAGTTGGTTATGGTATTCCGAGATTACAATCGCTGCTCCCGTTCTGTTTAGTTCTTTAGATTTGGATCCATCCGTGTAGATTTTTATATGTCTAGAGTATTTCATGCGATGATTTCCTGGATTTCCGTTAGATGTCCTGTGGGGTTTTGAAACTTGGACCCAAGCTTTTGGTCGGTAAAGTTGACGTTGCGGGAGCTGTTCCTCCACAGATTGTGGCCATTTATTTGGAGCTGTTCTGTTTGCATCCCACGTCGCATAGTGTTTGAATCATTTTGCTCCAAGGGGTTTCGAGACAAGTTTTTCCTAAATGGTCTCTTGCACTTATTAATCATGTTGTTTGTGGCGTTAATTTCTATGTGGATAAAATGTTGGTGGCGTACCTGATGTATTCTTCCCGTCTTATGTGTTGGGGGAGGTCCCTTATTAGAAGCTTTGGTTTTTCTATCGATATGTTTGGCAAAGCCTTAGTGTTTAATATTGAATATTGTCTAATTTGTAAAGTAAGCTATAATTTGTCGAGGCATAAAATTGGCATCCGTATGGAGGTTTACCCTAAATAGTGACCTGTAGAGCAATAACTATGTTGGTCTGCTCTCCATGTTGCTCCACTTATATTTTAAATAGAGTCATCAGGTCTTGGCTGCTTACTTTTATTCAATTGGTTATATGTGGTTTCCAAGTGAGTTTCTCATCCAACAAATGTTATTGGGGTATTTTGTAAGCATAGTTTGGGATATACTGTGTTGTGCTTGTTGGGTGATGAGAAAAGCACTCGTATTGTTTTAGTGTTTGGTATCTTAAATCCCAATTTGTCTGCCCATGTGTCAATCGCATTTAGTTTGTTTTGTAGTTGATTAATGATGTTCTTAGTTTCGGTGGGTCTTGCGGACAACTATCACATACCATGGACCACGGGACAACTATCACATACCATGGACCACGCTTCTTCTTCATCTACTTTAATAGATAGTCGTAGTTGATTAATGATGTTCTTAGTTTCAGTGGGTCTTGCGGACAACTATCACATACCATGGACCACGCTTCTTCTTCATCTACTTTAGTATAAAATTGTCGTAGTTGATTAATGATGTTCTTAGTTTCAGTGGGTCTTGCGGACAGCTATCACATACCATCGACCACGCTTCTTCTTCTTCTACTTTAGTAGATAGTCGTAGTTGATTATTGATGTTCTTAGTTTCGGTGGGTCTTGCGGACAACAAACACATACCACGGACCACGCTTCTACTTTAGTAGATAGTCGTAGTTGATTAACGATGTTCTTGTTTCGGTGGGTCTTGCGGACAGCTATCCCATTCCATGGACCACGCATCTTCTTCTTCTACTTTAGTAGATAGTTGTAGTTGATTAATGATGTTCTTAGTTTCAGTGGGTCTTGCGGACAGCTATCACATACCATTGACCACGCTTCTTCTTTAGTAGATAGTCGTAGTTGCATGTGCAGCATGATTTTTCCTCTCCTCTCCACCACCCTTGTCGATGTAGCTCCAGGTGCGCTCTGATGTCGACTCTTCGATGTCTGTGTGATGAATGTGCTGAATGATAATATCATTGCACTGATGAATCGATTTTTGGATTAAAGACTAAGAATGGACTAGAATTTTCTGATATATCTCAAAATAAATGAGGAATTCAAACCGAAGTTTCTTAGGAGTATTGTTTTTATCAAATTCAGTTTGAGTTTTAAGACACACCGGCGTAAAACATAAAGAAGCTTTTATGTATATCAATATCATGTATATTAGTTTATAATAGTAGTTTGTAATAATCATTTAGTTAATGACACGTTTTATTACAAGATCCAATAAATGGGTTGTGGACATTTCGGAATGAGTCGTATAATGCGGTTCATTTATAATTTGCAATATCAATATCTGTAGTAAACATCACGTGGTTCAAAAGGTCATGAGTGACGTGAATGGGGGTCAAAATAAAATCGTTGTACTGATAGAAAGATCAGTGTGTTCCTGACTGGGTAAATGTGGACAGCTGAATTTCTTTTACTGAGTATTAGTGTTTTAAACTAAAGGCGTGTAATCACAGTTAACATTAATGAATTGAATTGAATTGAATAGACTTGAATATTAATGCGTTGTCAGTTTAATGTACCTTTATGTATAATCATTCAATCTTAAAGTATCACTAGTCTTGTAGAGTTCTTCAGGTGATAAATTTTTCATTAATTCAGTTACAATCGCTTGCTAGAAAATGATATTTTGGAAAATTCAAACATATTCAGATAATAATAACTGAACTTGATTATTGTGAGTTTGTTCAAAGCACAGTTGGGTATCTACTTCAAGAAAGAAATTTTAATTTTAATTTTACCATGATTTTACTTAAATGACTGTTTTGATTTAAAACCAGTTACTTCTTCTGTACTATGTGATTGGGATTGGGATTTTTAACGTAGCTTTAACAATTTTTCAGTCATAGCGCTATGATGTCTGCAGTGTGGCAGTTTATAGTGATGTCTAGCATTGGGGCATCATGCCGCAGACATGTAGCATGATGTCCCACCCATTCACATTATCCTGACATCGGGCCGACCAGTCCTAACACTAACATCTAACATTTTTTTAAATCTTTGGTATGACTAGGCCGGGGCTCGAACCAACGACCTTCCGCTCCCGATGCGGACGCTCTAACCACTAGGACACTGGAGCGGTCTTCTGTACTGTAGGAAATAGGTAAATAATACCGTACTGTAGATTGTTTTTAATTTCTTCACTTTGAGTTTTGGGGAAACAAAATAATATCTTGAATGTTTCACGATTTGTTGGTTGTTGCTCTTGCTTGTTACTTAGTTTAATCCCCTAGATGAGGCCCAGAGTGGCCGAGTGGTCTAACGCGCTCTCCGTTATGGATCACTGCCATCTCACCTCTGTCTGCGTGGGTTCGAGTCTCAGATTTGGGCAATGTGAAAAAGCTTGCCGGCAGCTTCTCGTGGGTCTGTGGTTCTTTCCCGGGTTTTTCCTCCACCATTAATACTGACCGCCATGTATAGCATATCGAGTGCTGAAAATGGCGTTTAGCAATAACAACATAAGCCCCTATGTTGTAACACGTTATTTTGTGAACCGGAAAACAACACATCTTTCTTCTTACCCCACAGTGGACGACCCCTATTGACTACAAAGGTGTTGGCGATCGAACTCAGCCTAGATGACCCTTGTGGACTACAAAGGTGTTAACGAGCATTCTCAGTCTAGATGACCACTATCGACTACAAAGGTGTTACGATTATGCTCAGTCTAGACGACCCCTACTCAGTCTAGCTGACCCCTATTGAGTACAAAGGTGTTGACGAGTATACTTAGTCTAGATGACCCATATCGACTACGAAGGTATTAGTGAGCATACTCAGTGTAGATGACCCCCATCGACTACAAAGCTGTTAGCGAGCATACTCGGTCTAGATGACCCATATCGACTACGAAGGTGTTATTGAGTATACTCAGTGTAGATGACTCCTATCGACTACAAAGCTGTTAGCGAGCATACTCAGTCTAAACGACCCTTATTGACTACAAAGGTGTTAGTGAACATACACAGTGTAGACGACCCGTATTGACTACAAAGGTGATGGCGATGGAACTCAGCCTAGATGACCACTGTGGAATACAAAGGTGTTGGCGATCATACTCAGTTTAGATGACCTTTGTCGCCTATAAGAAAAGTAAAACTACTTTCGTAGTTTTGAAACCTAATTCAGGGGCTATACTCCCATACCTATTAATAATATTACCATTTTTAATAGCAGTTTATATCCCGTACAAAACGTAGCTACCCAATATCATGACTATAGATGATCATTACAATTTATAGTCAGGAATAAAACTATCCATAAAATAGACACAATCATGTACTAAATCTTACAAAATATAAAAATAGTACACATAACAAAGACACAATCATGTCCTAAGGCTTACAAGAAATATAAATAGTACACATACCAGACACAATCATGTACTAAGACTTACAAGAAATATAGATATTACATATAACATAGACACAATCATGTACTAAGACTTACACAAAAATATATATTACACATAACATAGACACAATCATGTACTAAGACTTACAAGAAATATAAATAGTACACATAACAGACACAATTATGTACTAAGACATACAAGAAATATAAATAGTACACATAACAAACACTCATGTACTAAGACTTACAAGAAATATAAATATTACATAACACAGACACACTCATGTATGTACTAAGACTTACAAAAATAGGAATATTACACTTACAAGAAATATAGATTTATAACATGTATGTCGCTTTATAAATAATTCATTCATAGTTTCATCTATAACGCACGAGAGATGCTTTATGGGCGGAAGTAGAAAAATAAGGTCACGCGCCCCTCTGTATATTCATTGGCGGCAGCACTGTAAATTTGGTATTCGGGCCAACAGAGGATCTGTCTACATGATGCTACTTTCTGCGAAAGGACCTGACCGTTCAATGTCATACAAATTAATTACGAAAGCTGGGGAAGAACGACGTCGTATAATAGAATCAAAGAGACAGAAAATGAATCAGAAAAACCCATATTGCTGATGTTTGAATAGATACCGGAAGTAGTCTGCTATGTTAGACATTGCTATGAGCAGATGATTGACAGGAAGAACTGTTTTGTTTCGATTTAACTGATCCGTGTCTCGGCGACATGATGCAGAGAGATGGGCTGAAGGTATACTTAAATTCTTCACATACATTTTTGGTGATTCAGTACTCAATTGCTCCTCTTATACAAATATTCATTCATGGTAGGATGACAATAATGTGGTATATGGTGCTATTTGAAAGGGAATCATTGTAACACTATGGCATTAAATCCGATATTTACTTACTGTACTAGTCTGACATGAAAGATCTAAAATGCTCAAGTATATTGTTGTTGTTGTGGGGATTAACGCCATTTTTCACGACAAGATAGGCTATACATGGCTGCCAGTATTAATGGTGGAGGAAGAACCCGGGAAAACCCACAGAAAGAACCAACGACCCACGAGATGCTACTGGCAAGCTTTCTCACATAATTACATTAGCCGGATCATAGACTCGAACCCACGCAGACAGAGGTGAGATGGCAGTGATCCGTAACGGAGAGCGCTTTAGACCACTCGTCCACTCGGGGACCCCGCTCAAGTATGAAGAAATGCCTTAGAAATATGTTGCAAGATCACCACTTCATTGCTTACACTTTCGAGCTTAATAAATTGGCGTGAAATTTTATATTACTGCAAGCCATTCCTAATAGCTAGATAGATGTATATATTCGGTTCTAACCTAAAAAAAAATTTTTATTACCATGCAGATAATTACTTACGTCCTTGTTATTATATATTTTATGTAAACCAAGATTTTTCACAAAATAGTAAGACTCTATAAATGGTACTAGACTGTAACAGAAAATTTCTTATGAATACCTAATAATGCATTACAGACGTACACATGAACATCAAGCACCAAACTGGCAGCTATTGCACACGGCACATACACTATAATAACAAACTTTATAGTTTTCCAAATATTTGAGAGTAAAGTACACATGTTGTGAGATACCAAATGTTTTATAATTTTCGTTTAGTACACATTTTGTGAAAAACGAGATCTTTATATCAGTGTTGAATCCTGTGTTATTCGAACGTGGTCAAAAGAAGATGGTGAATTTTGAGACGACAATGTAATAAATGTTTGCGTTTAGATGGAGTTAGTCCCAGAAAATACAGATATGGTGGGCGCTTCTGAAGGTCGCTATTGAAACCATGGTAACAATTTGAAGTCCTTCGACAGTGACTCATTTTGGCTCTCACTGTGATACTATCACACGTGCTGTAGTGTTGCCGAGAGACAGTGATTCATTCTGGCCCTCCCTGTGATACTATCACACGTGCTGTAGTGTTGCCGAGAGACAGTGACTCATTCTGGCCCTCACTGTAATACTATCACACGAACTGTAGTGTTGCCGAGAGACAGTGACTCATTCTGGCCCTCACTGAGACAATATCACACGTTCTGTAGTGTTGCCGAGAGACAGTGACTCATTCTGGCCCTCACTGAGACAATATCACACGTCCTGTAGTGTTGTCGAGAGACAGTGACTCATTCTGGCCCTCACTGTAATACTATCACACGAACTGTAGTGTTGCCGAGAGACAGTGACTCATTCTGGCCCTCACTGAGACAATATCACACGTTCTGTAGTGTTGCCGAGAGACAGTGACTCATTCTGACCCTCATTGTGATACTATCACACGTGCTGTAGTGTAGCCGAGAGACAGTGACTCATTCTGGCCCTCACTGAGATAATATCACACGTTCTGTAGTGATGCCGAGAGACAGTGACTCATTCTGGCCTTCCCTGTGATACTATCACACGTGCTGTAGTGTTGCCGAGAGGCAGTGACTCATTCTGGCCCTCACTGTAATACTATCACACATACTGTAGTGTTGCCGAGAGACTGACTCATTCTGGCCCTCACTGAGACAATATCACGCGTTCTGTAGTGTTGCCGAGAGACAGTGACTCATTCTGGCCCTCCCTGTGATACTATCACACATACTGTAGTGTTGCCGAGAGACAGTGACTCATTCTGGCCCTCACTGTAATATTATCACACATACTGTAGTGTTGCCGAGAGACTGACTCATTCTGGCCCTCACTGAGACAATATCACACGTTCTGTAGTGTTGCCGAGAGACAGTGACTCATTCTGGCCCTCACTGAGACAATATCACACGTACTGTAGTGTTGCCGAAAGACAGTGACTTTAAATGGCCTTTAGGTAACAATTACAAAAACTGTAATGCTGCCGATGATTCCATAACGAGTCAGACGTATGTTACTCATATGTATATAGACACTGAATTCCCTTACGAGAACGGAATTATCTCGGACAGTCTACATTATGTTATTGAAATATCTATCGCAGGGTAATTTTATCTTGAAATTCGTTAAGTAATTTTAGTGGAATTGTTGCATATATTGGGCACCTGTTTTAGATATATTCTACTTTGATTTCATTAAATGCGTTCTGTTGTTTACAGGTTTAAATATAATTTTGTCTAAAGATTTACATCCTGATGCAATTTTAATCAAGTCGTCCTGCAATAGACTTGAAAATGACGTGCCATAAAACAACTATCAGAGGAGAACTGTAAATGTAACTGTTAGAGATTTGATAAACATCTTCATTGATTCAAATATGTGCTATGGAATGGAAAGCTAAAACATAATCGTATAGCTAAATGTACAAAACCTCATTGCATATGTTTTCAGCGTTGTGTTGATAGATTATCAGTTAGGTGAAACTGCTTGGGGAATAGTTTACGATTTTTGCACTAGAACTCCAAGAGCTCTGAAGGGTTCCAAAAATTATGTCGAAAACCTGTTATCAATTGAAGGCACTTTGACAGGAATCACTATCGCAAACTGACGTGTACATTGTTGCCAACCTGAACTACATATTTATCCCAAACTTGATGAGAAGATAATATCCCGTGGAATTAAAGCCAGACATTGGGATAAGAATGTTTTCACTGGTATTGAGGATGGACAGATAACAAAATTGTCAAGAAACGCTGACGGTTTTCTCAATTTGCAACTGCAAATTAACTGTGATAAGTCGCTGTTATGATCCTTTCATTTAGGAAAGATATTTTCGAGGATAGCCTTGATTTACTAATGTCTTAATTGGTACATTCAATTACTTGTTTTGCTTGACAAGTGCGATTCGGCTATTAGAGATGACAAATAATTTCCTTGCATAATTTAAAAGTAATTAAAAGCATAAGTCAATTTACTTCCCTTTTGCTTAAGTAGTATGAATTATTGCTATAGACACGGCGTTGCATACTAAGTGGTGCCATGCCGTAGAATGACAGTGTTGTGATAGGATGACAATGTTGTGGATAATATGGTGAACAATGCTATGGTAGGATGACAGTGATGTGGTAGAATGACAGTGATGTGGTAGAATGACAGTGATGTGGCAGAATGACTATAATGTGGTAGAATGACAATATTGTGGTAGAATTACAATAATGTGGTAGGATGACAATGTTTGTATGTTTGTTTTATTGATTAGGTTTTTTAACGTAGCTTTACGAATTTTTCAGTCATATCACTACGATGCATGCAGTGAGGCAATTTATAGGGATGTCTAGCACTGGGACATCATGCCGCGGACATGTAGAATGATGTCCCACCAAGTCACATTATCCTGACACTAGGCCGGCCAGTCCTTACACTAACCTCTTAATGCCGAGCGCCAAGCGAGGCAGCGGTTAGTACCATTTTTGTAAGACTTTGGTATGACTCGACCGGGGATCGAACCCACGACCTCCCGTTTCCGCGGCGGACGCTCTAACCACTAGGCCACTGGAGCGGTGGATCACAATATGGTAAGATGACAATGTTGTGGTAGGATGACAATGTAGTAGGATGATAATGATGTGGTAGGATAACAATGATGTGGTAGGATGACGATGTTGTGGTAGGATAACAATGTGGTTGGATGACAATGATGTAGTTGAATGACAATGATGTGGTAGGATGTCAATGATATGGTAGGATGACAATAATGTGGTAGAATGACAATGTGGTAGGATAACAATGATGTGGTAGGGTGACAATGTGGTGGTAGAATGACAATGTTGTGGTCGCACACTCGCGCTTTTATCGTCCAGTCAATAATAATTCAATGCATTTTAATAAAGTTTTTGCTTTGTGACGTTGCTTCATCAGGTGCAAAAAAAATAATCTCTAACTTGTTTCATAAAATGAAGGGAAAAAAATGGAACTGTAGGTTATTTGGTAAATTGATAGTCAGGTAGGTTGGTATGTAGGTAGTATGCATGGATAGATAGATGGAAGGTTCGATAGATAAGTAAAATAGGCACATTCAAAATATATAAATTTGTGTTCTTTCTTAAGTTACATAGCGTATACATAACTCATAAAATGGACATCAACTGATCTCGTCATTGATAGAATTTAGTTTGACTTAAAATAACTTATTAGTACAATTAAGTATTTGTATAAAGACGATGATTTTAGAGCAATATAACTCCGATTTATAAGAATGAACAGTTTCGTGACTATGATAGCAAGAAGCCATCTGCATTATTGTTAAACATTTTGACTATTTTCTCCTTTTTAGAGTAGATTCGGGGGTGGGGGTGTAACAACAGCTCTACTTGAATTTTGGAGATAACGGTGTATTTATAACCTTCGTACCACAATGAGACTTTTTAATAAATGTATCTAAATTTACTTTCACTTTAAAATTGGCGTTTTTTTCCCCCAGGAATTCGAATTAAACCTATCAACTACAACTCTGAAAGGACCAGTGTCCTACCCAAGTTTTCTGGTATTCAAACGACTATTCCGTATCATATTGCCACTTAAATACACAAAATTGTAATTTTCTTGTGATCTATTTCTTTACCTTTCAAGCTTTCAGAAAAATAAAGTGTTGTTGATGTAATTGGTACATTATACCGATTATCCATGAGATAAGGGCATATATCTAGACATCTGTTTCGTTTTAACTTTTGACATTAATAGTGGCTATCTTTTTACTAATGCGTGCAGTCACCTTAACCAAATTCATTTAAATTGCAAATAAAAATCTATTTGGCAGAATTCACTACTTAGAATTAATGCACAGAGACGAGCATCTGACTATTTTGAAAGATCGAGGCAGATGTTACAATTACACTCTTCGTTTATGCTTCCTGCACGAAGTACTTTACACTAAGCATGATTAAAATTAGGAACTGTATAGCCACATTAGGAAAGGATGTCGTAGCGTCATTATACACCATCCGGGTTTGTGCCAGAGATAACATGCATTATACAACATTAAAACTCTGTTAATTTTTGCAATCGTCTGTCTTTTTAGCGGAACAATTCACAACTGTGTTCATCGTATGGAGTCCATTCCATGCCCAAGTAGTTTATCGGAAGGGGGGGGGGTTTGCTGGAAGGGGGGGGGGGGGGGTAGGGGTGTAATGTATTTTGTTTACTACAAAATCAGATAGTGTGGAATCAAAATTTTCTGCCTTTAAATTATATATAGTTTGGCCCCACATCTAGTTTTCATTTCTAAATAATATAAATATATCCTAAATGTGTTAAGGCATTACTACTACTACTACTACTACTACTACTACTACTACTACTGCTACTACTACTACTACTACTACTACTAATAATAATAATAATAATAATAATAATAATATTGAAGTCGAAATAGGTGCGCTTTATGAGCACTCTTGAATGAGATCACAGTGTCCTTGGGTCTAAGACTTGGAGGCGGAATAATACTGCGTACAGGTAGCCATGGTAAAGGAGTAGAACGTATTGTGCCAGAGATTTGGGGCATTATTGCGTTGAGCTCGATGTCAGTTAGGTTGGTAAGGAACGATCAATCCCGAGCAGTAGCGCAATACTCGGCTGTCGAAGGACAGTGGTGGTGCATAAGTGTCTTAGCATTAGCGTCACAGGATTAGCAAGCAAGTTTGTCAAGTAGGTTGTTTCGAGTGCTAAGTTTTTTCGTAGTTTGCTTCAGGTAGTTGTAGAATGTGAGTGACCTGTCCAGAGTCACACCAAGGTATGTTTGTGTCATGCATTATGTGCTGTTCATTGAGGAGGATGAAAAGCTCACGGTTCCCATTTGCATTGTTAAAGGAGACTAGAAATGAAAATTTTTTATCTTATAAATGTAATTCTTTACAAATTCTAATTCGAATATAATGTTTAAAAAAATAATATCGTGTGTGGATATTGATTATATTGCGAAGAAGATACAATGATTCCGTAAATTGCCGAGTATTTCCGAGTTTTAATGAGACGACAGATCACGTGGTCTTGTGACGTCATACTAGCCAGTCCTCGTTTAACAACAACACAACAACACCCCACAAATAAATCTGCGAGGAGGAAATCATACGTAATTAATTTCAACATTAAGAAGCTTCCTTTCTAAACTTACTAGCCCTGACTGAAATTCCACAAACCCGAACAGTTCATATATGTTAACTTTCAAGCCGGGAGAAAAAAGAAAGAAAATAAATTGCAATTTTGGAGGTATTTCCTCCCTATCTCGTAATATCTCTCTTGATTTTTCGCAGTTAACTCCTGATTATTTCAATATGTCTCTCAATTTTCATTTCTCAGAAGAAGAAAATCCATATATAATTTTTTATCAAGTGTGCAGTCCACAGATGTCATATTCTATTTTATCACTTGTGAATATTGTAGTAAAGAAATAATTAATATCACAGGACAGTTTTTGTCTTCAGTAAATAGTTTAAGATTAAACATTATTCACGTAAATTTCAGATTGTTTAACTACTACAGAAGTACTTCTTGTAAAAAAAATGTCACCAATTAGTTTAAAACCCACGAATTGTCACAATGAAGGCTGCGTAATTTTCTCTGCAAACAAAAACTCCATTTCCGCCCCCCAAAAACTCGGCCAGTTAACACCTGACATTCCTCTACCATATATGTAAAGTTTCATTACCATGATTAAATTAAAAGAAGGAATAAAATAAAATATAGGACGCAGTATATGTGCCCCTAAAAAACTAATTCAAAATAAATATTTAATTCAGTAAACAGTGTTAAATATCTTAACACTTAAACTAAAGGAAATAGGGTGGGATATAAAATGTGGGAAAACAATGGCCACATACATGTACGGTAACGTTTGACTGCAGATTTGAACTCTTAAAATGAAGTCTTTGGTCTCGAAGTTACAACAAAATTCGGCATCGTTTATTTGTCAATGAATTTCTGGTGCTTACATACACACTCTGTAGCACATGGTTTCTTTGAATTATGTCAGAGGGCCAGTCCTTTTCACAACATAAGTGCAATGATAAGGATTAATTGTTAATTTGTTAAACTGCCATTATGTTTGTGTACTTAATTCTAACCTCTAACTATTATGCAGACTAGAATATGAAAAAAGGTCTTATCCTGGGGGATAATAAGGCGTATCACAGGGAGAAATTGCACATTGGGGCAAATGGGCGGGGTCAATAATCGCCTCCCCCAATTTCTATTGTCAGCCAGTTAATGTGAAACTTTGATTTTATATCGGATCTCTTTCCTTTTCATCGCTGCTATTTAAACTGCCCAAGGGACCGTTTTATATCAGTTCCAATCATTACAGATTTCCGTTTATACATTTTACGTGTAATAGGCATAGACTGAGAGATTGAGTGTTTTAAAATAATTTTTTTAATATTTTCTTAAAAATTACTGAAATTATTTTTCTTGAAACACGACCGTGTCAAGGGTTGATAATCTTATTATTATTATTTTTTTTAGCAAAGCTTCCATTTGATTAAAGTCAGATCTCAATTACACATAGGACAGTGGTGACTTTAGTTAGATTGTAATCTTGAACAAGAAAAAAACATTTACTCATTTCATCAGCACGATCAGGTGTCGGGCTGTCATATTTTTTTATTAGCACTTACTCGGCCTTCTGCATATTTTCGTAACTCGTACGTTTGACACTCTTTACCAGGATTTAAAATATACAATGGTATGTCTGGAACAGTTTCAACTTTTAGTCTAGGCTTAGCATTCGTGTACCCTAGAGGTTCTATTTTTTACGATCCCTCTGGTAATATTCCTTTGAGAAATGTAATGAGCACGGATTGCTGTATGGTGTTGCATTGAAATCAACTCGCTTGTAATAATGTATCCAGACTTTCTTTATGCCTTTATCATTGGAAAAGAAGAATAATGTTGTCCATAGCCTTTTCTTAATGCGCTATTTACACCCGTAAGCAATAATACAAAATCGCCAGTCGGGTTGATGGAGTCGCTACTATGACGTCACATCACGAGAGTAACCGAATAGGTGCGGAAATTTTGCATACGAGGTCACGGAAATTCAGCTCGTTGAACATATGCCAATATATAAATACTGGGATTGCGGTCGCATATAATAATTCAAAATAAGGTTTTCTTCATTAGTGTTGTTCTTATTATTCTATATTTCCATTGGTTTCTGGTCTCCTTTAAGGTGGGCGTCTTTCTGCTTGGTTATAGGTGCATTTCTTGAAAATGTCCGACATCTACTCCAGGTCCTTGTTCAGTACCTCCTCAAGCTCAGCATACGAGCGACTTTGTGTCCATAGTCGTCTACATACATGAACTTGCGCGATTGTGTTTTGGCATAAACATTGAAAAAGATCTGTCGATAGCAAAGAACTTTGGGAGTCCATTATTCTGATGTCTCCATGAGCTCATCACTCTTCGATGTTCACTCTACAGCGCCTGTCGCGAAGGAACAGTTCAATAGTCTCAACTAGTCACACAAAATAACCAGTTTATCATATGTTACAACAGACCATTACAATTACTTGGTTTCTGGTCATAACCTTGCATTCAATTCAACAGAGTCTACATACCCTCATTTTCTCTCTTTACAGAGACAATTAACATAGTACGGGAAATGAATGGATATATCCAGTAGACATAATTATAATAACTAAAAGATCAATAGCAGACTTCTCTCCCTTAATGACAATTAGCCCCCAGGAGTGTGAACTATTAATTACCATTAGCTGGAACTATATGTCGGACATATACAAACGTTTATTTTTTCATTGAGATCCATAAATACTGGAATACCTAACTCAACAAGCCACGATAATTGGCACTGTTAAGAACTACATTTCTTTCCCAATAGTAATACTTATAACGATAATGTAAAAACACCAAACAAAGTCAGAAAAACACTTTGGCAGTTCACTATGTTGTAATACTTCAATGGTATTATGAATGGAGTTTGGCATGCACAAACATTGTCCTTTTAATGTATGAAGATTTATTTATGTTAAACGTCAACATATGAGATGATGTTTGACCTACAAGGTATTGGCATATTTGATCATGTTATTTTTATATGTCACTGACAACATATCCTACGTGTGAATGACTTCTTCCATTCCTGAACGTATACCAGCCAACCACCATTGTTTAGATCGCCGTCTGCATCTCTTACATAAATATACTAAATGTCAGTATAAAACCCTGTTCTGGTCTTCGTAATGTCACGATGTTGTCATGAGTATTAATGAATTCGTCAAGGAATTCATCTAAAGCCGTCAACAGTTCTATACGCGCTGGGAGGGACACCAACATTAAGTAGAAAGAAGTTCGCATGTTAGCAGTTATTGTGCCATATTTATTTTCATGTTGGACCTTGCGTATGTGCTGGGATTTGCCATGAATAGTTTTGGAAATTAATTATCTTATCTTGCATGATTTTGAAATATCAAAGCCAGAAATATGAGGTTAGTCTATAACTTAGCGACTTCAATCATCTGTTAGTTTTAGTTTTATTACAGCGTATATGTAGTATAGTGATGGAATTCAGCCTAGGAATCACATTTCTCTTGTTAGACTTTTGTTGAACAATTAGAATTAATTTACTATTTATGATTATAAGTTATTGGTAATGTAGAACTTGTTATTGTTATCAATTATTTTTTTTAAAAGAAATAAAAACCGATATTAACTTATATTATTATTATATATGATAGTATCTATGTGTACATAAACCTTTCCACCGTAATTATATGTCCAGTCAGAAAAACATACATCACAATTAATTTTACGTAATTATATGTCCAGTCAGAAAAACATACATCACAATTAATTTTACGTAATTATATGTCCAGTCAGAATAACATACATCACAATTAATTTTACGTAATTATATGTCCAGTCAGAATAACATACATCACAATTAATTTTACGTAACTATATGTCCAGTCAGAAAAACATACATCACAATTAATTTTACGTAATTATATGTCCAGTCAGAAAAAACATACATCACAATTAATTTTACTACAAGTTCTCAGTACTGACCTTTCCACTGTGTGACAATCAATACAAATCATATGTTAATCTAAAATACCTCCAAAGAGTAATTCACGGTGAAGTTCTTGTCAAAGTTTCACCGGCATTTAATTTTCAGATGCTTCACTGTAAATAGAGCAGCATGTAAACAGAACAGATTTCACTTCTGGATCATCACCAAGGGCTTATTACTCAATGTGCACTGTCGCCAAAATACACACAGACAACCACTCTCGGAGCTCATATTCTCAAGCATAAACCAATACCTTTAAATTCCTACCAAAAATGCATCAATATACCTCTTCTATCACAACCAAAAATGACATGAAAAAATGTTCTGAAAATATACTAATAGTAATAAAAAATGAGGTCTTTGTATAGCGCCTAATCTTGAGAAGCTCTAAGCGCTTTACAATATCTATAATGATATAACTACACAAAAGAAAAAAAAGAAAACAATAATATAGAAAACATAAAAAGCTGAAAACATATAAGATACAAAACATTATTAGGTCCCTAAGTTTGTTCCTGCAGTCGAAAAAGGTGAGTTTTCAGACCTTTCTTAAAAGGGACCACTGTGTCTTTGTGTCTAATTTCAATGGGCAATTCGTTCCATATCGCCGGGCCCTGGTATGCAAACGATTGTTGTCCATATGACTTCGTTTTCACACTGTGATCAATGAGTATACAATTGTCAGAAGAGGAGCGTAAGTATCTTGCTGGTGTATACACATGGGTGAGTCCAGATAGGTATATTGGACTGGAATCTGTCAGTGAAACGTGGCACAGAGAACACATTTTGTGTTTGATTCTGTATTGAATGGATAGCCAGTGTATGGTACAGAGCAGTGGTGAGGTGTGCTCTGATCGAGGTACTATAAAGATGATCCGAGCAGCTGTGTTTTTAAAATTTTGAAGTTTCTGGATTAAATATTGTGACGAACCAGACAGAATTGAGTTACAATAGACCAGTCTTGAAAGTACTGATGAACACACAAGTGTTTTAGTGAAATCAACTGAAAGATATTTGCGAATGGAACTGATGCGTCTCAGCTCAAGATATGCCGCCTTGTATATGTTCATGACATGTTGGTGCAATGTGAGAGTACTGTCTAGAGTAACACCTAGGTTTAGTACTGACTGTGTGAATTTAATGCTGGTGTTGCTGATTTTTATTGTTTAGGGTAAATGATGTGAATGAGAAGGTATTTGTGTTGTGATCAGAATGGCCTCAATTTTATCATCATTCATCTGCAGTTTGTTACATGCCATCCATGATTTCACATCAGAAATGCACCTCTCTACTCCATGGATGGTAGCATCAACTTCAGTTGGATGGCCAGGCTTGTATATTTGGATGTCATCAGCGTACAGTTAGTGAGACATTGGGTGATGATATATGACACTTGAGAGCGGCTGAGTGTATAGAATTAAGAGAACAGTTCCATGAACTGACCCCTGTGAAACACCACAACACATATGAACTGGGATGGAGTGTATTCCATTGGCTGATACAATTTGTGTCCTGTTCACTACGTAGAACTTGAACCACAGTAACTCTGTATCATGAATGCCAAATACATGCTGGAGACGATGAAGTAACATAGCATTGTCTATTGTGTCAAATGCTGCAGACAAATCAAGGAGGGTGAGGACTGTACTATTTTCGCTATTCTAAGTTGAGAGAATGTCATCAACTACTTTCAGAAGAGTAGTTTTAGTAATGTGGCAAGGGCGATATGTAGACTGTACATTGCTGAAAAGACTGTTTGAATTTAAATGAGATGCATGTTGGGTTAGAAGAACTTTTTTCTAAATAAAAATTATATGAACGGGAGATTAGAAACTGGGCAGTAGTTCTTTAAATCGTTATGGTCAAGTGTTGGTTTCTTCAGCGGAGGCTTTACAATGGCAGTTTTGAAAAATGATGGGAATTCCCCGGATATGAGAGAGAAGAATTAATAACATCAGTTAGTAAAGGCAATATTGGGTCTAAGCACACAAGTATCAGTGATGCTGGAATTGGATCAAGTTCACATGACTTTGGTGCACTCTTCATCACAATTGTCCGTACTAAATCCATAGAGACAGGTTCAGATAATCCTATTAGTTGCCGCTGAAAATGTATAGTGTAACCGCATGGTGATGACGAATCAATTGAAACTGTGTCAAGCGTTTCTCTAATAGTTTGTACTTTTTGACGTAAGAAATGTGCAAATAGGTCCTAAAGGTTTGCTGGAGAGAAGATAGTTGGAAGTGGTGTACATTTGTTCCTTGACATTGGTTTGTTAGTTATCTCGAAGAGCTCTTTGCAGCTGGAACTCACCGTGATTGTAGTACTGTAATGGGATAATGTGTTAAAATGAACTATGCTTGTGACGTTCTTTTTAGAGGCTTCATAGATTTGTTGATGACTAGTGAGTCTGGTGGAAAGCGAAACCCTTCCTTTTATCAGTGAGAAGCTGGTCCCTAACACTGCTAAACCACGGAGAACACTTTTTTATATTGATACTCTGCACTTGGTGGCTGGGGCATGTTTTTTTTTAAGCAATGAATGCAAGCAGTTATCGAGTTGTTCTGTTGTAGGAGCTAAGCAAGTTGTTAGGTTTGCTTGGATGTCATGCATTCGTTTGGTTCTATTTATCATACATTTGTTCCTTGATACTCGAAACCGATAATACTTCATAATGTCACATATATATTGCTGTTTATTTTTGTTGTTTGTTTTGTCTTTGTTTTCTTTATATCTTTTTGCATCTTTTCTTCCCAAAAAATAAAATTAATATAACCACTAATTACAAGTTAACTCGATGCACATGTTTTCATCATTCTTAAGTTACGAATTAATTATCGTAATTATTTTCATTATTTACAATTATATCAGCATCTATTTTTTGTGGTGTGAAGTGATATTTATAATCTTGTATTTGTTCGAATTACATACTGTGACATTGCTGTCAAACTTAGTTAAACTGCCTCTATTCTAAAAAAAAACCAATAAAAACATTGCAAACAAAACAAAGACGAAGCCAAATATGATATTGTTTATGCCAGATGTACATGTATGCAGTGTGATATAACAATATTTATACCTCATATGTTCATTTCTGCATTGAAATAAGCATTGTCGGTGGTGGGGTACTCTGGGTAAAATAATCGAATTGACCTCAAGGACGCGTTTCGGTTCATCGTCACTCGTCTAATTGATCTAGTGCCCTGGACCCGTATTTAACATATTCTAAGCTCAAAAGTGAGTTGCAGTTATGTAAAGTTAGAAATGGAATGTTTTGGATTTTGCTTGTTTTTTTATTATATAAAAAACCACTGGATAATATAAAATGTGTACTGTACACTGTATGGATTGTTTAAAGTTAAATATATATTTCCAACACGCAATAACCGATATCCGAATGAAAGGTTAATTTTAACCAAGTTCTGTCCTTGAATAATTGATTAGTGGGAAGTTTGAGAGAATAACGGAAACCTTGGTTATTTATGGTAAAATAATTCATAGGGAATACTCTGAATTTATCATTAGAACACCATGTTTGAAATGTACAGCGTCAACATATAATGTTTAAGAATGGATCTAAGCGTTTACATATAAAGTCTGTTTCAAACATTGTAATAATTGTTCCATTTTCGGCGGAAATATGTGGTTTCTAACTAAAAATGAAAATGACGTCAAATGTATATCAGAAATGACAGAAAGAAGTCTAATTATTCATGAAAAATAGCAACAATGACATCATTATTTATAATAAGCCCCGAGTATTTTAACATAAATAAATGAATGGTGTTGATTAGGGTTACTACCTCTATTTTAATGTACAATTAGCAACTATTACCAACGTTGCCAAAACGTTATTTTCACACGTAACCAAAACACAACCATAAAGCAACGTTGTGAAAACGTTGTGTGTTAGCTGGGACTGGATCCTCGGAAGCTGTGTGAAAAATTAAGTCAGAAGGTAAAAAGGTTCCTTTGTATTCTTCATAACTGGTACTTATAAGTTCGCACATTGTTTCCGCCATATAAAGATCTGTCCAAAAAGTCAATGAACAGGCAAATGTGATACTCTTGCAATTGTTTCGGTCTCTGGTCTCCTAAGAAGTCAATAAAAGTAGGGGATTCTCATTGGAGTCTTTGTACTGTTATGTCAAGATTTTCTTTTCTGCGTCCCCTTGAGTCATGCAAATACTACTCCAGTCGTATTGATTTATCGTTAAGCATTCGTCGTGTTGCAGTTGATTGACTCGACAACCGTAACAATGTTCTTTGTTCAGATGTATGATTCCTTCAGCTCTGTGGCGAGCAAAACAGTAGATTTAATGTTGTATATGGATAAGCCATCATGGATAAATCTTTTTCGTATTTTACAAAGGTGGCCTGTAAGTGCTGTACTGGCTGTAAAAGCGTCTTTGTTTACGCCCATGGCTTTGTTTTTCATGGCTTTCTTTTCTGATTTTTCTCCACCGATTGCATTTGACTGCTACTGTTCTGGATAGAAAACAGCACTTTCGTCCATTTCCACGAGTATCTGTTCCGTCTTTTTAATGGTGTAGGATCGATTCCCCTACACTACTGAATATCATTAGAATTGTATCGATCTCTTCATGCAAGACGATTGTAACAGAATTGTTACCGAGAGGATGGTGGATTAAATGAGCAACACAAACACAATATGTGAAAGAAAATATAAATTTATGAAATAAATTATGAAAAATAATGATGTATCAACACAATAACTCATGCGTTCAACCCACAATTACACTCACAACCATTCACAATACATGAATCAATGAAATATTAATACAAAATAAAACACAGATACAAAGGAATCTCTTGGACTATACACAGATCCAAGGAACCTTTACAAAAGTTATATTAACGCAAGTATAAATTACGATAATAAACACAAACATCAAACTATACTATCGCACGTATGGATTGCGACAACTAGCACGAACATATATATGTATTTAATCAAGTTGCTAACTTTTATTGAGATTCATGCAATCCCTTGAAATACTATTGTGATTTGAAGTAACCATGTAAATACAACAATGTATTCAATTGTACTACAATTGCAACACACACATGTGTCCCGACCCTGTATAACCGTACGATTCACCACCTGTTGAATCGCCGCCCAGTTTCCCCGAATACCTAGGGTTGACCAATACTTTTATCGGCCGTTTGCCCTTCACGGATCCACCACAGTTATACGTACAGACAGCATACAACATCTACTAGAACTAACGTTCCTCAATACCCTAGATGCCACCCCGGATGTTTACAAGTCTAGACAGCTCCGACACTCGGACTTCTAGATTTCCGGATATTTACACGTCACGACAGATGTAGACGGACAGACAATCCGACAAACAGAGATGCTCCGCTACAATATCAGCTACAATTTCAGCTACGATATCAGAGATGTTATCAGAGATGTTATCAGAGATGTTCCGCAACAAATCAGCTACGATATCAGAGACGTTATCAGAGATGTTATCAGAGATGTTCCGCAACAAATCATCTACAATTTCAGCTACGATCTCAAAGACGTTATCAGCCCTTTGGCTGGAGATTGAATGACGAGCTATCTTTCCTGTGATAAGATACTTTTGGTCCCGTAATATTTATCAGTAATATTCTGCCTTATATACCCTCAAATAGGTGAGCAGAAATCACGGCAAAATCACCGTGCACCCCGTGAATCTAATGTTCCGGACTTCATGTAATTCAAAGTCAGGCACATGGAAATCGTTACACGCCGCTTACCTTGGAGAAAATCACTTATTCACCCCAGGTAACGCATGTACGACGAAACAAAAAAAATGGTGAAATTAGTTTGTAATTCAATTAGAAAATAAATTAAATTTTCGCCTAATTCTGTGACAATACCTCCCCCTAAGAATAAAAATGTACACATTTTTAAAACTAACACAGAATAGAAGAAAAATAACTACTGATGATATCTTACAACATTTTACACTGGTTATACTACAATCTGGATTTTATTACTGGGCAAATTCATACAAATTTCCCATCATGCCCTGCTCAAGTAGTCTGCGCCTATATTTTCAACTCCCCTTATTGCTTCTACACGGAAACGATAAGGTTGTAGTGTTAGCGCCCAACGCATCAACCGAGCGTTGGCGACCTTGGCCTTGTTTAAATACAGTAGGGGTTGGTGATCAGTCTCGAGAACGAAATCTCTCCCAAATAGATATGCGTGATACTTCCCAATTCCCCATACTACGGCCAAACATTCCTTTTCTATGACGGAATAATTTTTCTCCCTGGGTAGCAATTTCCTACTCGAGTAAGCTACGGGTAACTTACTGTCGTCCTGCTCTTGCAGTAAAACTGCCCCCAACCCAGTTTCAGAAGCATCTGTTCTTAGAATAAAAGGTTTACTGACATCTGGCAATTTTAATATAGGTGCACTAACCAGTTTCTCTTTCAGAGCACAAAATGCTTTATCTTGTGGCGGTCCCCATTCAACTTTGTTTGGTTGCCCCTTCTTGGTCAAATCAGACAGTGGGCTAGCAATGGCTGCAAAGTTCGGTATAAACTTTCTATAAAAACCTACTAGACCTAGAAATGATCTTACCTGCGTTTTGTTGGCTGGCTTTGGTGCGTCTCTAATTGCTTCAACTTGCTTGGGATGAGGTTTTAACTGACCCATACCGCTGACCCTATGACCCAAACAATCTAAATCTGTATAACCAATACTGCATTTAGTAGGTTTCACTGTGAGATTCGCTCTGCGGCGTCTATTAAAGAGCTCGCTCAGGACGGACACGTGCTCACTCCAAGTATTCGTGTACACGAATATGTCGTCTACAAAGCTATCAACGTTTGCTAAACCTTTAAGCAACTTTCGCATCAAACGACAGCAGGTGGCGCTGGCTCCCACTAACCCGAATGGCATCACTTTGAATTGATACAGTCCTTTCTGGGTCGCAAATGCCGTCAAAGTTCGGGACTCTGGGACAATGGGAACCTGCCAATATCCCTTGGCCAGATCTAATTTGGAAATCCATCGGTTTCCCGACAACTTTGCAAATAGACCCTCCATATCTGGCATTGGTTCTGCATCGAACACAGTGATTTTATTCAACTGCCGAAAATCGATACAGAATCGGTTCGTCCCGTCCTTTTTCCTGACTAGCACTAATGGAGAAGAATATGGCGAGTTGGAGGGTTCAATCACCCCCAGATCCAACATTTTACCCACCTCTTCGTCCACAGCTTCACGTGTGTTGTATGGCACCTGATATCCCTTGATTCGAATAGGGTCAGACGTATTCAGCTTAATTTTGAGGTCCAACAAAGTTGTACAACCTGGTCTGTCTGTGAATACATAAGAGTGTTTAGCCAAGAGCGCATTAATCTGTTGACGCTGATCTTTCGTCAACTCCGCACTCACATCGACCTTATCTATCCCTTCCCCCGCAACTCCCAAGGGTCATTCAAGGGAACTTTCGATATTCGAATCTGCTTCATCATCGTCTATGACTGCCGTACAAACGACATTTAAGACCCCCTTTTCAACATTGTCGCTCTGTCTCTTGATATACAACTTGAGCATGTTAGCATGGAATGTCTTTAAATTACCGTCCATGTCAATTGTATAGTCCATGTCACCTTTTACCTCCTTAACTTCATATGGACCTTTCCACTGGACTAATAACTTATTTGAGCTCGTTGGAAGAAGCAATAGCACCTGATCTCCTACAAGAAATTTCCTATTTCGCGCTCTGCGGTTATAATACTTGGCATATCTGCGCCCCGATTTAATTAATTCGTCCCGTGCCATCTGGCATGTACTCTCAAGTTTATCTCGCAGGTCTAACACGTACTGGTATGTTGTTTTTATTTCCTCGTTCGCGACATCACCAGTCCATAGTTCGCGTAGTATCCGCATCGGGCCTCGAACTGTTCTACCGTACAACAGTTCGAAGGGTGAAAACCCTAAACTTTCCTGCGGTACTTCACGGTACGCGAACAAAACAGCGTTTAAATAACGGTCCCAGTCTTGCGGACTTTCCGCGCACATCTTTCGTAGAATGCTTTTCAGGGTACCATTAAACTTCTCTACCAGTCCATTGCACATCGGATGGTATGGGGTAGTGTTTAGCTGTTTGATGGATAACAGCCTACTTATTTCACCCATGAAGTCAGAGGTGAATTGGGCACCACAATCAGTGAGGATTTCTTCTGGCACCCCTACCCTACTGAAGATATCAACTAATGCTTCAGCTACCCTTTCCGTTTCAATAGTTGGTAACGCTACGGCTTCGGGGTATCTGGTCGCGTAGTCAACCAGAGTAAGAATATACCGATTCTTTATTTCGGTAACTGGGTGTATTGGTCCTACAATATCTACTGCCACTCTTTTAAACGGTGTATCTATTAATGGCATCTGTCCTAAGGGCACCCTTGTGACCCTTCCCTTACATACGGTTTTCTGACATACGTCGCACGACCTACAGAACCGTGTGACATCGCCATTAACACCGGGCCACTAGAATTCAGCGACTACCCTGCTAGTGGTTTTAGCCTTACCTAGGTGTCCTGCCATGCTTGACTCATGCGCCACCCTAAGTACTTGAGATCTAATCTATATCTCTGGGGTACGACCACTTGCCAATACGTCTTACCCTCCCGAGCGCTAAACTCCCTATGAATTAATCCGTTCTTGCGTACGAATCTTGAGCTACCCCCACCCTTGCAGTGTTTAATCGCGCCGGACGCGATTTTCTCGACAATTGTTTTGATGGATTCATCACGTTCTTGCTCTTGTTTGAACTCATCTCGCGAAATTCCTGAGATCGATTCAGGGACTATTAATTTATTATACGCGGTTTTCTCTCGCCGTGTTTGCGCTCGCGTTTTGACTGCCTGGGCCAAAGGTATTTTAAAATCGGCCATGGTTGGAAGACGGGAACCTTCAACATTACTGATCGTCAGATCGTAAATAGGATTTTCCATACAAAGGGCATCAACAGTTCCCGTTAGGAAAGGTGTTTTTACCGTGATCCTTGCTACGGGAATGCGACCGATCGCCTGATCAAGTAACATACATGGGGACTCCCACCCGAGCATTTGGTTATCCTGCACGAGACTACGTTTGATCACCACGCCCGTGCAACCAGTGTCACGTAATACTACGACTTCTCGACCGTTGACAAACCCTCTCGCGGTTGGTACACGCTCTTCGGGAAATAGACACGTGCCAAGCGAATGAATACAAGGTTCTACCTGTACGATATTATCAGATATACCTTTACTTTGTATAGCCACTGCTACCTTATGTACAAGTCCCTTTCTTTTAGGACAGTCTTTTTGAACATGACCCCTTGCATTACACAAATAACATTGCAGACGCTGAATACCTGGATTCCTAACTGACCTATTTGCCTCAGCTGATTTCACAAGCTCCCTAGGCATCGGTCTCGCAGACTGGTTTCCAGACTTAAAATCTTTTGAAACCACGTTCTGGGTTCCCCCATGAGCTTCGGCAAAGAAATCGGCTTGCTTAGCCATATCTTTTACGTTTGTGAAGACTTTCTCCTTCAGAAATTGATCTAATTATCGCCCAACTGTATTAAATAATTGATCTCTGAGCAAGAAATCAGTCAACCCTTCAAACGTTTTCACCGCTTTGCCGCATTCAATCCACCGCTCAAAATAGTTCGCAATTCTAACGGTGAACTGACCAAAGGTTTCTTCCTTATCGGGCTTGCTATACCTGAACTTTTTACGAAAACCCTGTTCAGTGAGCTCGTACCTTTTGAGAAGTGCTTCCTTTAGGACGTCGTACTTAAACACATCGTCTCTCGGAAGTCGTGAGTATACATCCAGTGCTTTACCTTTTAATAGAGCACTAAGATGCAGTGCCCAGTCATTTTGACTCCACTTCTGGTTTTCGGCATACCGCTCAAACCGATGAAGATAACTATCCGTGACTATTGTTGATCCCCATGCGAAGTTTAGCAACCAGCTTCCATAATAAAAAATGATTAAAACAAAAGAAAAACATTAATTCATTTCCATGGCTACAGTTGGCTAGATTTCGAAATATAATGGCAAGTAGTGAAGTATTCTTGGGGTGAATATATATTAAACATTTTAAATAATGTCATATCCAACTGATGTAACCCATTATTAGCTAATAACATAAAAAATAAATCTTTATATTAGACGATAGTCTAAAGTTATATACAGATAAAAATGCATATGTGATACAATGAAGATAAAATTTAAAAATAACGTTTTGTCCATCTTCACTATTAAAAGTTTTCCTTGGCTGAAAATCACATGTACTAGTCTGAGAAGAATCTTCCAGGACACTAAAAAATCACATTTGCGAGAAGGCTGTTAAAAGACTCAACAACTCTTGTATTGCCTTACTAGCCTGAGAAGGCACGCTGCAAGTAAATGAACCAGCAGTCATATCTGCCTATTAATATACGATGACAATCTGATAGAACACTCAACAGCCGTCGTATTTGCTTACCAATCTGAGAGGACAAGCTGCTATGACACTCAGCAGATGTCATATTTGCTTACCAATGTGAGCAGGCAAACTGTTAGAAGACTCAATAACTGTTATACGTCTTATCTAAGCTGAAGCAGAACTCTATAAATGCTGTCCTAATAATCTAAAAGTACAAATTGTCAAAACACTCGTACTGTCAACTTTAAATATACAAAGAATGGAATCGACCATATTTATACAAAGATACAACTAGTGTTGTTCCGATTATCGATTATAATCGCTCATCAGTTGGCTGAGCAGATAATCGATTGTGAACTCCATAATCGATTGTGTGTAAAGGGAGACTACTTTTTAAGTATATGCAAAGCATAAAGGTTAGTAAAACTCCCAGCCACTAAAGTTGACCTGAAATTTATTAATTCCCTTCACAACTACAAATATGAAACCTTATGATTCATAATTAGGAACATATAGTCATTATTGCATGGTCAAGTTGTTAAATTATTGAGTTAATAAATTTAAACACGTTTTGTTGATTTGTTTCAGTTAAAAATGCAACATCTTTTGTAGTATTTATAAACAATAACAAACAAGAAAAACATGTCCTTCTATATTTTTAATATTAGACACATAACATGTGAACGAAAGAATTGAGGGGGGGGGGGATTGTAGCAGTATTTCAGTTACATATGTCTGATCAGCCATTAAAAGTTGCGTTCATATAACAAAGTTGTAGAAGAAAATTAACACATAATGTAATATTATTGTCAGGTTAAAGTATACATGTCATTAAAATAGATTACTCCTGTACATTTATAAACATATTGAACTCTTGATCAAGAATATAACTGTTTAACAAAAATTTTAATTTGCTCTTAGTAACCGATTTTAATCGATGATCAGTTGGTTAAGGGGAACCGATTATCGATTATGAATTTCTGACCGATTCCCATCACTAGATACAACCATGCTTTATTATAGATAACCTCCGATTTAGCAAAGTTTTGTTACGGAGGCAAAATCCTATTTGCCCTTTTTATCGCAAAAAAAGTGTTAATGTGTCAAAAAGACAATAGGTTAAAGTGGATCTAAAAGACGATACATTAAAGTGGATCTAAAACACGATAGGTTAAAGTGGATCTAAAAGACAATAGATTAAAGTGGATCTAAAACACGATAGGTTAAAGTGGATCTAAAAGACAATAGGTTAAAGTGGATCTAAAAGACGATAGGTCAAAGTGGGTCTAAAAGACAATAGGTTAAAGTGGATCTAAAACACGATAGGTTAAAGTGGATCTAAAACACGATAGGTTAAAGTGGATCTAAAAGACAATAGGTTAAAGTGGATCTAAAAGACGATAGGTTAAAGTGGATCCAAAATACAATAGGTTAAAGTGGATCTAAAAGACGATAGGTTAAAGTGGGTCTAAAAGACGATAGGTTAAAGTGGATCTAATAATCCTCCATTAGCTCACATAATTAACAGTTTACCATTTCACTAAGAGTTCTATATAGCATTTGAAAAACTATATCAATTCTTTCATAAAGTTTGTGTTTTTGTATCTTACAAATTTTACTATAACCTGATTTTAAAACATCCAGCCATTTTTAACGATAATTGCATAATTAATATGAAGTCTCATAATCGACGTTATCCAAGATACTGGCTATATAAAACTACATACCAAGTTTAAATAGGATAAATAATAGTCTAGATGTAATCGTAACAAAGCTCAGCCAATCAGTTGCAAGCAAATTCATTAATACGCGCAGACCTTTCTTCTTATAGAACCTGTCTGCAACAAAGCCAATATAAGCTTTATTAGTGAAGAAAACTATTTGGAATTCGGAATCCACAGAGTGAAACAAGCTTAGCCAAGAATGTACAAAAACAATTACCACATTAGTATGGGATATCATGCTTAAAACAAAATTCATTCAAAATCGTTTTAAGATAAGACTATTTTTTAAAACCTATTGATCAGAATCTGATAAGGAATATAACTGTTGGCGTGTTGAAATTATCAGACAGTTACAGGCACGTTCTTTAATGTTTTTGAAACAAACGTGTCGTCATATTCAACCATGATCTTTGGATATAAATATATTTACCAGGTTTTATCAAATCCTATTAATTAAAAGAAGTCTCTAGTTAGGTAGAAATCAATCATACGTAATATCTCATCATATTATCCATTGATCTCGTATTCGTAATAAAAACAAAACATCTGGGCTATATCAGTCTATTAACCAAGTTTGATTCAAATCAAATCAAATATACTGTTTCTGGATTGGTAAAAGGCTCAGCCAATCACATACAAGATAATTTATTTAATATGTTCGGATTCCGTTCATAATCAAGCTCATCCAAGATCTTAATAATGTAAGGAACGAATTTGGTCAACCTGAATTATGAATATATAGCCTCCAGATTTATAACAACGAATTTGGTCAACCTGAATTATGAATATAGCCTCCAGATTTATAACAACGAATTTGGTCAACTTGAATTATGAATATAGCCTCCAGATTTATAACAACGTCGGAGAATCACAATCACCGCATTACTACGCATAAACTGAGCACGTAATCAACCCCATTAATATGTATCATTTAAATATTAGACAATAAAATCTTGATTACTTAAACAGTATAGAGAGGAAATGTTAATAATGTATTTTAGTGAAACACATTTAAATTCAAACAACTGAATGAATAGTTTAGAACTTGATGTCTTTAAAGAACCTTTTAAGCAAGAAAGAGACTGCCACGGAAACGGCGCTATGACATGCGTTTCTGATAAACTACTTTGCAAAGGTGTGCAAATCTCCAACTGTGACTGTCATGACATTGAACAAAAGTGGATTGAAATTACGTTACCCTCGTATTAATTAGGCTTAGGGGTAGGGTACAGATCAAACTACTCTTCAACCAATTTCTGGGAAAGTGTTTAACGCTTCAATTGATATTGTCAGTGACACACACAAAAACCACAGTATTATCTTCGAGGACTTAAACACGGATTTACCTGTACTTGTGCAAATGTAAATAATTTAATAACACGATATGGTCTACAAAATGTGATGATATATCATACACCAGTTACCCTTACAACCAAAACAATCATACATCAGTTACCCTTACAACCAAAAAACGTTGCTTGATTCAATATTTGTAAGTAGAGGTATAAATGGAATTCACAAAGAAATCTTAAAAAATGAAAGAACATGTAGTGATCACAACGCTATTATATAGCAATCATAACGCTATTATATAGCAATCGTAACGCTATTATATAGCAATAATAACGCTATTATATATCAATCGGCGTTAACGTGTACCACCCAGCGGCCTACAATGGTTATGTCTGGATTTACAACAAAGTTGATTTTAACAAATTGAACACTCTCAAAACAGGAACTAACCGGACAGATCTATCGCTAACACCAAGGGATATTGGTGTGTGTATGTGTGATTGAGATTTTTATTGTACCGGTAGATTTAATAATGTTTCAGTCATATCGCAACGATTTCTGCAATGTGTCAGTTTATAGTGATGTCTAGCACTGGTGCATCATGCGGCAGACAAGTAGCATCATGTCCCACCCAGTAATATGATCTTGACACCAGGCCGACCAGTCCTAACACTAACCTCTTAATGCTGAGCGCCCAGAAGCACCTGTTAGTACCATTTTTAAATAAGTATTTGGCATGACTAGTCCAGGGTTCGAACCCGCGACGTCCCGCATCAAAGGTGGACGCTCTAACCACTAGGCCACCCGGGCAGATATATTGATGTTGTAACTGATATATTTATGATTATACTATTAGACTTTTCATCCTTGCGTATTCCTTGTAAAACTGTAATCGTTCACTCAGCCGATAAACCGTACTTTGATTGTCAATTAAGAAAAATGATAAGGAAAAGAGATTAAGCACGCAAATTTGCCATCAATCGTTGTAGGTCAGTCGACTGAAATAACTTCAAATAAATCAGGAATGTAGTAAACAACGTGAAAAAGTGTGATAAAGAGCAATATATGGGATTTATTGATTCTGAAAATAAATGCTACTAAGACATTTTGGAAAATTTGAAATCCCTTTAAAAAGAAATTAACCCTTTACATTGTATTCCACCACTTATAGATATAAAAAATAATGTTTCTGTTGTCATCTATGAAGAAAATGAAAAGGCCAAATTACGAAATGATTATTTTATTTCAATTTTGCACGATACTTTTTCACGATAAATGATTGTTAATGGTGGTGTACTAACTACAATGATCCGCGTTTGGACCAATCTTGTTTCTGATTTATGTAAGTGATATTGCCAATGGTATAAGCTCTCTTACACGTCTATTTGTAGATGACTCATCTCTGCATTATTCATCCCTTACTGTGTTAAAATAGAGCTTGTCACGAGCAATGATCTAATAAATCTGTAAAACTGGTCCAAGCAATGACTCTTAATGTTCAGTCCAGAAGAAAATAGCTATCTTTATCATGACAAAAACGTAACAAATAATCCTGAACTTGCTTTTGATGACATATTACTTAAATGTTTGGATCCTCATCGCCATCTAGTACTTTCACAAAATACCAAATGGACTTGTCGCATTGATAGCATTTTAGAAACATCATCTCGAATAGCTGATCTTCGAAAACTAAAATAGACTTAGCAGACAAATTCTATATAGCGTGTATCAGTCCTATCTTGGAATATGACAGTGTAGTCTATGGCGGATGTTCAATAATGATTCAGAAAAACATTGAAAAAGCTTGAAGCGGCAAAAATAGTTACAGGACTTCCAAAATACACTAGTAGACCATCTATCTATTTTGAAACAAGGCAGGAAAGTCTTCAGTCTAGAAGAAAAATACCAAAGAAAATATTAACCATCTAACTCATTAGAAGGAGCTAAACTCCGGACTATCTCATACTCCCTTCCCTTGTCCGAACAACCAATTAATAACCTTCGACGTTCAAATTATATAGTCACTTGCAATATCGGGTAAAATTCTACTGAATCATTCGTTATACCCTCGACGGTATCTTTGAACAATCACGAACAGGATATTCAGTGTAGCATGTCCTACGGTGCTTTGGAAGTGTTTCTATCCAAATATCGTAATATCTAGCAAAATGCCAAGTTTTATAAATCGAACACAGGTTAATACCCATACTAGATTACGACATAATATAAGGTCGTTAAAAGCTGATCTTTTTCTTTTTTGGTAATGTGGTGGTATTAAAGTCACCATGCATTTCTTCGTGTTCTGTCCCTAGAATAGTAGACAACGAAATGAGTAAATAAGAAATTTGCTCTCAGTGTCATATGCAACTATTCGCTTTGACTTGTACTGGTTTGAGGAAAAGGGCGACGCAAATAAAAACAAGTAGAATTTTACATAATGTATGTAAATATACAGCCAATATAAGACTCTCTCTCTCTCTCTCTCTCTCTCTCTCTCTCTCTCTCTCTCTTCATTAGTATTATTATTATGTTGTAATGCAAGACCTTGATGGTATAAGACTATCTTCCAAGTTGCATCGAAATCAGATCCGAAATTTTGAAAAGCAACAAACTAGTGATGACGGCAAGTAGAATGACAGACGCAATGCCATACCACAATCTCACCTGCCCATCTGAGCTGGGAGAAAATAGTGATTTAAAACGAAACAGTGTGTTAAGGTAGAGCCCAATACACACGTGTTTGTATGAATTAAAAGGCTGTCAGATCTGTACTTTTACAAGTGATGAAATTAGTTTGACATCCTCGTGGGTGGTTTAAAAATAAGTACATATTCATAATAAAATAACTATCATCTTGTACAAGCTGTCATAAAAACAGATACAGATGATAAGGAGTAGAGAGGTGCATTTCTGATGTGAAATCATGGATGGCATGTAACAAGCTGCAAATGAATGATGATAAAACTGAGGCCATTCTGATCACAACACAAAGACTTTCTCATTCACATCCTTTACCCCAAACAATAAATATGAACAACACCAACATTAAATTCACACAGTCAGTATGAAACATAGGTGTTACTCTAGACAGTGCTCTCACATTGCACCAACATGTCATGAACATATGCAAGGATGCATCAGCTCCATTCGCAAATATCTTTCAGCTGATGCAATAAAACGCTTGTGTGTTCATTAATACTTTCAAGACTGGTATATTGTAACTCAATTTTGTCTTGTTCGTCTCAATATCTACTCCGGAAACGTCAAAGTTCAAAACACAACTGCTCAGATCATCTTTAGAGTACGATCAGAGAGCACCTCCCAGCTGCTCTGTACCCTAAACTGGCTAACCATTCGATCCAGAATCAAACAGAAAATTTGTTCTGTGCTACGATTCACTGACGGACTTCAGTCCAGCATACCTATCCGGACTCATGGATGTGTATACACCACCAAGATACTTACGCTCCTATTCTGACAATTGTATACTCCTTATTCCCACTATGAAAACGAAGTCGTTTGACATTGTTATTTTGCATACCAGGGCCCAACAAAAGGAATGAATTGCCCATTGATATTAGACACAAAGAAACAGTGATCCCTGTCAATAGTGCTCTTAAAACTAACCTATAGCTACTGCAACAACAAACTTGAAGATATAATAATGTTTTGTACCTTAAATATTTTCAGCATTTTTCATTTTCCAATTTCATGGTGGGTTTTGTTTTTGGTAGTCATATCAGTATAGATGATGTAAAGCCTCCATAAAGACAGGAATGCTGTGGCTCAATGATTAGCGTGTCGGCCGCGCAGCCAACTGAGGACGGTTCGTATCCTGCAAGTGGATCAACCTAGTTCGGCCATAATGGGGAGTTCTTCAGAAACTCCCTAAACTCTAACTGCTTCAGTCCAATAAACAACCAGAACAAATCTAAATAAGGCTGAATCAAAAACGTTTTAAGTGCATACACCTAATTCAAGTTTTAAGTTTTAGAAATTACATTTCTCAAGGCTAATCGACCATTTCATGAAGCCCTAATAGGCATGTACACTATGCAGTGATGTACAATTAATTAGGTTATACCAATACTATTTCCACACAAGCAATTGAAACTACTAGTAACTACTTGATCAAAAGAACAATCTACCGGTAATTATTAGACCAAACTTCAATGATCAGTTCACAAGTAGTGTCAAGTCGTCATCAGCGTAATGTTTTTCTCCGTTTCTAAGGAATAGCCGACTTTTGAATTATAAGTAGCCAAATGTCCACATAACATTTTTAGACATTTTGTGTTAAAACAAGTATGAAAATCTGGCGTGAACCGTTAAAATTTATCCGGACTAATCATAAAAATCCTTACTTACCTGAAAATTAAAGCCCAAATAAGTTACCATTACCTATGAGAACCGTCTTTAGTAATGTAAACTTAAGCAGCTACTTTCTTATTTGCACAGCGATAAATGTACATGTAATAGGAAAAAAGCCCAATAAATTTCCATTTGCTTGCCAAAATCAAAGCGGTGAACTGATGATTTTAAAGATGTTGGAATCAAGAGTTTCTATAAAAAGAGCCAGTGCATGGTAACGTATGTGTTGATCGGTGGTTGGAAGAATGGATGTATAGAACAGAAAAGTCATCACAACAAGAATATTTAATATTTTTTTTTATTAATAATAAAATTTATTATAACATTCTTCACAAGCCATTCCACAGTCATCACAAGAACTATCGTACCCATGCCCTCTAAACAAAATCTGTACAAATAAATACTTTCTTCAAGGCATCTTAACTCAATTAGCAATTAGAAACCAATGTTTTGGAAGCCCCATTCTGTTCTAAACCCTCACAAATTACAATACTCTCCTCGGTAGGGACGCTGCCAGAACAGTGATGCCAGCTACTATGGAGACTCCACTCCACTCTAATTTTGCCAAGGCAGACTGCATACCTATTTATCTCACATCTTAATAATGGCACTAAAAAGTCTGGTGTTGTGCTAATCTGCAAGCAAGGGCATTAACAAAGATTATGCTAGCCAACATGTTAGGCTACTAATATTATGATTATTGCAACACCAACAAAAAAAATTTCTGGCATGTCATCACCATGTTTCCCAATTTTATCAATACAACAAAATCACTACAAGTCAATGCAGTTGGAATTCTCAGTTTTCTTCCCCATACCATTCATTTGTAACATTTTCTGCAGTACGAAACTTCATGAATTGCCTCATGAATGACCTTTAACATATAATCGCCTAATCACGGGAAGTTCAAGTTTCCATAATCTGCTGACAAGCACAAGCCTGCAGTGCTTTATTGTGAGTTACCCTATACACCTGCCATCATAAACCCTGAGATGCCCTGGCATAATGATCCTGCTGATTGCAATCTATGATGTTTTGTTCTACTGATTACTCCAAACTGCACGAATCCAGATCTGACAGCACATTGTGGAAAGGAATATCTGGGTCTATACATTTTGCAAGGGAGTCCTAAAAGTGAGTATGTACTATAAGTTATGTAAAACAAATTATTCACTCTAGTAGAAGACAAATAATTTAATAGGCAAATATATAAATATTTTAAAGATAGCCAAGGAGCAAGTCCTGTGATATCATTCCTATTCCATTATTATGTAGTGTTTTTATATATCTTTCCAGTATTACATTTAATATTACCAGAAGCAATAAAAATACAAATACTGCATATTTTTTTTAAAAGTACTAATGCCTTTTTTTCTTCAATAGCTATATTTTGAAAATCGTTGAAAATGTAAATTATGTAAAAAAAAATATGACCCTGGCATCTTCAGTATTGTTAGATGAGATCTCTATTGATTGACACGTTTTCTTACACTGCGAAGAATTTATAAAAATAAAAATAAAATATGATATTGGCATCTTCATCACTGTTAGACGAGATCTATATTGATTTGACATGTTTTCTTACATTCTAAAGAATTTATCAAAATAAAAACAAAGTTGTTTGAAAATTCATCAGGAGAATAAAGTCTGTAAAGTTTATAAACAATATACTGCATTTCCGTATTAATGGAATGTCCTTTTATAATGTGTAAAACTTCATATTAACAGAATTGTTGATTTTTCATTGACAATATATGCTACCTTGTGTATGATAACTTGCTGTAACATACAAAGAAAATTTCCTGTAATAAGGTCACATCTTCAAAGCCAGCAAAATGGCCATTAATTTTCTTCACATTATCTTTTGTACAAATAGTTTTCAAAGAAATTTAAAAAAAGTGCCAGTGTGCCGATAACCAATAAGATCATTCCAGACAATAAATTCATGAAATTAATTTTTTTTACAAACCCTGTAAATCTCAAACGATAAGATATACTTTCAAACGTTTTGGAGCAAACAGTTGTCACTCAATGTCTTTGATTACAGACTTGATTAAATATTTAATAGGCACAAGTTCTCATTACAAAAATAAGTTTGCTTAAATGATGTGTACATCTGCAAAACCTGAATGATAGTTCTACCACGGCTCAACTGCCACCCATCCATTTCAGAAAATAGTTAATTTCTCTTAACAAAATTCCGATATCAAACAACTGGACTAGATAAATGGTTTACAATGATGGATTTGTAGTTTCCACCAGGACTGTACAACCTGCATCCTTATGGGCCACATTTGGCAGGGTCCATCACATCGTGTGGCCCACAGCTATGTAGGCAGTCCTTTTTAAGATAAGCATCTTAATCAATACTTTTCCATTTATCTACCACAATGTGACTTTCGTAATTAACAATATTATTACAACCATGTAATAAGAATATTATTAGTGTCATGAAATAACTGATGTATGTTCATATTTAATTCCTGTACTAACTTCTTACTCGTGCGGTCTGTGACCATAGGCATATGATTTGTTTTGCAGTCGCCCTCTATACTTGCTTACAAGCCGAGTCCAACTGCAGGCAAGAGACCTTGACCTGCCATTGATTACTGCACCAGAAGTTCAGGGTCTACTGATTACTACTAACACACTGCAGACTTAGATATGCTGGTGCATTAAGTGATGGCAGATCTAGGTCTGTGTAAATGGCCATTGCACTCAACTCATAGATCAGCATATTTGATACATTGGCAAGAGAAGAAAAAAAACATGCCATTACAAAATATTGATAGGTGATCACATTTTGGAAAAGCTTGCCTGGAAAGTATCACTGCTCCTAGTACATGTGGAGACTTGTACCTTCTTGAACACAAGACAATCTTTTCTCTCAATTAACTTTACCACCTCAATTTCTTATAAATTCCTGAACAGTAACACTCGATGACATTATGTCTTTGAAGCTGGCCAGTGACATGTTCGGATCTAGTTAAAAATATACAACCTCCAATTTTAATACCAACTGGAGCATTTCAACATCTTCTGTATGTCTTTTATGGTCAAGAATATACCAACCAACCATCTTTACTCGCTTAAAGGTTTAGCAAAACTGAAAACAACCGAGAACCTAATCTACGATAGCAACTGCGTCTGATGAAGCAGGCTCTATGTTGTCTGTTTTATTGATTACTCTTAACATGGAGCCATATCTTCCAGTGCAATATGCAATAGCAGATCTAGGTCTCTGCAATGTGTAGCTCGACTTGACTGACAAGAAAGAAGAGACAGTAATAACATTCATATTTTTTGTAAAATACATACCTCCCATTCTCTTACGTGTTATCTGCTGCAGAAATGTCCTTTAATTTGCCATTTCCGATATCAACAAAAGACTAAACTAGATTTAATTTGCCACAATAAGGTTATACAACCACAAGTAGACAATGTTTCAAAAAGTTAACTGTCCAAAGTCTTCAGGGGTAATGTATATGAAAGGTTTACGTGTGGCTTTTATTGGCAAATAATCCCTCTTTACGTCATGATTCTTAAAACCTGTAAGAGTTACAATCAACTTCAGAATTCCACGTATGTATACAGCACATCATAATTCGAACATGTTTTTGGTCAACTTCAAAAACCTCCAATACACTAATAACAAAAATCAATTATTATTTTACATGAAACAAGGAACAAAATATTTAGGATTTCATATAAATCAGGTCAATATATTTTTCACGTTTACAACAACAAAACTGACACATTGGAAGGGTAGGATATGCATTTTAACTACGAGTATATATAACATACTTTTCTAGTTGGGGTGAGGTCTGGGTAATGGTTACAAAAGAAAGTCATGTCAAACTATGAAAATTCTTTATATGTAATTATATGGACAACATGAAAACTTTTAAAGTATGGAAAGATGAAAAATGCTTCTAGTCAAAGAAACAAACACTGAATTTAAAACCCCATAAAAAGAACCAGGTTACAAGTGAACAACACCTTTCTTCTTCGTTTATATTAACAGCGGATTCATCCATTCAAATTATTGATAACTGTCTTATTTAAAACTGGTACCTGAAAAGATGCATCCATATATATATATATATATATATATATATATATATATATATATATATATATATATATATATATATATATATATATGTGTGTGTGTGTGTGTGTGTTGTTTCCAAACAAAATACCACGGGGGGCTTGATACATTACTTACAAGTTGTAGAATGACCCAATTAATTGTATCCTTGAGGTAAGACTGATAGTAACAAGACATTATGTCCAATATCTCAGAATAAGTAAGTAATTTCTGATATCACGTGATGTCAATTAAAAGTTGATCTTGAACAGGACCATTACTGAATCCAGCTTTCCATTCCATGTTCAGTAGATGCTTAAAAACAGTGGATGAAATAGTAAAATTCATAATAAAAAGGGGTTTAATCATGTTCAAATAAAATTAATTCATTAAAAAATACAGAATTTTTTTTTATTTTAAATTTTTAAAAAAGTATTCCTTTGTTAATCAGACAAATGTGACGGGTCGGCTGGTCTGGAAACCGGAAACACTAATTTTCGTTTAGGCATAATGAATATTTCTATATCTTGCAGAAGAAAAATGTCGTTAACTAGAAGACCGATTTATTTAGAGGGGCATAATAGGCTTGAGATCAATGTGAAAACATCAGTAATTCCTGTTTTGATACACATAAAATAATGTCATATATGATACAAAAATTTTAACAATGTAATTAAAGTCTTCCAAAATGAATGAAATCTCGCAAAACCTGCGTCTCAACGCAGCAGTCAGACCTGTCAACCTGAGGTTGGACATTACAAGACGTCAAAGTGATATCACAGCTGTAACAAATGACCTGAGAAAATGAGTCACATACTTCTAACACCAATGTTAAAGTATTAAGAACCTGATATAGTATACAAAAGGCTTAAAATGTATCAATTCATCAAAGAAAATCTTTAAAAGCTATCCAAAAAGTGTACAATGTATGGTCATGCAAGAATAGACATACAAGCATACTCCATGTACTAAATAAATACTAGCATTAAATTGATGAAGTGAGAAAAAAGTCCACAGTTGTACAGGAATAAAAATAAGAAACAATTAATAAAACTTGCAACATTTAGCATTATTTTCAAGCTATGATGAGCTATGAAGTTTACTTACTGAAGAAAAAATGCACATCATTGATGACTATCTGGACACATGTCAATGATAATTGGACACATGTCAATGAAGACTATCTGGACACATGTCAATGATGACTACTTGGACACGTGTCAATGAAGACTATCTGGACATATGTCAATGAAGACTACTTGGACACATGTCAATGATGACTACTTGGACACATGTCAATGATGACTAATTGGACACATGTCAATGATAACTGACCCGACACATCAGTGATGACTATTTGGACATCTTTTGTAGCAAAAAATCGGATACATTGCTTGATAGAAAAACAACATGCAGAAAACAAACAATTATAGTCGATTTATGACAATATTCAACATTAGGAACAAACATGAAATTTTGCAAGCTGTATAAACCATTCTGTAATGCCATTTTAAAGTTTCAGTCCGATAAAAGATAAAGACTTTTTAAGTTGTAAAACGA
Organism: Unio pictorum; assembly: GCA_030141615.1. Taxonomy (NCBI): domain Eukaryota; kingdom Metazoa; phylum Mollusca; class Bivalvia; order Unionida; family Unionidae; genus Unio; species Unio pictorum. Next base: position 5,080,426 of record JARLTB010000254.1, read on the forward strand.
AAATGTTGCTGCTGAGTGTATTGTACGTTTTTTTTTTTTTATAGACTATTACAATAATGTATCATTTAATAAAGAGCACAAACTCATTCAGAATCAATAAGAGTCAGAGACGGACAGATGGAGACCGATATTCTGAAAGCAAATGCAGCAAGTTTTTGGCTATGATATCTATGTACATACTTTCAAAGAACTGCAATACCAAGCTCTAATTATTTTGTGTTAAGGCTCCACTTCTATCACTGCACACTTCTCTCTTTCAATTGTTTTGCAGTCTATAATTTATGCATCACAAAATCATAAACTTCCTCCAGAATGACACTGCAAATGTGTTCCTGGATCTCAAAGAGAACCATTTCATATCAATTTCATGACTTCATTATCAAAGAGGGTTTCAATGGACATTTTCTAGACTATAACCACAATTTCCACTGCAAGGGCCTGCAAGAAGTCTTTGATGGTTCTATCATTCATAGATTCCGGTAACATACAGTATATATGACCATCTACAAGTCATCCAAATGCAAACAACGCAAATCCTGATATGCCATCGAATAAAGCACCAGAACATCAGAGTCAATTGCATCAACCCAGATCTTCTGGTACATTATGTACTGCCAGATCTTCTGGTACATTATGTACTGCCAGACCTTCTGGTACATTATGTACTGCCAGATCTTCTGGTACATTATGTACTGCCAGACCTTCTGGTACATTATGTACTGCCAGACCTTCTGGTACATTATGTACTGCCAGACATGGGTCTATGCAGCTGGACAAGACGTATCCAGGTCTTGTAGACAAAGGTAGCAACATTTCTATTCATGAAATTATGATCATACCATGCATAATATGGTTTTCAGAACCAATATAAATTAGAAATGTTTTCATAGAAAAGATAAATCCTGTTCAGAGTGACTAAACGAGTTAAAAAGGATCAAAGGCACTACATTAGTAGAATAACAAAGGCCCAAACAGAGTAAAGGGACTCCTGTAGCCAAGGTTCTACAGGAGAAATGGGACTCCTGTAGCCAAAGTCATACTGGAGTAAAGAGACACAAAGAGACTCCTACAGCCTCAGAATAATATGTACATTGACTGCTGGTGCCATAATGAAATTAGAAGTGCATCATCCGTCTGTAACGTTAAAATGTGGCACAGTGAGTCTGAGAATTAAATTTAATGCAGGTAGAAAAAGAAAGAATACTGAAGGCTAGGGAAGGAAGAGAGCTCAATTTTGTGAGCAGTTACCTTCTCTAATTTTGCAGGAAGCCAATATGACTGCCCAAAACTTTGAAAGAACATTCTTCAAAAGCCAAGTGGCATTTAAAGCCAATAGAGAATAAAACAATGAACATTGTAACTGATAAGACACTGGCTTAATGCACCTGATCTACACAAATGTCAAATAAAATAATCAGCTGGCTTTACACAACTCTGACCAAAATATGACGACAAAAAGCCAAATCAACGTCCAGGACTTTATGAGGTAGAATGTATAATATCAGCATAATCCCATATTTCATTTCCATCATCATCTCCTCCTCCTTTTCCCCAACAAATGGACTTGTTTAAAGTCCCCAACCTGTAACTGGAATGAACAGTGACGGCTGCTGAAGGAAACAATGGAGGAAGAAGAAACATCAAAACAATCACAAATCATGTCTATTCATTCTGGTTCCATGAGCTATACTCTCACATGGTACAAATGTAATTTAAAGACAAAGAAAACCAAGTAGTTCTAAAACTAAAAGCTTCTTAGAGGTAGCAAAGGCTGACTGGTTGATTAGAATTTCAGAAAATCGAAAACACGTCAAACAATTCGCTTCAACAATAACGTGATAAAGATTCACATTAAGCAGACAATTGTAAGGCAAACAGTAAAAAAAAACAGATGGATTAACTTGTTTTTAAAAAATCTGTTACTTTATTAAAAACATATTATTCATTGATTATCATAGACGCGCATCAAAGATCATGGCATCTCATCCCACTACTTTAACAGCAACAATTATTATACAGCAACAAACCCCCGTTTATACTAAAATATCAGCTATAGAAGTTCTCAATTCACAGATTTCACACCCATCTAACTAATGGTTACATTTATTTTCTACTGATATCCAAGATAAAATCCGGCCATTTTAATACCAAAGTATTTAAACCATCTCTGATAACACGATTTTCAAGCTGGCCACTGTGGCAAGTATACAGGATGCTTGATCGGCACCATTATTTTAAAGGACCTAGGTCCTGGCTGATATTTCTGATATCACTTTTCAGCCAAGAGTATGTATCATAACAAGATTGTTAAGATGGTAACCATGGTAACCATACTGGATGTCAGATCAGGATCATTTTCACTGGATACTATTAAGTCTTCATGTGAAAACCCCATATCACTTTCTCTTTAGGTGTAGTAGTACAAAGATTTTCAAGATGACTGTTACGGAATCCGTACTGGATGTCAGATTGGTATAATTTTCATTAAGGACCAAATTATACAACACAAGTCTTGGTGAAAACCCACCCCCATCCCATCAATATACATAGTTAAGAAGAAGTATATATAACAGTATTTTCAAGATAAATGCTGTGGAAGTAATACTGGTAGTCCAAGTGGCACCATTTTTGTTCTGAACAATCTAGATCCTGTACATAATGTGTGCAAAGTTCTTGGCAATCCTGACAACAGTTTTGAAGAAGTAGTGATAGCAGATGGATGAATAACAGACAAGAGGCCATCTTTTTGTCTATGAGCCACAAAGCTACATCACGTCTGACAAAACAATGAATATTTTATACATACAGTTGACCAATCAAACATTATATAAGCTGCCCTTAGCTGCCCCTTATCAGTACCGACTGAGCCGGCACTAAAAAAATCTCACATTTTCCGTTTTACAACAAAAACGATGGGAAGACCGCCTGCTCTCGTAGCTGGAGAATACTGAAGACATATCATTCTCTCAGTCCATTTTTTGAATAATGTATATCAGCTCAGAGTCTCTTTCTTCTCTCTATATCTCTTAGTCAACTTGCCCATCTATTTTTTGTAATACTGCAGAACATCTTTCAGTTCAGATGTGTCATACTTCTCTATGTATCTCTCAGACAATGTATCCATCCACTTTTTGAACAACATCTATCAGCTAAGACTGTATCTCTCTCTATGTATCTCTCAGACAATGTATCCATCCACTTTTTGAACATCAGCTAAGACTGTATCTCTCTATGTATCTTTCAGACAATGTATCCATCCATTTTTTGAACATCAGCTAAGACTATCTCTTTGTATCTCTCAGACAATGTATCCATCCAATTTTTGAACAACATCTATTAGCTAAGACTGTTTCTCTCTGTATCTCGCAGACAATGTATCCATCCACTTTTTTAACAACATCTATCAGCTAAGACTGTTTCTCTCTGTATCTCGCAGACAATGTATCCATCCACTTTTTGAACAACATATATCAACTAAAACTGTTTCTCTCTTTATCTCTCTTTGTGAATTACTTTCATTTGATGGATATCCAATTTCATAATATCGTACTAAAAAACACAGGGTTCCTGCCACAAATTTTAAAAAAAGATAACAGACCTTTTCCATACCTTTTCAAGACCAAAAACTAAAAATTTCCAGAGAGCTCTGAATCCATATACTAAAACTTCTCCCAAATGCAAAAGAACAGTCACGTTTCTGACTAAGGTTGTAATAACAAAATATAAAGACTTTTTTTAAAAAGAAATTATAGGAAATTTTCAATAATTTCCAGACATTTTCAAGACCTAGAAAAGCAACTATTAAAACTGAGACCTTTTTCCAGAAATTCAGACCATGAATTGCACCCCTGCAACAACAACAGCTTTATTAGTACTGTAACTGTTTGTGAATTGGAAAAAGACTCTGCAGGTTCCATAGTTTCATCAATATTCATGGATTGCAATTTGGATCTGCAGGTTTCCATAGTTTCATCAATATTCATGGATTGCAATTTGGATCTGCAGGTTTCCATAGTTTCATCAATATTCATGGATTGCAATTTGGATCTGCAGGTTTCCATAGTTTCATCAATATTCATGGATTGCAATTTGGATCTGCAGGTTTCCATAGTTACATCAATATTCATGGATTGCAATTTGGATCTGCAGGGTTCCATAGTTACATCAATATTCATGGATTGCAATTTGGATCTGCAGGTTTCCATAGTTTCATCAATATTCATGGATTGCAATTTGGATCTGCAGGTTTCCATAGTTTCATCAATATTCATGGATTGCAATTTGGATCTGCAGGTTTCCATAGTTTCATCAATATTCATGGATTGCAATTTAGATCTGCAGGTTTCCATAGTTACATCAATATTCATGGATTGCAATTTGGATCTGCAGGTTTCCATAGTTTCATCAATATTCATGGATTGCAATTTGGATCTGCAGGTTTCCATAGTTACATCAATATTCATGGATTGCAATTTGGATCTGTAGGTTTCCATAGTTACATCAATATTCATGGATTGCAATTTGGATCTGCAGGTTTCCATAGTTACATCAATATTCATGGATTGCAATTTGGATCTGCAGGTTTCTATATTTTCATCAATATTCATGGATTGCAATTTGGATCTGCAGGTTTCCATAGTTTCATCAATATTCATGGATTGCAATTTGGATCTGTAGGTTTCCATAGTTACATCAATATTCATGGATTGCAATTTGGATCTGCAGGTTTCCATAGTTTCAGAAATCTCTATTCGTGGATTGGAAAAAGAATCCGCACATTTCCAATTTCATCAGTACATATTTGTCCGGAGTAAAAAGACTCTGATTTTGTTTTCATAGTTACATCAACAACTGTTTGCAGACAGGGTATGGAATCCAATTGTTTCCAGTTTCATAAGCAACCATATGTGGAATGTTGTTGGAATCAGATTGTTTCCAAACAAGAATTACTGGGTCTTCAAAAATTATTATTTACAGTAACCATTAAATTTTACAAACCATACAAAATGGTTGAATTCAGTCTACTTCTAACCCCCCCCCCAAAAAAAAACGTCACACATCTGTTAGCTTCTCCCAGGCACATACCTTCCTCCCTCCCTCTCTCTCTACACACACACACACACACACACACACACACACACACACACAGCTATGTGTTAATACTATAAACCATATATTTTTCAGTCCTTTTCTTTGTGTGCTTTGAAAGGGCATTTTATGAAGATTAAATATTTTGCATTGTGTACATATTTACAGCATGTATCTTAAGATGCCACCATACCATATATACTCACTTAAGTCAAGCTACGAAAACAAAGACTTATATACCCACTTAAGTCAAGCTACGAAAACAAAGACCCTCTTCTGCAGTAGCAAAATATGGCAAGTCCAAAGAATTTTCAGCAGTTACGTGTTCCTGTAGTGGATCAAATCTACTTCATTAGTTCATGTTATACTGTAATCATTAGTTCATGTTATACTGTAATCATGTTATACTGTAATCATTAGTTCATGTTATACTGTATTATACTGTAATCATGCTTTTCTTCACACACAATGTTTAAGTACTGCATGTATTTACAATGCCAAAAAATCTGTTCAACTTGGTCAAATTTTCCATAATTTTTTGTAACTGATTTTGTTGTTGTAGGGTTTAACGCCATTTTTAAACACATGATAGGCATTACATGGCAGTCAGTATTATTGGTGGAGGAAGAACCATGAAAACCCCAAGAAAAAACCACCAACCCATGAGAAGCTACTGGCAAGCTTTCTCACGTAACTACATTAGCCGAATCTTAAGATTCGAACCCACACAGACAGGTGAGAAGGCAGTGATCCGTAACAAGAGAGCACTCAGGGCCCCTTGTAATTGAGCAGTAAGTGTTGATATTATAAATTTACACAGACTACCTAGCTTAAAAAATGTTTGGTCCTTAACATTTTTACTACTCGTTTTGTCACTATGTTTGGTCCTTAATATTTTTACTACTCGTTTTGTCACTATGTTCCAGTTTTTAATTTTCACATGTAAACTAATCTTGGGAGGGTTTATAGTTCACATGCAAACATTCTCAATCATGAAAAAAAAAAAAACATTTAAACTAAAAATCGAATATGTCACTGGAAAATCAGATATACAACTTTGCGAAAGAATATTGTATTTTTCATACATACAACACAATTTGTGGAATTATTTAGTAGTTACTGCCTTTGACTTTCAAAATATTACAATAAATATCAATGAAACAAATAATACAATATTAGAGTTTTAAAAAAAACATTTTTTGGTTCAAATTATTCTTAGTGCCTACTAGTGATATGCATACACTCGAAGAGGTAACATATCTATAGCATTTGGATCAAAGACTGGGCTTCGATAACTAAACACGTATAAAGAACCAGTAGATATGGTACTAAATAGAAACTAAATCTACAATTTTGCCAGAGATCGCAGAACAGGTCAATCACATTACACATGAACTAATCAGTAAATTTCACATGTCATCTAAACAATTGTTCTTTTTTCTACTGATGACTATTAACAAATGTAAGAGACCCAGATCTGCTGATTCATTAAGTGCCATGATATCTGGGTCTGTACAGTATGAAATTGGATCAAACTTGTATGCAATATATTAATAGTATGATCTTCATCATCCAAATTTGTATAACCACTGAGAACAGTATAATACGCTTATAAACACTGTACTATGAACACATTATAAACTTATAAACACTGTACTATGAGAACAGTATAACAAGCTTATAAACACTACTATGAAAACAGTATAACAAGCTTATAAACACTGTACTATGAGAACAGTTGTTGTTGTAGGGTTTAACGCCATTTGTCAGCACATGATAGGCTATACATGGCGGCCAGTATTATTGGTCGAGGAAGAACCCGGGATAACCCCAGGAAAGAACCACTGACCCATGTCAAGCTACTGGCAAGCTTTCTCACTTAACTACATTAGCCGAATCTTATATGATATGTTTTTCAAATTATTTTGCAGCTCTAAAATGGCTTAATATATTCTTGCCCCAAGTTATAAAAGAGAAGATGTAATATCCATTATATTACTTGAAAAATATTTTCTTCTTGTAACATAAAAAAAAAAAAAATCTGGCCTCCTAAATATTTTTTTAAAAAATTCTGCCCTAAGCTGAAATGGATAGCAGCAGTGTGACAAGGTGCAATGCTGCAAATCAACAGCAATGTGGTGCATTCTGATATTTCCATAACGGTAGTACAATAATAGGCCCATATACCAGTGTTTATTGGTATGATAGTACAATAATAGGCCCATATACCAGTGTTTATTGGTATCATAGTACAATAATAATAGACCCATATACCAGTGTTTATTGGTATCATAGTACAATAATAATAGACCCATATACCAGTGTTTATTGGTATGATAGTACAATAATAGGCCCATATACCAGTGTTTATTGGTATGATAGTACAATAATAGGCTCATATACCATTGTTTATTGGTATGATAGTACAATAATCAGCCCATATACCAGTGTTTATTGGTATGATAGTACAATAATCAGCCCATATACCAGTGTTTATTGGTATGATAGTACAATAATCAGCCCATATACCAGTGTTTATTGGTATGATAGTACAATAATAATAGACCCATATACCAGTGTTTATTGGTATGATAGTACAATAATAATAGACCCATATACCAGGGTTTATTGGTATGATAGTACAATAATAGGCCCATATACCAGTGTTTATTGGTATGATAGTACAATAATAGACCCATATACCAGTGTTTATTGGTATGATAGTACAATAATAGACGACCCATATACCAGGGTTTATTGGTATGATAGTACAATAATAATAGACCCATATACCAGGGTTTATTGGTATGATAGTACAATAATAATAGACCCATATACCATTGTTTATTGGTATGATAGTACAATAATAGGCTCATATACCAGTGTTTATTGGTATGATAGTACAATAATAATAGACCCATATACCAGTGTTTAATGGTATGATAGTACAATAATAATAGACCCATATACCAGTGTTTATTGGTATGATAGTACAATAATAGGTCCATATACCAGTGTTTATTGGTATGATAGTACAATAATCAGCCCATATGCCAGTGTTTATTGGTATGATAGTACAATAATAATAGACCCATATACCAATGTTTATTGGTATGATCGTACAAAAATAGGCCCATATACAAGTGTTTATTAGTATGATAGTACAAAAATAGGCTCATATACCATTGTTTATTGGTATGATAGTACAATAATAGGCCCATATACCAGTGTTTATTGGTATGATAGTACAATAATCAGCCCATATACCAGTGTTTATTGGTATGATAGTACAATAATAATAGACCCATATACCAGTGTTTATTGGTATGATAGTACCATAATAGGCCAATATACCAGTGTTTATTGGTATGATAGTACAATAATAGGCCCATATACCAGTGTTTATTGGTATCATAGTACAATAATTGGCCCATATACCGGTGTTTATTGGTATGATAGTACAATAATCAGCCCATATACCAGTGTTTTTTTGTATGATAGTACAATAATAGGCCCATATACCATTGTTTATTGGTATGATAGTACAATAATAGGCCCATATACCGGTTTTTATTGGTATGATAGTACAATAATAATAGACCCATATACCAGGGTTTATTGGTATGTTAGTACAATAATCAGCCCATATACCAGGGTTTATTGGCATGATAGTACAATTACCTGTCCATTTACCAGGGTATTCTAGGTTGGACCACAACTACAGAATAAATGCTTAACATCTACACTCGCTTATAAGACATGTTCAACTGCACACTCAAACCTGCCATCACATAATGGGCTGGCAGATCTGGGTCTGTGCATTTTACCAGGAGTAATCAGTAGAATAAACAACATAGAACCTGATCTGCAGGAGAATTATACTATAGCAGATCAGAATCTATGTTGCTTGCAATTCGAACAATAAGCGTGTACATCTTTGGTAAATAAATTCCCCAGAATTTTCAGTTTTGGAATAACCTTGATCAAACACATTTCCAGTAAAGCAAATGCGGTAAATGACAGCCACCTAAGCAGCCTGAATTTTGTAATGCAAAATACCTCTTCACACAGTAAATGTTATCTTCAGCCTTTAAGAATGGTTTGGTGTATTATGTTGCCCAATATGAATCTAGATTCAATATGAATATCTAAATACAAGCTACCATTTTTATTTTAGGCTGTATAAATGCTAGGTGACTGGATAAAGTTGTTTATACATGCATAACTGAAATTATTTACTCTAATTTGACACACAAACTGTGTCCACTACAATTCATGTGATCACAAATTTGCTTTTTTTGTCCCTAAGAAGATTCCCCCCCCCCCCCCCCCCCGAATCTTTGAGGGTTTCAAAATAAATACAATAAATAGATAAATAAAATTAAATTAAAAAAATGGCACTGACAAAGGATCAGATAAACTTCCTTACATAATTCTACATTTGAAAATTTGAAGGGCACCTTCTAAATTTCACTGAACACTGGTGTTATGAAAGAAAGAAAAACACTTTCTACTAATAACCATGTTAAGTGTAAATGGTACCTTGTTTTTTTAAATTAAAATACATGTATATTTATTATCATTTTTGTAACAATGACACACATTACTTGGATTTAACTCAACTTATAATATTCAATACATTGGTAAGAAGAAAAAAAAAAACTACCATTACAAAATATTAATAGGTGATCACATTTTGGAAAAGCTTGCCTGGAAAGTATCACTGCTCCTAGTACATGTGGAGACTTGTACCTTCTTGAACACAAGACAATCTTTTCTCTCAATTAACTTTACCACCTCAATTTCTTATAAATTCCTAAACAGTAACACTCGATGACATTATCTCTTTGAAATTGGCCAGTGACATGTTCGAATAGTTAAAAAACCAACAACCTACCTTCAATTTTGTCCAATTTTAATACCAACTGGAGCATTTCAACATCTTCCGTATGTCTTTTATGGTCAAGAATATATCAACCAACCATCTTTACTCGCTTAAAGGTTTAGCAAAACTGAAAACAACCAAGAACCTAATCTACGACAGCAACTGCGTCTGATGAAGCAGGCTCTATGTTGTCCGTTTTATTGATTACTCTTAACATGGAGCCATATCTTCCAGTGATGTCTGTTTTATTGATTACTCTCAACACGGAGCCATAACTTCCAGTGATGACTGTTTTATTGATTACTCTTAACACGGAGCCATAACTTCCAGTGATGACTGTTTTATTGATTACTCTTAACACAGAGCCATAACTTCCAGTGATGACTGTTTTATTGATTACTCTTAACACGGAGCCATAACTTCCAGTGATGACTGTTTTATTGATTACTCTTAACAGAGCCATAACTTCCAGTGATGACTGTTTTATTGATTACTCTTAACACAGAGCCATAACTTCCAGTGATGACTGTTTCATTGATTACTCTTAACATGGAGCCATAACTTCCAGTGCAATATGCAATAGCAGATCTAGGTCTCTGCAATGTGTAGCTCGACTTGACTGACAAGAAAGAAGAGACAGTAATAACGTTCATATTTTTTGTAAAATAGATACCTCACATTCTCTTACGTGTTATCTGCTCTACCTTTAATTTGCCATTCCGATATCAACAAAAGACTAAACTAGATTTAATTTGCCAGAATAAGATTATACAACCACAAGTAGACAAGCACTCTGCTTTAAATAAATATGGGATAAATTTATCCAGACAGGTCATATGGACTTTTGTTTTGATTAGAATTTTTAACGTAGCTTTAACAATTGTTCAGTCATATTGCTACAATGTCTGCAGTGAGGAAGTTTATAATGATGTCTAGCACTTGGGCATCATGCCGCAGACATGTAGCATAATGTCCCACCCAGTCACATTATCTTGACACCAGGCCGATCAGTCCTAGCACTACCCTCTTAATGCTGAGCGTCAAGCGATGCAGCTGTTAGTAACATTTTTGTAAGTCTTTGGTATGACTCAGCCGTGGGATCGAACCCATGACCTTCCGCTTCCGCAGAGGATGCTCTAACCACTAGGTCACCAGAGCAGTTCAGGTAATATGGACCTAAATTGATAAAACATCCTTTGATTTAATACACGTATTTCAAAGTAAGTATAAAATACATATGCAGTTTGAAGAATACAGGTTGCTAAGTTCTGCCTAATTCAAAGTAAACAACATGCAAATTTTCAGGAATTAATGTCACTTGTCATTGGCCATATGGGAGTTGACCTCGCTCACTTTTCATTGGCCATAGGGGAGTTGGCCTCGCTCACTTTTCATTGGCCATAGGAGAGTTGATGTCCTCTCGCTTTTAAATGACCATACAGGAGTTGATTTTTGTACAAGAGGCAGTACTACTATGGTAAATGCATTCAGGTACATTTGTGAAGACACTAACGATGAAATAGAATCATCACAACAGAATATGGATGGGAACTCATAAAAAGTATAGGTCCAATATATAGCAGCCTTATCTTCACTAAATGATATACATGTAGTACGATGATAATCAAATTGCACCACTTTATCAATACAGAGTAGACAATACAAAATAAAGAAATTTTTTTTTAAAAAAATGTAACAATTATAATTAAGGGAATTATCCTATTAAAAAATAGGGAGAGTATGAGAATCTAGGCAAAATAAAGCTAGATATATTGCATTAACGAGACAAACGTCAGATCATATGCAGTTTAAACTAGAAAATGAAGCTGCATGGTGAACATCTTTGTAAACAACACTGATAATCAAACATCTTGACAATATCAAGTTGCCTGCTTCATTTCATTAAAATTTAGTAAAGGAGTCATTCACGTGCTGAAGCTACAGTGGACAAGTCTGACAATCAGGTACCTTAACTCTGCTAAATGCTGACAACTGAGCTCTGCCAAGATCCCATAACTATCAAGCTACATAACTAATGTAACTGAGATCCTTTTAAAATGAAGTTTCTGTGCAGAAATGAAAATTAATTGGTCTGATAACATGGGACTACAACTATATACTAAATAATGAGATCTAATGCTGACAATAAAACATAGTTGCTGTCTTTTAAATTTGGTTAAAACTTAATCATAAATTAAGAGTTATGTGACAATTAAACTCGGTTGAGGGGTCTGACAATCGGGGACCTTAACTCCACAAATGATAACACAGAATGCTCATAACAGAACTCGGCCAAAGCCTCATTAACTCCACAAATGATAACACAGAATGCTCATAACAGAACTCGGCCAAATGATAACACAGAATGCTCATAACAGAACTCGGCCAAAGCCTCATCCTTATTAAGCAGCATACAAAATGGGGATGAAATCCAATGGGTAGTAATAGAAATTAGCAAAGTGTAGTAATAGAAATTAGCAAAGTGTAGTAATAGAAATTAGCAAAGTGTAGTAATAGAAATTAGCAAAGATCTGATCAACATTTTGTTAGAATCATGGGATTTACTTACTTTGTAAATTTTAAATTGTAAAAATTTATCCAGCTGAATTAAAGTACAATGGATGGTTGGAAGGTCTGGACAAATTTAACATCCCCCACCATACAATGGATGGTTGGAAGGTCTGGACTAATTTAACACCCCCCACCACATTTCTAAAAAAGCATGCGGCGATAAACAAATAGTAATATCAAGATGGCCTGCAAACATGTCATGAAAACAATTATCATTGGTCAGCAATATTAAAACAATATAACCATGTTTGAATTAAAAGAACTTGATTTACAAATGTGACGACTGATGACGATGGAAAAACCAAGAGATCAGCTCAAGAACCGACCAAGCCAACATGCCAATGAAACAATGTAAAATACCAATATGAATGATATGGCATGAATTTATTAAAGACCTGAATGAGAAATGAAACCTGTCATCCAATAAACCATATATACTTGCAGACAAGTCTGAGTCAGCATACAGACAATACAATCCTGGATATGCCATTACCAGAAGATCAGGGCATATGTTGTCTGTTCTCCTCATTGTACTATTAAACTGCATAGATGCAGATCTGCAAGAGCATTATGTGCCAGCAGTTCCAAGTTTCTGCAGTTTGCATTTGGATGCGACTTGTAAGAGAGTATATACTGCATGTTATGAAATATCTTCATATTTTCCCAATCGAAATTCCCTAACCAATCAGCAACATACACATCTACTATAAAATTCAATCCCTTTATTACATATAAGAACACATATTACCTTGTCATTGCCTACTAGTGTCTTCTGCATGGTTTAATGCCATTACAAGACGGATTGTAAATACTTTTCTTAGCAATAAAAACCTCAAGTATATTTGCAATCTCTGTCTTTTGAGGTACATAATTTGAATTTGCAACCTCTGTCTTTTGAGGTACATAATTTGAATTTGCAATGTCTTTTGAGGTACATAATTTGAATTTGCAATCTGTCTTTTGAGGTACATAAATTGAATTTGCAACCTCTGTCTTTTGAGGTACATAATTTGAATTTGCAACCTGTCTTTTGAGGTACATAATTTGAATTTTCAACCTTTGTCTTTTGAGGTACATAATTTGAATTTTGATACTTCTATGTAACTGTGAAAGCTTGTGTAAAAAAATAATTGAAAAAATTAAGATTTTTTTAAACACATCAGTTTCCACACACCCACCCCCTTTTTACAACTACTGATAGTCTGTAAAAAAGCTACCTGACAGAGGGAAAATGACTAAACTATGAAGGTGAATAAAATGAAAGTTTCTTATCAGTGTGATATATACAGGTCTTCCTTAGATTAAAGCCATATATGTAGCATCTATACTCACTAACTACAAACATCATATATTCTGATTTGTCATACCATCGTGTACCTTCAGATTTGGGTCTATGTTGTTTCTGCTACAGATTACTCATAAAAAACTACACAGACACCCAGAATGACTGGCACGTGATGACAGATCTGGGTGTGTGCTGTTTGTAGTTGGACTTGTCTAGCAAGTAAGTAAAAGCAAGAACCTGCAAATTGCTACAAAAATGAATTAAATTAGGTCATTAGGTCATCCAAATAATGTGTGTGTGTAATTTGGTCTTTTAATGTTGCTTTAACAATTTTTCAGTCTTATCGCTAAGATGTGAGCAGAGTGACAATTCATAGTAATGTCTATCACTGGGGCATCATGCCGCAGACATCTAGCATGATGTCCCACCCAGTCACATTATCTTGACACCAGGCCGACCAGACCTAACACTAAACTCTTAATGCTGAGCGCCAAGTGTGGCAGCTGTTAGTACCATTAGTGAGTCTTTGGTATGACTCGGGCAGGGTGCGAACCCGTGACATCCCACATCCAAGGTGGACACTTTAACCACTAGGCCATATTGACACAAATATGTATACAAAATTATATTTATGTACAATGAGTAATTTCTGGCTTATGCATGGGTATCAGGGTTTTGTAAAAAAAAAAAAAAAAAAAAAAAAAGTGTCCATGTTCATAAAGCTTAGAAATGTGTAAAAAGAAACAAGTCCACAAACACAAAAATATAATCAGGTTTTGGGTGCCACCCAATATATTGAAAGATCAAATTGGTCTGATATGGCTACATAGATGTGGGATTTTCTTGCTTAATAGAAAGTGTGAGAGACTGATGAGTGGATAAAGGGCTAGGTAAAAACCAATAGATCTTCGGGATATTACATGTGAAAGGGAGTGGTTGTGGGTGAAAGACAAGAGAGACTTTATTGTGTATCTCAGAGAAGGTAAGGTAGGTAGCAAGGTAGGCAGTGGCGATAATGACTGGTTGTCTAATTCAAGTACAAACGATCTGAACATAGTGATAATGTAAAATTCTGCAACAGCACTTGAACATTTTGTTACCCGTAAGTCATTAGTACTGACCATTAAAAATGACTCAACAATTGGTACCAATCTAAACTATACTCCACTATATTCCTATTCCCTGGAATTAAGCCAGATTTGCAATTCATAAACGATTTTTAGTATATATCTCTTGTACAGTCTGGCTGTATCTAGAGTCCATTCAAAACAAGACTAGTTCTAAATGAATAGATTGATCCAACAGGAAACTGTATGAACAGCTTTAAACCTCCCACAGTTGCTGATGTACTTCAGACCCTGAGAAGCAGTCATACAGTCCTTTCAGTTCCTGGATTGCAGGATCTACACATTCTGTCCAAAGCACAGTCTCCCAATAACGGGAGTGGCAACGAGTCAGTATGCACAGGACGGCTCTTCAACAGGTGTAAGTGGGTTGTAGGCCATGCTGATTGAACGGAATGAGAAAATGGAAGGATCAAACATACTCCTCGGTGTTCTGCTCCCACCATTCACTGTCTGAAAATACAACAAAATGTAATGATTAATTACACATGCATTAATCAGATTTAAATAAACAAAGTTACATACAATCTGCTGTTTGTAGTTTAAGCCAGTAAACAGTTTTTTTTCAATGCAAATTGTAGCTGAAATATCCTGTTTGTTTATGCCCAATGTGGACAATACTGCAACAGAATTGTGAAGGCTCTACAGCTATATACAGTATATATAAAACTCAGATCCAACATCACAGACTCTGATCTCTTGCTGCATAATGCATCTATAATGCGAGGTCTGTGTAATCCAAATAGAATAAAATCCATTATCTACTTACAATAAGTTGATATGACAGATAATGTTTTGGCGATGTTTGGAATTCCCTGTCCACTTATTTATATAAGGTTATCAAATAAACTGTAATAATTTATGTCGGAGAGATTTATTATTAGAAATGTTATGGTCAATAAATTTTGTATTGGTGTCCATAATATCTACACTATGTCAGTGGTCTTGACTTTGGTTAGATTGTATGCTACATGTTGTTGTTGTTGCTGCAGGTTTAATGCCATTTTTCAGTACATCATAGGTTGTGCCTGACAGATGGTACAAATGGAGAATGAAGCCAGGAAAATCCCAGTAAGAACTATGGACCTATGGGAAGCTACAGGTAATGTACTAGCTCAGGATCAATGCTGTTTGGATTCAATTTGTACATGACTCAATTGTATCAGTAAATCTTAGTGCTTAGGTTGTTTGCAAACACATAGTTATGTACCAGAAAATCTGGGTATATGTAGTTTGAAACTGGATCAGGTTTGTACTCCCCGCTTTGCTGTATGTATGTATGTATGTATATATATATATATATATATATATATATATATATATATATATATATATATATATATATATATATATATATATATATATAAAATCGAGGCCAAGTGCAGAAATCATTGCTTGGATTCTGGAGATGGTAGGTCTTTACACAGCGAATGAACTTGAAATTCTGAACAATTAAACACATACCCCTTCCAGGTTCCACACCATAATAATCAAACCTATGTTGTCAAAAATGACAAAAACAATGTATATATAGGACAATGTGTACTGACGGTGATTACAACCTTTGCTACCTCTATGTAAAATAGCACTGATAAACAGTGAATATAGTGAATTAAAAGATATGGTCATCATATAAAAACTGTTTTCTAATTAAGAACAAAAGCAGCAAAGAACCATGATCCCCACCCTGAATCTGAGACAAAATATTTTCAAAAAAATGACAACTATCTATATAGGTGACACTCGATTTACAAAAATTTAATTTATATACTTTTATTAAATTACAATCTATTAAATTAAACATCATCTGTTGCAAATAAACAACACAACATCACCAGTATAAGAAAACCTAAAAGAAAATATATTAGCAGAAATCTATCTCAATCTGTGGAAATATTTGGGTGAAAATCGACAGATTTGTTATTACTTACTTGTTATATGTTCCATCAAATGATGGATCAATAGGGAATTTATCAAAATTACTTATAATATTAGTAATTCTAGTTTATCATCAAACACTTTTGTCATGTTTAATGTTTTATTTCTCTGACACACACATGCACAAGAACTTGTGATATTTAATGGGATGGGGTACCGAATATTTTTTGAATGTTAAAACAACATGCTGAGAGATCAAAGAAAAATGCAATATGGTTGAGACAAATAGTCATAATTATAATTTAAGAATCCGTCACCGGTATTAATTTAAACAATTAAAACAATATGCAAATATAATACAGCAGAAAATATGAATTACCCAAATTAAGTGGTTCTAACACCCAAATAAATATACTTGCAATAAATACCTAACTAAATAAATCAGGGGAGCAAACTCTGTGAGGCTTAAATAACCATTGGTAAGAATGCTGGGTTTGCTTTTTTAATCCTTCCTGAATGCCTATAGCTTAGCTACATTTCTTATCACAAGTGATTTCATCTATAACATCCCAAGAGAGGTCCCTGTTACACAGGCCTTTAAGATACTATCACTGTAGCAAGAAAATGGCAGAATATGAAAAGAAGGGGTCTCATGGCAACAGTCTCTCGGTGGGTAGGAGTGCAATATTATAAAATGTTTACCTTTTTAAACGTCATTCAAAATATTATTACAAAACTTGCCTAATAAAATGAATATTCATCATATGTCCACCATTGAAGCATGACTAAAGAAGGTAACTGCAAAGTAGTTCAGAATAAGTAACTACCAAATTTAGTTGACTCCATGTCAAATATGCATTTCCAAGGGCAAGGTCACATTATATTTACTGTTGTAATAATATTTGCAACCTGAATCTGTTTGCTATTTGCTTATGACCGAGTTTAAAACAATAGATTTTTTTTAAAAGTCCTTTTATTTTCAGGAATAAATTATAGATTAGTATATAACTGCACTGTTTATATTTTTTTTTAAATAAGACATTTAGAATTTAAATTTTAATAAACAATCCCATGAAAATGTGACCTTGACTTTGGAAAGGGAAACAACTTGATTTGTGTCATGTTGTATTTACAAAGTTTTTTTTTCTTTCTTTCTGGAATACATTTGAACTACATACACTCCTTATGGCAAAAAAATAAAGCTTTATGCCACAATGATGATCATCATTTATTCTCTGCTGCTTACTGCTAGGGCATTCAACAGCAGACTGCATTGCTAGTGTGACGACACATTAACTTTTGTCCATCATTGTGGATTATAATGAGCATTTGTAAACTTAATATTAATCATGGAAATATTTTTCATGTTATAATATTAGATTTATTAAGTTACATCAGGCATTGGAGTTACAAAGTGCCACTTGACATTTGGGATAAAACACTTGTTTTTAAATTATTGTGAATTTATTCAAGGACATTCTGGATCAAGACTGGTGGCATGTCAGCACATCGAAGACCAATGGCACATCAGCACATTCAATACTAGAATTCCTTTGCAACACTAGGCAAGAAAACTTCTAGGATTATTAACTCACAATAGTGTATGCTCATTCTAAATTGGCACCTTGTATACACTGCCAAAAATTATTTGTTGAATTTTATTGAGATTTTGATTTGCTGTTTCTGTTACTTTATTTAAGACCATAGAGTAGTTATAGAAGCAGCATCTGTCACTGAAAATATCGTAAAAAGCTAAGATTGGATAGAAAATTGTTCAATAAAAATACTGAAATTGTTCCAGCAATCTTTTGTGCAATATTATCCGTCGGACATTATTAAATACTTTATGGATTTGTATTTGGGTCTTTTAATTGGGATTTATTACTAACCCTCATAGGAATCCTTTAATTTTCTAAAGATGATATTTTGGGGGACAGGATTTGTAAATGTGTGTACCTAAACTACTAATCTTGACCTTGGTTTGTTTGATTTTAAAGAAGCTTTAACAATTTTTCAGTCATATTGCTACAATGTCTGCAGTGTTGCATTTTATAGTGATGTCGAGCACTATGGCATCATGCCCCAGATATATAGCATGATGTCCCACCCAGTCACATTATCCTGACACCAGGCCGACCAGTCCTAACACTAGCATCTTAATGCTGAGCGCCAAGCTAGGCAGCTGTCAGTACTATTTTTGCAAGTCTTTGTTATGACTCGGCTGGGGATTGAACACACGACCTCCTTCATACACGGCAGACACTTTAACCACTAGACCACCGGAGTGATATGACCTTGGTATGAAATTCTGCTTCATAAAACTGAATGATATTACAATATAAGACAAAAACTGAGTTTAGTTTCTTGGCACTAGATAAATCTCAAATTGAAACAGCACCCTTGATTAAACAGCCTACATTTTAAAGCAAGACAAGAATGGTCATGCAATCATGCAAAGCATGACATAGTTTGCATTGCAATCATCCAAAGCATGGCATAGTTTGAATTGCAATCATGCAAAGCATGGCATAGTTTGCACTGCAATCATCTAAAGCATGGCATAGTTTGCGTTATACTGTTATGATAACAAGTCCTGTTTTGCAAACTTATGCAAACTGACACATTTTTTTTATGCCAAATAATTTTATTAAGTAATTAAAATACAAAATAATAATAAAAAGGTGCATTTAATATAATGATGCTATTTTATTAGAAACAGGGGCGCCAAGTGACCAAGTGGTCTAAAGAGAATTCACTTTGATCTCACCTGTCTAATAAATAGGATTAATCAGGGAATGTGGGTATGTGAGATATCTTGCCTTTGTGTAAGTCAGTGGTTCTTACTCGGGCAGTGCAATCCTATTACATGCCAAGACACAGGACAAATTCAGACAATTCAGAGTGGTCGCCATCTTTATATACTGGGGGGTGGGGGTCTGCGAATATGGTTTGTAACAATTTTTGCAACTGATATAGGTAGTCATTCATATATGCTACTTACTTTGGTAGAATTGAAAATGAAGTAGAAAGTCTTTACAAAGTAAGTTTTATTATGCATGGGCTGATCAGCCCCCCCCCCTCAAGTAAGCAATATCATTCTACGATATTCTTCACAAACTAACAACAACAAAAAACAAAGTAGTAACCAAAATGGAAAGCAAATCAAAGCATGTAAAATGCTTCTTGCTACTGTAATATTTCAAATAATCCACTTGCACTTGAATTAAACATGATTTTGTTTGCAGTTACACATCATACCATACAAACTTACTTCATATTAGAATAAAACCAAATATTCCTAACATTGTACATTCATATTAGAATAAAACCAAATATTCCTAACATTGTATTCATATTAGAATAAAACCAAATATTCCTAACATTGTACGTTTTCACATCAATAACCTTCTATTATTATATAGGAAATGTCGTATACTATGGTATTTGATGTGCTCTCAGTTGCAGCGACTGAAGATCATATCCATAAAATCAAATAAACATACAAGTACGTTTCATTACTTATGTAAGGCATGGAATAAACATACAAGTACGTTTCATTACTTATGTAAGGCATGGGCATGCCTGTATTTAATAGAATTATATTCCAAACGCAGAACCCACTGGATGTCGTTAAAGAACTTACCATTGAATATCAGTTTGTATTACCTCAAGATAATCCAAATCCCAACAAATACAATGACTACAGTAGATTATTTTGTCTTTAAATCCGAGTAAGAATATATTCTGAAGCTATTTGATAGGTAGGCATTTTGTTTTTGTAACTCACAGGTTTTTCCTTACCTAAAATTCAATGGCTGCTCCCTTACTAGAATATCTGACATTGAACATTAATGACAACAGACATTACGATTTACCAAGGCTCTCAAAGCACCTGCTTAGTTCCATGTTCAACAAGATGCACACAATCTGCTACTGTATTGTTTTTTTTTTTTACCCCTAGATATATTTTGCTTATTGAGTGTAGATGCAAGCCAAAGTTGAGGTTCTGTAAAAGCTTAATTTGCTGTTTCAGGCTAACTGAAGATGAAAAAAGCCATATAGCATTAATTTAAACGGTTTGTTTGGAAGTAAAGTTTCAATTCCCACCTCTGGCGACTGTATTGACAAGCAAGCTGTGTTGCCAGATACTTTTTTAAATTCCCGCCCATGTACCTTTAAAAACCTGGCCCAAAACCGCCCAATTTATATAATAAAATCTGAAGAGTAAATAAGAACCAAATAGCATAAATTTAACAATACTATATCAGTGATCAAGTGCTACAGTTACCAGCATAAATATGCTATCTTAATTGAAATTTGAAATTAGAAGCGCGCTTTGTTCTTCATGTTCCGGAATTTAAAATAATTTTAAAAAATTAACTTTGTGAGATACATCTATGGAGATGCATCCTGAATAATGGATTCATTAAGATTTTTTGATATTATTGTCACTAGTGCGAAGTTAAAAACTGAATGCGGAGAATTTAATAGCAATTTGATGCAGCCCAAAGCACGGCGACACAAATCATAAACCGGCCCAAAAAACTGCAACCCGCAATCTAAAAAAATGTCACGCAACCAAATTTCGAAAGGAGCCCAATTGGGCGAAAAAA
Organism: Unio pictorum; assembly: GCA_030141615.1. Taxonomy (NCBI): domain Eukaryota; kingdom Metazoa; phylum Mollusca; class Bivalvia; order Unionida; family Unionidae; genus Unio; species Unio pictorum. The sequence goes on from JARLTB010000254.1 coordinate 5,101,870, forward strand.
CCGCGGATCTGGCAACTCTGGTACAAAGAGAATTCGAATCTAAATCGTAAGTATGGATTACGATACATATTGTATCATGGATTACGATACATACTGTATCATCATTCATGTACTGCAAGATGTATAATGTATCACCACCCAAGTAGCATGCCACAGTAGGCAATGTGCATATATATATATATCTATATATATATATATATATATATATATATATATATATATATATATATATATGCATACCATTTTATTTATAGCTGCATGTAACGTGTTTAGTTTATTTTGTTTTTATAGTTTAATGCAATTTTTCTGCACAAGATAGTCTATGCATGGCGGCCAGTATTAATGGTGGAGGAAGAACCTGGAAAACCCCGGAAAGAACCACCGACCCACGAGAAGCTAATGGCAAGCTTTCTCACATACCAGCGAATGCTTTAGACCACTAGGCCACTCGGGGACCCCTCGTGTTTAGTGTTTTGCTTAAATTTGTCTTATCTTTTATACACTAATGACTAATTGTTATAATTTCTAAGGATACCTCCTTGTTTTAATAACGTTTTAGCTGTGGCTTCACCAGCTATCCTTCATTTTCACATGATGTCACAAAACGTGTTAACTTCCATATCTGCCATTTTGATTCCCTATCCTTGCAAACTGACACCTAAGAACTTTGTTCATCCCCCATAAATGAAGGCACGTCTGTTTTGTGCGTAAAAATGTAATAAAATACATCACAAACAAAAAGATCTATCAATAAACAGATGCAAATGGACACACCAACATGTAGCAAACTGCTCTGATGGCCTAGTGGTTAGCGCGTCAACCTTAAATGATAAGATTGTGGGTTCAAACCCTGACCTAATCAGACCAAAGACTTGTAAAAAGTATTAATAACAGCTGCCTCGCTAGGCACTCCGCATTAAGAGGTTAGTGTTAGAACTGGTCGGTCTGGTGTCAGGTTAATGTGACTGGGTGGGACATCATGCTGCATGTCTGCTGTATGATGCCCCACTGCTAGACTTTGCTATAAACTGCCACACTACAGACATCATAGCAATATAAATGAAAAATTGTTAAAGCTACGTTCAAAATTTAAATCAGACACACACACATACACAAGTAGAAACATATGATTTTTCAATTTGCATGGGCTAAAATCAATGATTTGGTTATGCTTGAAGTTAATTAAAAAGCTAATTGTTAATATATACAATTAATTTTTTTCAAACATTTCGAGATTACTTGGTTCTAACATTTGTCACAGTAATATTCTGTTATGCACATGTTTCATTTGAGTATAATGAAGATAAAACATTTTTGATCGGTTATTGCTTTCATTGAATATTATCATATGTCCATCATCTCCACCACAATTACAACATTTGACCATTCTAATTAAGCTGGCTTGTCAACTGTCTTTGGCACAAACACCTGTTGTCGCGAAAAGTATTTCTAGCTAACAGTTCGGGCATAAAACACATGTTATGAAATTTTTATTCCTTAGATGGTCTTATATTTCGAAGATCATTGTTCGGAAATACTCTTTCAAAATGACAGCTGTGGAATACCATACAAAATATTTATTTAAAACAAAGTCTGTTTCTACAAAGAAATAACTGCATGTCTATTAGACAGCAGTATACACAAGTACGGTTAAACTTCACAATGCTGTCTTCGATATTTGTATTTTTGTGTGATATGGGCACTTCATTGCAAGTATAATCAATGTATCATTTTTGATGAAGAAAATATCCTAATCGACAAATAAATCGGATTAGTATCTTGAATACACGTGATGACTAATGTTGACAAAGGTTTGTTAGAGATTCAAAATGACGGCGAAAGTTGCGCGTGTTGCATTGTGGGTATTTGCATACCCAACCTGTGAAAACAACCCAGTGTGGGATAAAGCCATCATTCTCTTCATAATCTGCTGGAGTATGTCTTAATTAGTCTTAGTCTAATCCTTAGAGCTGTGAATTTTAATTTCACTTTCAGATGTAATTATTGTGAAAATTAAATGGCCAGTTTTACATATTACTTTTAATTCCCTTATTCCCTAATCTCGTGACTTGTAAGACAAGTTTCAAAATTTTCTTCAACTGGACATGTAGCTTATTCGACGTTTTGACAGCTGTAAAACCATTTTTATAAAAAAAATTATTAAATTGTTTTGAAAACGAAGGGTCATTCAGCTCTTCTAAATTGCTCAAACGAACCCACCATCTATACTCCCTGTAGTCCATATTGCGGACAAAAACCTGCTGTTGTTTAATGCCAGTCTGTGACCATGAGCTACAGACTCATTATATCACATCAGATCAGGGTGTATGCTACAAGTCATTACATTACATCAGATCAGGGTGTATGCTACAGAATCATTATATCACATCAGATCAGGGTGTATGCTACAAGTCATTATATCACATCAGATCAGGGTGTAGGCTACAGACTAATTATATCACATCAGATCAGGGTGTATGCTACACTCATTATATCACATCAGATCAGGGTGTATGCTACAGACTCATTATATCACATCAGATCAGGGTGTATGCTACAGACCCATTATATCACATCAGATCAGGGTATATGTTACAAGTCATTATATCACATCAGATCAGGGTGTATGCTACAAGTCATTATATCACATCAGATCAGGGTGTATGCTACAGACTCATATCACATCAGATCAGGGTGTATGCTACAAGTCATTATATCACATCAGATCAGGGTGTATGCTACAAGTCATTATATCACATCAGATCAGGGTGTATGCTACAAGTCATTATATCACATCAGATCAGGGTGTATGCTACAGACTCATTATATCACAGATCAGGGTGTATGCTACAGACTCATTATATCACATCAGATCAGGGTGTATGCTACAAGTCATTATATCACATCAGATCAGGGTGTATGCTACAGACTCATTATATCACATCAGATCAGGGTGTATGCTACAGACTCATTATATCACATCAGATCAGGGTGTTTGCTACAAGTCATTATATCACATCAGATCAGGGTGTATGCTACAGACTCATTATATCACATCAGATCAGGGTGTATGCTACAGACTTATTATATCACATCAGATCAGGGTGTATGCTACAGACTCATATCACATCAGATCAGGGTGTATGCTACAAGTCATTATAACCGCTCCGGTGGCCTAGTGGTTAGAGCGTCCGCCCCGGAAGCGGGAGGTCGTCGGTTCGATCCCCGGCCGAGTCATACCAAAGACTTACAAAAATGGTACTAACAGCTGCCTCGCTTGACGCTCAGCATTAAGAGGTTAGTGTTAGGACTGGTCGGCCTGGTGTCAGGATAATGTGACTGGGTGAGACATCATGCTACATGTCTGCGGCATGATGTCTCAGTGCTAGACATCACTATAAACTGCCTCAATGCAGACATCGTAGCGATATGACTGAAAAATTGTTAAAGCTACGTTAAAAATCCTAATCAAACAAACAAACAAGTCATTATATCACATCAGATCAGGGTGTATGCTACAAGTCATTATATCACATCAGATCAGGGTGTATGCTACAGAGTCATTATATCACATCAGATCAGGGTGTATGCTACAAGTCATTATATCACATCAGATCAGGGTGTATGCTACAGACTCATTATATCACATCAGATCAGGGTGTATGCTACAGACTCATTATATCACATCAGATCAGGGTGTATGCTACAGACTCATATCACATCAGATCAGGGTGTATGCTACAAGTCATTATATCACATCAGATCAGGGTGTATGCTACAGACTCATTATATCACATCAGATCAGGGTGTATGCTACAAGTCATTAGATTACATCAGATCAGGGTGTATGCTACAGAATCATTATATCACATCAGATCAGGGTGTATGCTACAAGTCATTATATCACATCAGATCAGGGTGTAGGCTACAGACTAATTATATCACATCAGATCAGGGTGTATGCTACACTCATTATATCACATCAGATCAGGGTGTATGCTACAGACTCATTATATCACATCAGATCAGGGTGTATGCTACAGACCCATTATATCACATCAGATCAGGGTATATGTTACAAGTCATTATATCACATCAGATCAGGGTGTATGCTACAAGTCATTATATCACATCAGATCAGGGTGTATGCTACAGACTTATTATATCACATCAGATCAGGGTGTATGCTACAGACTCATATCACATCAGATCAGGGTGTATGCTACAAGTCATTATATCACATCAGATCAGGGTGTATGCTACAAGTCATTATATCACATCAGATCAGGGTGTATGCTACAGACTCATTATATCACATCAGATCAGGGTGTATGCTACAGACTCATTATATCACATCAGATCAGGGTATATGTTACAAGTCATTATATCACATCAGATCAGGGTGTATGCTACAAGTCATTATATCACATCAGATCAGGGTGTATGCTACAGACTTATTATATCACATCAGATCAGGGTGTATGCTACAGACTCATATCACATCAGATCAGGGTGTATGCTACAAGTCATTATATCACATCAGATCAGGGTGTATGCTACAAGTCATTATATCACATCAGATCAGGGTGTATGCTACAGACTCATTATATCACATCAGATCAGGGTGTATGCTACAAGTCATTATATCACATCAGATCAGGGTGTATGCTACAGACTCATTATATCACATCAGATCAGGGTGTATGCTACAGACTCATTATATCACATCAGATCAGGGTGTATGCTACAGACTCATATCACATCAGATCAGGGTGTATGCTACAAGTCATTATATCACATCAGATCAGGGTGTATGCTACAGACTCATTATATCACATCAGATCAGGGTGTATGCTACAGACTCATTATATCACATCAGATCAGGGTGTTTGCTACAGACTCATTATATCACATCAGATCAGGGTATATGTTACAAGTCATTATATCACATCAGATCAGGGTGTATGCTGCAAGTCATTTGAGGAGTATGTCAATATATCACAATGAAGAAATTTAAACTACTTAACTACGAAAAGAACATCAATCTTTCATCTCAAGTTATTACCAGCAAGAGTTTGTCAGCCCCATTTCAAACATTACATCATGTGTAGATTGGACATCAGCCACATGTTCTTTCCTTAGATGTTTAATCTCGATACTTCGTAAGAATTAGGGCTGCAGTCGACAGTGTTATGTTTGTGCTGGTGCCAAGTTTCAAGGTCAGGTATGAGGGGGATAAGAGCCTGGCATCAGCCAAAAGCAGCACATGGAGAGGGAATTATTAGTCGGCAACATTAGAAAGGATAATTAATGTAGATTACACCACTTGGCTCTAACTGAAAGTAAAGCAGTAATGGGGCTGCTATTAATAGTAGCATCATGCTAGAGGCGTGGGAAACTTTCCACGTGCCAGTAAATTAATGATCTCCAGTCAGCACACAAAACATTTCCCACCTGGATCGCAAAACAAAAAACCCAGCTTTTAGTTAGACACAGGAAAACTGAAGAAAAAAAATAATAGCAACTTCCCTCGCTTTTTTTCATGCCACTTGAACCTGCACCGCCCAAATGTCCATCATAAAAGTGCACAAACTTTAACGGGGATTTTCTTTCAAAAAAGGAAAATCATTTTATTTAAGTTTTCTCCAACATAGATGGTATGGACAAAATATTTTGTTTTTAACTCGTTGTATAATTAATCTGATTAGTTTAAAGCTATCTGAGCCACATTTTATCTTAAGGTCGAGAAAGGTAAAATTTTGAACCCCCAAATCGGAAAAGTTAAGTATATAGAGGATATTTGCTTGAAACGAGTGAATAACGGATATATTTCATCGAGTGGATGAAAAACTCAGTATTTTCACGAGTGGCGAAGCCACGAGTGAATATACCAGAGTTTTTCATCCAAGAGATGAAATATATCCGTTATTCACTCGTTTTAAGCAAATATTCTTTTTATTTTATGCTCACATACGTTGGCTACCTCACGTTTGTGACACAGTGAAAGAGCAGACCCAAAAATCTGACCCAAAAATGTAGTTCCTGTAGTGAAAAAATATTTCACTGTTATTTTTTCACTGCAGTGAAATATCAATATTATTTTAACTAGAAAATCAAGTAATTCACTGCTGAGCATAAAATAAATAAATAAATATATATATATATATATATATATATATATATATATATATATATATATATATATATATATATATATATATATATATATATATATATAAAGACAATAACTACAAAGAGCGATAAGAGTAGATAATTATACATAATATTTTAAAGAAGGATTCCGTGTCTTTAAAACAGGGCTTATTTTACAGTACACGAATGTGGCCGCTTTTTTCCTCTAACTTTGTTTGGGCTGTGCTTTCTCAACAGGAAAAGGCTACTATTTTATAAACGAAAAATTATGGTTCAAAATTGTGTGCGAACACTCAAACGAAGAGAGTCTTTGAATGTGCTTACTGAAGACCATTTGGTCCGAAAGATCCTGAAAACAAATTCAGACAATTCAGAGTGGTCGCCATCTTTATATACTGGGGGGTGGGGGTCTGCGAATATGGTTTGTAACAATTTTTGCAACTGATATAGGTAGTCATTCATATATGCTACTTACTTTGGTAGAATTGAAAATGAAGTAGAAAGTCTTTACAAAGTAAGTTTTATTATGCATGGGCTGATCAGCCCCCCCCCCCCCTCAAGTAAGCAATATCATTCTACGATATTCTTCACAAACTAACAACAACAAAAAACAAAGTAGTAACCAAAATGGAAAGCAAATCAAAGCATGTAAAATGCTTCTTGCTACTGTAATATTTCAAATAATCCACTTGCACTTGAATTAAACATGATTTTGTTTGCAGTTACACATCATACCATACAAACTTACTTCATATTAGAATAAAACCAAATATTCCTAACATTGTACATTCATATTAGAATAAAACCAAATATTCCTAACATTGTATTCATATTAGAATAAAACCAAATATTCCTAACATTGTACGTTTTCACATCAATAACCTTCTATTATTATATAGGAAATGTCGTATACTATGGTATTTGATGTGCTCTCAGTTGCAGCGACTGAAGATCATATCCATAAAATCAAATAAACATACAAGTACGTTTCATTACTTATGTAAGGCATGGAATAAACATACAAGTACGTTTCATTACTTATGTAAGGCATGGGCATGCCTGTATTTAATAGAATTATATTCCAAACGCAGAACCCACTGGATGTCGTTAAAGAACTTACCATTGAATATCAGTTTGTATTACCTCAAGATAATCCAAATCCCAACAAATACAATGACTACAGTAGATTATTTTGTCTTTAAATCCGAGTAAGAATATATTCTGAAGCTATTTGATAGGTAGGCATTTTGTTTTTGTAACTCACAGGTTTTTCCTTACCTAAAATTCAATGGCTGCTCCCTTACTAGAATATCTGACATTGAACATTAATGACAACAGACATTACGATTTACCAAGGCTCTCAAAGCACCTGCTTAGTTCCATGTTCAACAAGATGCACACAATCTGCTACTGTATTGTTTTTTTTTTTTACCCCTAGATATATTTTGCTTATTGAGTGTAGATGCAAGCCAAAGTTGAGGTTCTGTAAAAGCTTAATTTGCTGTTTCAGGCTAACTGAAGATGAAAAAAGCCATATAGCATTAATTTAAACGGTTTGTTTGGAAGTAAAGTTTCAATTCCCACCTCTGGCGACTGTATTGACAAGCAAGCTGTGTTGCCAGATACTTTTTTAAATTCCCGCCCATGTACCTTTAAAAACCTGGCCCAAAACCGCCCAATTTATATAATAAAATCTGAAGAGTAAATAAGAACCAAATAGCATAAATTTAACAATACTATATCAGTGATCAAGTGCTACAGTTACCAGCATAAATATGCTATCTTAATTGAAATTTGAAATTAGAAGCGCGCTTTGTTCTTCATGTTCCGGAATTTAAAATAATTTTAAAAAATTAACTTTGTGAGATACATCTATGGAGATGCATCCTGAATAATGGATTCATTAAGATTTTTTGATATTATTGTCACTAGTGCGAAGTTAAAAACTGAATGCGGAGAATTTAATAGCAATTTGATGCAGCCCAAAGCACGGCGACACAAATCATAAACCGGCCCAAAAAACTGCAACCCGCAATCTAAAAAAATGTCACGCAACCAAATTTCGAAAGGAGCCCAATTGGGCGAAAAAACCGCGGATCTGGCAACTCTGGTACAAAGAGAATTCGAATCTAAATCGTACTGTATATTTCATTCAAATCTTATTGTGTTATTTACATAGTAATATGTATGTACAATGTAATATGTTATCTTGGTGACAGGATCTGATTGTTTATGCCTAGTCCTATTTGTTTGTTACCCTGGCGACATCTATGATGGAAAATCGGATTGGTTAATGATCGTGCATTGCAAATATCAGTCACGAGCACAAGACCAGTGCTGATACAATGCAGTATTCAATCCCTTTGCCCGATTCAGGTTTTCTTTCTCGAAGGGACCCTGCTCTCCATGGATGCTGCCTGCTCAGCCATAACTGGTATCCTGAGACTAATTTACATGGCATACCATAACTTTTTACCTCTGCATTTTGTGGATCAACTTCGATAGCAATTTTACCTCTATGTTTCATCTGAATTGCAGATACACTTAAATACAACATAGAGGCTTTGTGAAACAAAACTTTAATTCTTTCTGGAATAATTTTTGTTGTGGTAAAACTAATTACAATAATTTAATGAAATTGGATTTTTGCTCCGATTTTGATTTCTTTCAGAATCATCTGATATCCTACATATTTAATTTTAACCCAGCTTCTAACTTTTCCTTTTGCCTGCACAAAGACTTACTGTTCAAGACCCAAGTGTATTAGAAAAATTAAATTAATACGCAACTATGTTTCAGTACTACTAACCAATCATGTTGAACTTCAGTACCAAAAGTCATTGGCTATCCTAATCTAAAACAAACATCTCGATGAAAATTGCATACTATTCTTAAACTGATTCTCTTTTGTTATAAATTGTATTTATAATGCTACATGTTAAAGGACTGGATTATGTTAAATAATTGTTATAAATTGTATTTTATAATGCTATAAGTTAAAGGATTGGATTATGTTAAATAATTGTTATAAATTGTATTTATAATGCTATAAGTTAAAGGACTGGATTATGTTAAATCGTTTACTCTACCATAATGGGCCTCAGCTTCCTGGCAACATTGCAAATTAATTGAGAAATGGCAGAACTATTAAATTCTTTTGCACTATTCTGCAGTTCTTTCCACACCCTTATGAAAGCATTAAAGTAATTACTGTTGATGGGTAACGCAAGTCTACATGTCAATGTCGATTTGCTCTGGAAGAAATATGGGGGAAAGAGCAAAAACTCCAAGCTTGAAAAATTGCATGCGGAAGCAGCTTTCACCATTAAACAAAGCAGCAAGATAAAAGTTTGAAAGAGAAAAAAAATGAATTGCTTTTCAATCTAATGTCACACATTATCTTGAAGAATTTTGATAGTTAAGCCACAATGAAAAGATGGTATAAACAAATCCACAGGAAACACTTTATCACCAACCTGTGTTGTTGCTAGGCTCAACCAGGTAATGTTAATTATTTAATTTGATCTGAAACAAATATCTGAACATTAAAAAAATACTTATTTTTGCAAAGATCATTAATCAAGAAACTCTTGTGGAAAGACAACATGGAATGCAGTCGGTTGATGAAGAATATTGTAGATAACTGGTAACATGTCAAAATCAACCAAGCCAGACATATCAATCAGCCAGAGCTCCAGAAACTTTTTGTTGAAGAGTACCAGTAGTCATTCCTGCAAATCATTACCACTCCCTTCCCTCATTTTATGAGTCCCCAAATATTTTAAACATTCATTTTTCATTCACGTTTTTTTTTATAGTAATTACACAGCTTTGGAATACCAATATGCTTAAAATCTGACACAATCCTTTCCTGTTTTGGTATTTACAGTAATCTGACACAATCCTTTCCTTTGTTTTGGTATTTACAGTAATCTGGTTATCCTTTCCTTTGTTTTGGTATTTACAGTAATCTGACACAATCCTTTCCTTTGTTTTGGTATTTACAGTAATCTGACACAATCCTTTCTTTTGTTTTGGTATTTACAGTAATCTGACACAATCCTTTCCTTTGTTTTGGTATTTACAGTAATCTGACACAATCCTTTCCTTTGTTTTGGTATTTACAGTAATCTGATACAATCCTTTCCTTTGTTTTGGTATTTACAGTAATCTGGTTATCCTCTCATTTGTCATTGATACCTGCAACAGATAAGTGCAAGTGTTCCTATTCATGCTGACAACAAAGTAATTATGGAAGAAGTTCAGATAGAAGTTGTTGGGCCTACTCTGTGATCAACACCTTCACTTAAGGATACCATATGATAACTGAAATGATGCAAGCAACAATGAAATATGGCACCCTGCAAGCTGCAGTTGTCTTGGTCTGCAGTAACAATTTTATTATCAATTATGAACACTTAAAGATCTGTCTATGTTTTAAATACATGTACATGTGTATGTTTTTAAATACATGTATATGTTTTCAATACATGTATTTGTTTTCAATACATGTATATGTTTTCTTTGTCAGTTCAACAAACATTTAATTGTGCATTAAATTATTATATGACTAAAGAAAACAATACACAAGTTCAATTATTATATGACTAAAGAAAACAATACACAAGTTCAATTATTATATGACTAAAGAAAATAATACTCAAGTTCAATTATTATATGACTAAAGAAAACAATACACAAGTTCAATTATTTAACAGAACCCCAAAAGAAAATATTGATACACACAGCTCAAAGGCAAGTGGACTTTCATGAAACACTTCATCCATGTAAAAATCTACTATCCCTGAAATGTTTTCATACAGTACCTAATAACAACAATCAACAGGTGTCTTGAATAACAAGGAGCTCTCAGAAGCAGAGGGAAGACTAAAACAGGTTCTAGGGGTTGGGCTGTCCTGTTTTGGTTGCACTGATGTGGTTTTATTTTCATCACATGTATAACTTCACAAAAAGCAACCACCCTTCTCATAGCAAACAACAGCATTATCTGGGTTAGTTTTCTTTTCAGTGTGTGTGTGTGTGTGTGTGCTAGCAATTTATATTACTACATTGAAAACACAAAATGAAGTATACCAACATAAACCCAAATCTTACTTGAAAATGGAAATGTTCTTAACTGCATGAAAAAACAATGTTTTTGATGCAGAGAACAAATACTTTCTTTACTTGTTTTGTTTTCAAATGACATCAGCAGTTCTTGGAAATTTTCAGCTGATGTGGTATTTGAATTTCATAGAGTGACACACACACACACATATACATATATATATATATATATATATATATATATATATATATATATAGTCTTTGTATATGTATGTACTTGTTTTGATAAGAACTTGCATTGAATTAGTACAGACTTGCATTGTTGCTTACACGTTGCATATAAATAATACATCTTCTATTTATACTGTTACAACTACACAAGCATGTAATCAATAGCAAACACTGAAACAATTGAATGATACAATACACCATAGGCTGTGTTGGAACACTAAGGTTCCAGAAATGTTTTAACTGAAAAACAAAAATTAAAAAGCATTAGAATATTATTTTGTCAATTCATATGTCCAAAGAAAATAGGATTTTAATGCTATCAGGAAATATAGCACATTTTTACTGTCAGAACCTTGTTTCTTAATTTTTTATTTTAGATTTTTTTCTGTATCAAAATTAGAAGGACAATAAAATCGGTGTCTATATGCAAGAGATATCCATGCTATAAAGATACATTCAAATGGCAACGAAGTTCAAAGTCAAATCAAGGTCAGAACTCCATATACTTTTACAAGTGGACAGTAAATGTAATACTGAAACGAGGGATTCTAAATGTTTGTACCAAACGTGTTTTCAATGGATCTAATCAAGCATACATTAAATTAATGACAAAGTTTATAGTCAAGGAAGGATCATTTGTCCAATGAAATTTTTCCCCAAAATGGTTAAAACTTACCTTGACCTCGATATTGTCAATATAGACCCATATTAAATTTAATTTGAATACATGCATGTCCTTATAAAATTTAATTTGAATACTTGCAAGTTCTTTAAACATTACAGAGGAGAAATGAACTGAAAAGCAAAGATTCAAGTCAAACAGGGCAATAAATGGAACATATTTAGGCAGTAAAGAGTAAAAACAAAATAAGTCAAAGTCTTCCTAATTTGAAGCAATTTGATGTCAAAAGTGGGCCATCAGATGGAGGAGATACACACATATAATTTGTACCTTTCTTTAATAAAACATTTTTTAAATAAAATTAAAATTGTTTGATGCTCTACATGAACAGTGCCTACATTTTAACTACTACTACTACTACTACACACACACACACACACACACACACACACACACACACACACAGGGCCTTCCAAAGTATTTATCTGATATGAAATCTGTGATGAATGCAATATTACATTATTGGACATGACACAATTCCACCAGACAGACTGATACAAGTAACACTATTCATCCATATGATAAAATGCTTGTAATAAAAGTCAATCAGACACTTGACAGCTACAGAATTAAGTGCCAACAGTTCAGACCTTAGTCTAAAGTGCAATAAGGTTCTGGACTCTTGCTAGAAATTGTTTGTTAGAATGTTCTACAAATCTCAAGATACAGATGTTTATTAGACAGTACTAAAAATGTACTGATTAATTTAAATGAGAAATACATATATCTGTAAAAAGCAGCTACATGCAGTGTTTAAATGAATTAAAGATTAATGTCAGGATGCAAATTTATGTGGATTAATTGGTCACCTCCTGGATTTACTCAATACAAGCCATAAACATTGCAAGTGGATCAAACATGAGGTATAAGAGTGTACACAAGTGGATCAAACATGAGGTATAAGAGTGTACACAAGTGGATCAAACATGAGGTATAAGAGTGTACACAAGTGGATTAAACATGAGGTATAAGAGTGTACACAAGTGGATTAAACATGAGGTATAAGAGTGTACACAAGTGGATTAAACATGAGGTATAAGAGTGTACACAAGTGGATCAAACATGAGGTATAAGAGTGTACACAAGTGGATCAAACACGAGGTATAAGAGTGTACACAAGTGGATTAAACATGAGGTATAAGAGTGTACACAAGTGGATCAAACATGAGGTATAAGAGTGTACACAAGTGGAAAAAATGTACCTTTTAAGTGAATTATATATTAGAAAAACATGACAGAAATCTATATTACTCTTTGTCTTCATGTGACAATCCATGTGCAATGATCTGCTACATTCTTTCATCACCTGTGACTGCCTGTGCATGTATAACCTTGTTTCTCATGAATATGCATAAACCTGATTAACCAATCAGTGCAAGCATATATAATTATGCTTGCACAGTGACCAAACAGCCTTTCCATGCATTTTACATAAAGCAATCAACTTTTGTCTTTCACATACAGTCACTTATCAATCAATAAAATTGGTACACTAATTTGTAAGTATGAGATCATTGCATTATGTTGTTGACGAGGTATTTTTGTTGATGCATACTCATGAAAAACGTGGAAGTCTCAGCAGAGGCAGCCATACTTGATAAAAAAAAAAGACAGTCGATTATCAACTGCAGCTTGCCACCATGGTTGGTCTTCAAAGCTAGCAAGTACTCAGAACTGTGGTTATCCAAACCAATTCTTGCTCTAACTCTGGTTTTATTTAAATTTACTTGTCTTTGAGTCTATGACAATGAATCACACACATCAATTTGAATTAAAAATGAATTTTTTGCAAGAATCTGCGGAGTCATCAGTTTACCAAGATGCTGACTTTGTGTGGTCTCACATTACTTAATGCAAATTTCTAAGGCAGATGGTTTTAAATCTGAGCCATCACCTGCCAAACGTTTGAATACACTAGGACATGTAAATCGGGAACAACCTTTGTTACAGACTGATGGGATGACAAAGGGGTCTTAAAATGAATCATGCAAATAGCTTTGCAAAATTCCTGTGACAAAGTCATAATGCCTTGAGGAACGTCAACAACAAAAGGCAGAAATAGGGACCTTCTTTCCATAGAGTACATTACTTCCCCAACACATCAAACATTTGTGTATAAATTGCTGAACCATCATTTTTATTCTACACTGGCTGGTGGGGTAAGATTTAATTAGGTAATACCAATACAAAAATTGCTTACACATCCCAAATTAGGAAATGTTTGAAAATATGCAAGAATAAATAAATATTTTTATGCTCAGCTTATGCGAATATGATTCCTGTGATTGTGAAGATGGAGTTCTCCATTTTGATGACTGGAATGTACTTGCCATCAAAAGACATAAATTCTTAATTAAAATTTTCAAATTAACACCCTTTATCAAATCCATGGTGAATGAAAAAACATATATTTGTACATTAATGTATATTTTTTTTTCTAAATCTTACAGTTATTCAAAGGGGACAAATAAAATACCATACATGTTTGCTAACTCCTAAACGTACACAATCAGATCTGCCATTGAATAATGCAACATTATGCATTACCTACAATGATACTGTAAATGGGGACTGAGACCTGTTATACCTAATTACATGTACATGCAATGATACTGTAAATGGGGACAGAGACCTGCTATACCAACTTACTCGCAATGATAGTGTAAATGGGGACATGGACTTCTTATACCTAATTAAATCAAAAGAGCTAAATACTGGTGTAGCTGCTTCAACCATTGAAATCCTCCCAACAATCCAACACAATCTAAAAAAATAGGTCACACATGTCAATCATGTAAATGTAAATCCAACACAATCTAAAAAAATAGGTCACACATGTCAATCATGTAAATAAATCTAAATCCAACACAATCTAAAAAAATTGGTCACACATGTCAATCATGTAAATAAATCTAAATCCAACACAATCTAAAAAAATAGGTCACACATGTCAATCATGTAAATAAATGTAAATCCAACACAATCTAAAAAAATAGGTCACACATGTCAATCATGTAAATGTAAATCCAACACAATCTAAAAAAATAGGTCACACATGTCAATCATGTAAATAAATCTAAATCCAACACAATCTAAAAAAAAAGGTCACACATGTCAATCATGTAAAGGTAAATCCAACACAATCTAAAAAAAATAGGTCACACATGTCAATCATGTAAATAAATGTAAATCCAACACAATCTAAAAAAATAGGTCACACATGTCAATCATGTAAATAAATGTAAATCCAACACAATCTAAAAAATAGGTCACACATGTCAATCATGTAAATAAATGTAAATCCAACACAATCTAAAAAAATAGGTCACACATGTCAATCATGTAAATAAATGTAAATCCAACACAATCTAAAAAAGTAGGTCACACATGTCAATCATGTAAGAGCATGTAAATCCATAGACAATCTAAAAAAATAGGTCACACATGTCAATCATGTAAATGTAAATCCATAGACAATCTAAAAAAATAGGTCACACATGTCAGTCATGCAAGAACATGCAAATCCATAGACAATCTAAAAAAATAGGTCACAAATGTCAGTCATGCAAGAGCATGTAAATTCATAGACAATCTGAAGAAATATAGTTACCAAACATCTTTAAAGCTAAAAAGTCTTGCTAAATCAAAGTATTTAATCCAATAATGCTAAACTACCAATTATTGTTTGTAAATTTTCGAGTCAATAATAAAAGGACTTAATTTGAAATAAGAACAGGATTTTCAAATTTAAATTTAACTCAAATTTAAAAATAAAGATCATTTGAAGCTGAAGACACTTGAGACCTATCTCAGCAAGCCATCTGTCACAGAAATGCATTAATTAAAAAAGGCAGACCCACAATCGAAGACATCTGCTTGTAACAAGATAATCATGGCTAAATTCAATAGAATAAAAGCAACAACAAAAACTAGTCTGAAAACATTCAGAATACCTGGCAAAATAAAATAACACTACCTTTTCATCAGGAATGAAAAACAAAAGTTGTACTTAGAACAAACACTGAGGATATCTTGGTTTTCATTTTAAAAAAAAGACTAATGCATGAAAACTAATCAGTATTCAGAACAAAAATGAAATAAAGACTATTTAAAGAAGATATTAGACAATTATTACATTATTACATTATTACAATTGGAGTAATTGAGCAGGAATTCTACTTATGCAGTAACAATTTGCAAATAATTATTATCTTGAAAAAGTAGGTGACTGGCAATCCATCTCAAAAGTCAAACTCTTTCATTCCAAGATGCACCCACAATGCTACTTTGGTGACAATAGGTAAAATAATACAGAGCCTGGACATGATGTTGAACCAATGCTTAAATAAAAAAAGTCTGTCACAGCATCCAAATTTGAATCTTTAATTTAATTCCTTGCATTATGGGAGAACACTGGCATCACATGGATGGATAAAACAGATACATGAATAAGATACTCCTAATCATTCTTTGCACTGAAAAACAATCTGGTCACCCTAACTCCAACAATTACTTTGATAATGTTTCTCTTCTGTCCTTATACAAGTTGATAGTGTTGCTAAGGTTCCCTATCTCTCTGTACAAGCTGTGGTGCTGAAATGGTTCCCTAGCTGTCCATGTAATTAAAAAAAATGGCGCTGACAAGATTCCCTATCTCTGTACAAGTTGATTGAGTTGCTAAAGTTCCCTCCTCTGTACAAGTAGATGGCGCTGACAAGGTTCCCTATTTCTGTACATGTACAAGTTCCCTAGGTCTGGGAATTTTAAATGACAGCTGAGAACATAAAAGAATGCATTATGTTGATTTAAGAGTTGTGGTGTTGAAATGAACAACACTGGTTGATTATATTTATGCTACATGGATAATTCATTTCCTTAATTAAAAGATATATTCAATTACATATTCCTTTCATGTGTACATACAACTGCATTATTCAATGTAGATTTGAAAACATGATAAAAGAATGACAACGAAATAAAATGTACAAAATTACTACTGTACACACTCATATATTACAGCAGAACATTACATAATAATAGAAAGCATAAAAAAACATTATTTTTGCCCATATGTCATCACTTAAGATGTAAGCATCTCAAGGTGCATTGTCAGAAAACAAAATAGCGGCAGCTGGGCACAGTGATGTGATGGTCTAATTTTAGCAAAAAGTTGAATTCAGTACAATCGCCATTCACGAACACCGCTGGTACATTTGTATTCCATGAGTACCATGAACTGTACCACCCTGTGGTTCTATAAATAGAAACCATTTTTCTTCTTTCTGCCACAGTGACCTTGATTCACCCCCAAAAAATTGCGCTCTTCCTTACCCCCAGTGCATGCCATCCACAATGTTTAGTACATACTGAACTGGAGCTAAGTAGAAACCATGTTTCTCCTTAATTTAAATTTGTTGTTTGAGCCTGATAATAATAGGATTCTTACTCTTTTTACAAGCTATCCATAAAATTTGGTAGCTATAATAGGATTTTTACTTGCCCTTTTACAAGCTATCCATTACATTTGGTAGCTATAATAGGATTTTTACTTGCCCTTTTTACAAGCTATCCATAAAAGTTGGTAGCTATAATAGGATTTTTACTTGCCCTTTTTACAAGCTATCCATAAAATTTGGTAGCTAAAATAGGATTTTTACTTGCCTTTTTTACAAGCTATCCATACAATTTGGTAGCTATAATAGGATTTTTACTTGCCCTTTTTACAAGCTATCCATAAATTTGATAGCTATAGTTGGTGGACACTGAGTTACGTGTGAATGCAAAATGAATAGCAAAGCAGAAACAGAACCAATCGAACTGCAAACCACGAAGACACAGATCTGCCATAGCATAATGTGTCAGCAGATCTGGGTCTGTGCAGTTTGTTAGGAATAATCAATAGAACAAAGAGCATAGACACTGATCTGCAGGCACAATATGCTATATCAGATATGGATCTTTGTTACCTGAAATTTGATTGGACTTGTAAGTATCTACTGTACACCATGGCTGGTATATAAAATTGATGTTAATGATTCCAATTTGATATTCAAAAGGTGTATATTGCTTTCTACTACATGTCATGTATTACAACCTCTGAAAGTTTAAGACAGTGCAACCCCCGTATGGATTGCTGGATATGTGTGTAGCAGGAATGGGCATCTTCTTCTGGAGTATCCCCCACCCCACCCCCATGAGGTCCAGGTGCAGTGCCCTTCTAAAACTGAGTAAGGGCAATACTGACATGTATGTTTAAAATCATTTATAATTAAAAATAATGTTCATTTCTTGCATTCAGAGTGTAAATATTTATTTGAAAGTTTTACAAATGCAATTCCAGATCTGAAATGACAAATACAACAGTGGATGTATGGCAACTCCATTCAATTCCTTGTGTACAGCATCATATTCGGAATATCTCTGATAAATTGTAACAAAATGTTTTAAGTTAGTTGAGCATAAAAGTCATGAAGATGTATTGAGAAATGTATTATTTTTTCTTTAAACTTCAAGAGAAACCAGAAACATGAAACTGCTCTGCTGTAAATTTATTTTGATAACTGGCACCAGAACCTCAGAGTTAAATATTTATCTTGCTTGAAGATAGCATGCTGTCTGTAAAAGTGATATTTGAATCCAAAATACTGACACTTCATGAAACTGGACACTATTCTTTTTAGAATAAATATGAAATGTTTACCTTGTAAATCACTGCCCCCTTCAAATTTCTCATTTTATTAAAAGCACACAATTTTCTTGCATGTGCCAACATAATAGGGTCTGGTCTTCATTAAGACTCCCAATCCACCAAATTTTCCAGATGTTTTCCTTATTTTCTTGTCAGCAACAAAAGTAACCATCATATTTGGTCCAGAGAAGCTAAAGCCAGCTTGGTAATTGGACATGAAGGCTAAATTGACCTAAAGTCAAGCTCTGTCAGACTGTAGCCTGTTGAACCAATTTCATTTGTCATCAGTCATTTTGCAACATCTGAAAGACTTTGAAATGGACCTTAGATACAAATTGGTATTTTGAAGGGCAATTTTGAAGGGCAATTTACTGTCAATAAAGGGGCTACTGAATCAAATGCCTGTGGAGCAAAATTTGTCATGGCTTTATAATGACCACAGACTTTAAGGCCTATCAAGAGATCAGCAAACCCTATGAAGGGATGGACTTCTAACAATGATTATGACAAAGTGATAATAGATTTTAAATGAACCTAATCAGACAGTGGACAATGCATTATTAATCAGACAGTGGACAATGCATTATTAATCAGCAAGCAATACCATATATTCTCACAAGTCAAACTGCATAGACCCAGATCTGAATAGCGTATACCCTGCACTATCCTAAGACAGCTCAAAATCTTCTTTGTTTGCAGTTTGACTTGACTTATAAGCGACTTATCAGCAAGTATACATGCTAACTTCCTTTATGAATGTGATGCAAAATTCATGTCAGGATAAAGCTTTGTAAATCAGTTTGAGAACTTATTTGAGAACTTGATTACTTCACCGTTTTCGAACTTTATTACTTCTTCATTTGAGAACTTGATTAATTCTGTTCAAAACACTAATTACTATACTGTACTTGCAAATATTCATCTCAAATGTTCTAAATCATTGGTTCACAAACTTTTTAAAATCAATGTCATCCATAGTACCTCCCCCCCCCCCCCAGTATTAGCACCCCCGTCAGTAAATTTCATTATGTACTGTAACATGACTTACATTCCAGATTGTTTTATAAAGACTAAGAATCAAACTACTGGTATATACCGTAATAAAATTGTAACCATCTACTGTAAAAACTTTAAGAATCCACCTATCAGTATTTACTGTAAAAACTTTAAGAATCCATCTATCAGTATGTATTGTAAAGACTAATGATCTACAAGACACATAACATGTATATTAATGCGACTGTAACAATGTGACTATCAGTATGTATTGTAACGTGGCTGTAACAATCCATTGGTATGTATAGTAATACGACTACCAATCAGATCATCAGTATGTATTGTAACATGGCTCTAACAATAGACTGGAATGTATTGTAAAATGACTACCAATTGAACTGTCAGTATGCACTGTAAAATGACTGTACAATGTCAATATCAGTATGTATTGTAACATGGCTCTAACAATAGACTGGAATGTATTGTAAAATGACTACCAATTGAACTGTCAGTATGCACTGTAAAATGACTGTACAATGTCAATATCAGTATGTATTGTAACATGGCTCTAAC
The DNA here is from genome assembly GCA_030141615.1 of Unio pictorum. Lineage (NCBI taxonomy): Eukaryota > Metazoa > Mollusca > Bivalvia > Unionida > Unionidae > Unio > Unio pictorum. The sequence continues at coordinate 5,122,260 of JARLTB010000254.1, forward strand.
AATAGACTGGAATGTATTGTAAAATGACTACCAATTGAACTGTCAGTATGCACTGTAAAATGACTGTACAATGTCAATATCAGTATGTATTGTAACATGATTGTAACAATGCCAAGATCAGTATGAACTGTAACATGACTATACCAATCCGACTATAAGTATGTATTGTAACATGATTAACAATACCTATATCAGTATGCATTGTAACATGACAGTACCAATCCAATTTTCAGTATGATATTTAATTGTTTTAATTAAGGATGATCTCTTATGACATATTGAAGTATATAAATGTTTGTTATTTTTAGAAGCCCAAGTTCAAGCAATCGTAAAATATATAGGTTGATATGCATTTTCTTGTGTGACTCTTTCTTAAAAAATGCTTATCCAAAATTAAGGGTCATTACATGGAAAAGTAAGTACAAAAGACCCTGTTAACTAATTGTCCGCTTGTTAATTTTTTGAACAAGTACTGAAAATTGTTTAGATATACTGCAGACCAGAGACTATTCTTACCCAGTGTAAAACAAAACACATGTAAGGTTGTAAAAAAGTATTTTCAATATCATAAAAGTTATTTAAACCACAATGGTCCTCTACAAAAGAATGACTGAAGTGAATTTACAGTAATGCATACAATGCAAGACTTTTTCAGGTCTTATATACCTTTTGATGATTGTCATTTTTTTTGTAATGATCTATATTTATGATTATCATAAAAGCAAATTAAAAAAAATTTCCTTTCCATAAATTAACAAGTAACAGAAGTAGCAAATGCCCAATCTATCCATGAGTTCATGGTGTCACAGTTGACTAAGGTAATGAGAAACATTGCATCAAGGACATGATCATTTTGAGCTATAAATTAGATTCATCACATAGTATTTTAAGCTATAAATTAGTACTTGTTTATCATATAGTAGGTATAGGTTTTTATAGTATGTACATTTTCATATTTTTTTATATTACATCACATTAAAATATCACTTTATGTGATTCTGATTGGTCAAAATAAAGCCCTTGAAATTATTGTTCAGTATCCTCTTTACTGATTGGCTGTGATTGTGGGAAAATGTTTTTAATCTTGCCTTCATGAATGTTTTTTTTTTTAAATGAACATTTTTGGTGGCCATTTTTTAACTAGCTTTACATATAGCAATTGAGGGAAAATTATCTTGGCTGTCTGAATATGGATTTGTTACCCCCACAGGGGTTTGTTATGTCATGTATAACAATTACATGAGAACAATGGTGCAAAACTACAAGACAGGAACAATAATAATAAGTAAAACAAAGAGTATTGCTTATCTGATAGCAGGGTGGGGGAAGAAGCAGAATATCTGTCTGTAACATAGAATCCACCATATATATACAAGCGTGGTTTAATGTTAACTTTAAGAAATTAATAAACTGACCTCTGTTCACAGAAGAATTTGGACATAAATGGGTCTCTTAAACTGAGCGAACTTTATCCAACTACAGCATCTTTACGCAGCTTATATGGGACACAAATCTGACTCAAAAGGAAGATTATTTACATCTTATACTTCCAGTCAAATACTGCAAATATCCGGTTACAAATGCATTGCAGTAAATGTGATAATTTCTGCATCAAGTAATCCCATTTCACATGAAAATTGCAACGAGGTAATGTTTTATGTTGAAAGAAACATTTTAGGGTAAACATGTACTCCAGGCCTACTGTTTACCGTATCAAGCAATGTGGCATTGATTTATAGTTTGTAATACATAAGTACCATCTATTTTTACAAATTCAACTTTGTTTGGGACTATAGTTTATGCACAACAAATGAAAGGTGCATCGTCTGTCAGAATGAAAGAAATTATTCGTTCTTCCTTCTATCTAAATAATTTCCATTGAAATAAAAACTATGCAATAAATGAATTTTAAATGGGTAATGATTTAATATTAAATTTATGAACCTCATTGAATACTGTCCAGCTTTTGTCAGCCTCGGCAGATGAGGATCTTTGCAGTTTGACCAATCATAAATAAGTTCATACGGTAACTGACCGAGTCCATCAACAGTTAAGGTATAACATTGATCAATACATAAAATACTCCATTCCTTTTTAAAGATTGTAACAATCAGTATTTTGTGACAGCTGTGTAGAACTTGATATCTCCCTACACAACTTTCATGTTCTCACTGCACCCATTTACCTCAAATACAAAGCTAAATGAGAAAAAAAAAAAACTATAATTTCAAATAGGTCATGCGTGTTCATAGGGACTATATATTTCAGCAACAGGTGTAATTCTGTAATTACATTAAAAAAGTGATTACTTGTACATTTTGACTGTCACACATTAGTTGGAAAAAATGTATTACTCTTGTTTGTTATGATGTCTTTCCTTGACATATTTTAGTAGTAGTGGTCCACCACTGTAACAGTCTAACTGATAAATTATTTGCATCTGGATGTTTTGATGACTTGAATGTGCAGAACATTAAACAACCAGGATTACAAAGACTTGGGTATGTTATTATTACCCTTTAGAATAATTCATATTTAAGATCATGTCATAAACTGTTGGCTATCTATATTTTCATCTCTTGCCAGGGTCAAACTTGTATTTCTCATTGTACATACAGTATAATGTAAGTAACATAGAAGTATGCATGTTCTCTAAATAAAATGCTTTTAATCTCTCACATAAACATTCAAGGGAGCATATCAGAGCTCTAAGACAAGCTGGGTATATCTGTAGACACACAGAAAAAAATGGAGAATTGTTTTAATGCATTCACATTGAATGAATCAATTTTAATCATTTAGTAAAAATTCTCACTGTACTTGCACTTCCCAAGCTATATTCAGTCCAAAAAAAGTGTCATGGGTTGATGTACCCAACATTCCATGTAAATTTGCCCTTCCTCCATATGTTTTCCACTAAGGCATTAAAAACAGAAATATGTCATGCAGGTGAGCTTTTTTTATTTTCATTTTTAGTATGTCATATTTGTATTAATGGATCATACAATATCATTTTCTTGTGTGTACAGAAATCATTGAGATCTTTTGGATAGTTTTTAGTGTACAGAAATCATTGAAATCTTTGGATAGTTTTTGTGTACAGAAATCATTGAGATCTTTGGATAGTTTTTGTTTGTACATAAATCATTGAAATCTTTGGATAGTTTTTGTGTACAGAAATCATTTAGATCTTTGGATAGTTTTTGTGTGTACAGAAATCATTGAGATCTTTGGATAGTTTTTGTGTGTACAGTATCATTGAAATCTTTGGATAGTTTTTGTGTGTACAGTATCATTGAAATCTTTGGATAGTTTTTGTGTGTACAGAAATCATTGAGATCTTTGGATAGTTTTTGTGTGTGCAGAAATCATTGAAATCTTTGGATAGTTTTTGTGTGTACAGAAATCATTGAGATCTTTGGATAGTTTTTGTGTGTACAGTATCATTGAAATCTTTGGATAGTTTTTGTTAAAATCAGGGTCACCTGGAACTTTGAAATGATAACATGGTGACAAGAAATAAAACAAAGCAATCAATAACACCATGACATCTTGGTCAGTAAGTCATATAATACATTCTAAAATGAAGAATTAATTTCCTGATCATTTCAATTTAGTCTGATTTGTGGTTTTAAGAAGAAAAAAGTAAAAAATCTGGACAAAAAAATCAGATTTTGGGTATTCTCTAATCACTGACAGCAAGGTAATTTACCTGCCTAATTCGGCCAGAACAACAGGCTACTTTTGCAGCCTCACCTCTTCAGCCCTAAATTTCGAATGTGGAATCACTAATTTTCAAATCTTTACTGGCTTCTTCTAATCTTATGGAAATCCTGTTTAAATGGCGTAAATAAATAACAGGTCATCTACATACTGTATGCAAAGAAATAAACTAGGCAAACTTCTATACTAACCTATTCTTGTGTTCACTGGGCAGAAATATAACTGTAAATAATGGACTAACCGAGGACTTTCAGGACAAAATCATGCGGACTCTTACTGCTTCAGTAAAATTAGTGAGGGAAGTTACTGTTGACATCATTTCCTTTGTAACTTTAGTTTGAAACCGTCCCCTTCACATGTACTTCAAAACCTTCTTACTCTATCTACTTGCTTAGAGTCAAACTATAAACATCTAAGACCCTGATTTGCTGCAGCAGAATACACATGCAAATCGGGTCTATATTGTGTGTTGCAAATCGGGTCTATTTTGTGTGTTGCAAATCGGGTCTATTTTGTGTGTTGCAAATCGGGTCTATTTTGTTTGTTCTATTCCTAACAAACTAAAAATGGGCCAGCAGGTCTGAGTCCGTGCAGTTTTCAGTTGGACTCTTCTTATAAGCATGTATATGTGTCAGATAAACTTCCAAGTACAGGATTCAACAGGACCTCCAATAAATATTGCCCTTACTTCTACAAAAAATGCATGCCAGGTCATCTCATGCTTGTTGGAGACGAAAATCAGCCACATTTTTGTTGCTCTTGCAGATTTTGTTTTCAATATGTGTCAGAAGGACTTTATGTTAACTTTGTGAGTGATTAGGTAAAATTTACACATCAATAAATACCCAACCATGATCATTTAATCCTTACAATTCCAATTTCATCATTTCTATCGTCAAATTAACTTATTCCATCAATAATGCATTTGAATTTACGTAGCGCGTAGTTACCTATCATTCGACGTTTCACACCGCCCCGTAATACATAACCTGTACAGAATCACACGAAGAAATTGACTACAGCCACAGTTACGTTTATTCATAAACTTCATCTTTTACATCATAGGCAATGGTTACCGTGGTTTTTAACACATTTTGTTTACTGACAACATTCTTGTTCAATTTTAGTCAGTCCCATCTGTTACGTCAGAATATATTTCAAAAACAGAAAGTAGTCCCAGAATTTATCGAAGTGTAAACAATTCCTGATCAACATCACGTGACTGTTTACATCCAATCATATTACAGGAAATTCGTTTAATTCATAAAAATTGGAATTATTAGGTATTGAATACCGAGATTTGTCTAGGTATTGAACACCGAGATTGGTCTAGGTATTGTATACCGAGATTTGTCTAGGTATTGAATATATTGATTTGTCTAGGTATTTGAATACCGAGATTTGTCTAGGTATTGAACACCGAGATTTGTCTAGCTATTGAATACCGAGATTTGTCTAGGTATTGAATACAGAGATTTTGTCTAGGTATTGAATACAGAGATTTGTCTAGCTATTGAATACAGAGATTTGTCTAGGTATTGAATACCAAGATTTGTCTAGCTATTGAATACCGAGATTTGTCTAGGTATTGAATACAGAGATTTGTCTAGGTATTGAACACCGAGATTTGTCTAGGTATTGAATACAGAGATTTGTCTAGGTATTGAACACCGAGATTTGTCTAGGTATTGAATACAGAGATTTGTCTAGGTATTGAACACCGAGATATGTCTAGGTATTGAATACAGAGATTTGTCTAGGTATTGAATACCGAGATTTTGTCTAGGTATTGAATACCGAGAATTGCCTAGCTATTGAACACCAAGATTTGTCTAGGTATTGAACACCGAGATTTGTCTAGGTATTGAATACCGAGATTTGTCTAGGTATTGAATACCGAGATTTGTCTAGGTATTTGAATACCGAGATTTGTCTAGGTATTGAACACCGAGATTTGTCTAGCTATTGAATACCGAGATTTGTCTAGGTATTGAACACCGAGATTTGTCTAGCTATTGAATACCGAGATTTGTCTAGGTATTGAATACCGAGATTTGTCTAGCTTTTGAATACCGAGATTTGTCTAGCTGTTGAATACCGAGATTTGTCTAGGTATTGAACACCGAGATTTTGTCTAGGTATTGAATACCGAGATTTTGTCTAGGTATTGAATACCGAGATTTTGTCTAGGTATTGAATACCGAGATTTGTCTAGCTATTGAATACCGAGATTTGTGTAGCTACGTAATTGATGTTATTGCATTAAAACCTTTTTTTTCTTCTCTTCAGTTTCAGTAACCTTGACCTTTTGACCCACAAAACTAATAGACCAATTGCAAGCTTGAAAACAAAGCTTGGTCCAGGTCTGTTATTGTTGTGGTTGTTGTAGGGTTTTTTAACGCCATTTTTCAGCACATGATAGGCTATACATGGTGGCCAGTGTTAATGGTGGATGAAGAACCCAGGAAAACCCCTGGAAAGAACCATCGACCCACAAGATGCTACTGGCAAGCTTTCTCACATACCCACATTGGCTGAATCTGAGACATGAACCCATGCAAAGGTAAGATGGCAATAATCCATAACGGAAATTGCTTTAGACCACTCGGCCACTTGGGGGCCCTGGTCTAGGTTTCTAATTTCAAAGTAATGCTATTGTGCAGCATTTTTGTCTTTCCCAGTAACCTGGACCTTTAACCTTTTGACCCCAAAACTGATAAACTTCCTCACCACAAATGCAAGTTACTTACAAATTCTGGTAATGGTAGACAGTGGAAAACGTTAGTTATTTTGCAGAAACAAAACTATAAACATGGATATTGGAACATGATCCAATTCTGGCCATACTGTGATCATAAAAACCCACAAAAGAATGGACTAAATCCAAATTTACAAGAATGAAAAGGGGACTTCTCTGGTGGTCTACTGGTTAGAGCATTAACCTCAGATGCGGGAGGTCATGGGTTTGATTCCTGACCGAGTCATGCCAAAGACTTACAAAAATGGTACTAACATCTGCCTTGCTTGGCACTCAGTATTAAGAGGTTAGTGTTAGGACTGGTCTGCTTGGTGTCTGAATAATATGACTGAGTGGACATCATTCTAGATGTCTACGGCATGATGCCCATTACTATACATCACTATAAAACTGACATAATGCAGACATCACAGCAATATGACTTTAAAAATTTAAAGCTACAATAAAAATCCAAATTACAATCCCAAATCACATGAATAAAAAAGAGAAAAATGAATAAACCGTTTCTTTCTAAGGTATCAAGTTGAAATCAGACAGATAACTGACCCCCCCCCCCCCCCCCTTGCAGATCCTCTTACAAGGTTTGCATGGAACATGTGAATCAGGAGTTCCAACCAAAAAATGAAATGAAATAAGGGTATGTAAATAAAATAAAAGACATGGGGACTAATTTAGCATTATTAACAAGGCTAATGGTAAGCCTACAAGCTGATAAAGGAATAAGAAACTTTCCCACACACCATGTGAACTGCTCCCTATCTTCTCCTAAGGGGTGGGTGGTGATGAAATTTGGATATTGCTTGGCGCCACTTTAATTACCTATTTCAAAGACAACATAGTTTTCCCCTCTGGGCTTTTAGTACATCCTCCAAAAGTCTGCAATCTAAGGACATAAAAAATAAATACAATCTAAGTGCAGTAGACAACTTGTACTTACATCAAGTTTTCCCTTTGGAAGCATTCAGATCTGAGGGCATGAAGCCAACTCTCCACATTATGGTACATTGATAATTACACATTATGTTTATACATGTACATACAAGTCATATGCACTGCATCATGTGCTAGCAGATCTGGAATATGGATCTGTGCAGTTTGTTAGGAATACTAATTACAACAGATACATAGGACCTGGATCTGTCAATGCATTAGGTAGATCTGTGTGAGTATACACAGAAATCTCAGTGACCCCCCCCCCCCCCGCCTCCTTCAAGTCAAATAGTCAATATATCAGAAAACTGAAAAGCTCCTAGTGACTTTGTTGCACAAATGGAATAAAATAATTACAGTAATTTGTGTGTGTGTGTGTGATGGAGTGGTATCACACATGGATGTTGCAATGGGAATATTATCAATCATGTTACATATTTTCTTTTATGTGTTTCTACTGATTTCTGCTAGACATGTTACAGGTGTTTACATCCATTTTGAACACCTCTGTTGTAAACTAGTTTTATATTTCTACCACAATCCTTGTAAGTCATATCTGCCTTTGCTTTTCTTTTTGTGCACTTTACTATTTTTAGCAAGAAAAATGTTGGTAACATCTTTACTTGCATATAAACTGAATCCAACTGCAAAATCCATAGACCCAGATAGATTATGCATTGACTGCATAGACCCAGATAGATTATGCATTGACTGCATAGACCCAGACAGAGTATGCATTGACTGCATAGACCCAGACAGATTATGCATTGACTGCATAGACCCAGACAGAGTATGCATTGACTGCATAGACCCAGACAGATTATGCATTGACTGCATAGACCCAGATAGATTATGCATTGACAGATCTGGATCCATGCAATTTGTCAGGCTTGATCAGTAGAATAAACAACAAAGACCCTGATAGTTTGTGTTAATCATACAACATTGACCATGATGATATATGTATTAATCCTACAACATAGACCCCGATATATGATATGTATTAATCCTACAACATTGACCCTGATATATGATATGTATTAATCCTACAACATTGACCCTGATATATGATATGTATTAATCCTACAACATAGACCCTGATATATGATATGTATTAATCCTACAACATTGACCATGATGATGATATGTATTAATCCTACAGCATAGACCCTGATATATGATATGCATTTATCCTACAACATTGACCATGATGATATGATATGTATTAATCCTACAACATTGACCCTGATGATATGATATGTATTAATCCTACAACATAGACCCTGATATATGATTTGTATTAATCCTACAACATTGACCATGATATATGATATATTAATCCTACAACATTGACCCTGATGATATGATATGTATTAATCCTACAACATTGACCCTGATATATGTATTAATCCTACAACATTGACCCTGATATATGATATATTAATCCTACAACATTGACCATGATGATATTATATGTATTAATCCTACAACATAGACCCTGATGATATTATATGTATTAATCCTACAACATTGACCCTGATGATATGATATGTATTAATCCTACAACATTGACCCTGATGATATTATATGTATTAATCCTACAACATAGACCCTGATGATGTGATATGTAATCCTACAACATTGACCCTGATGATATGATATGTATTAATCCTACAACACTGCCCCTGATGATATATGTATTAATCCTACAACATTGACCCTGATATGATATGTATTTATCCTACAACATAGACCCTGATATATATGTATTAATTCTACAACATTGACCCTGATGATATGATATGTATCAATCCTACAACATAGACCCTGATATGATATGTATTAATCCTACAACATTGACCCTGATGATATGATATGTATTAATCCTACAACATTGACCCTGATGATATGATATGTATTAATTCTACAACATTGACCCTGATGATATGATATGTATTAATCCTACAACATTGACCCTGATGATATGATATGTATTAATCCTACAACATTGACCCTGATGATATGATATGTATTAATTCTACAACATTGACCCTGATGATATGATATGTATTAATTCTACAACATTGACCCTGATGATATATGTATTAATCCTACAACATAGACCCTGATATATGATGTATTTATCCTACAACATAGACCCTGATATATGATGTATTAATTCTACAACATTGACCCTGATAATATGATATGTATTAATCCTACAACATTGACCCTGATGATATGATATGTATTAATCCTACAACATTGACCATGATGATATGATATGTATTAATCCTACAACATTGACCCTGATGATATGATATGTATTAATCCTACAACATTGACCCTGATGATGTGATATGTATTAATCCTACAACATTGACCCTGATGATATGATATGTATTAATCCTATAACATAGACCCTGATATATGATATGTATTAATCCTACAACATTGACCCTGATGATATGATATGTATTAATCCTACAACACTGACCCTGATGATATGATTTGTATTAATTCTACAACATTGACCATGATATACGATATATTAATCCTACAACATTGAACCTGATGATATGATATGCATTAATCCTACAACATTGACCCTGATGATGTGGTATGTATTAATCCTACAACATAGACCCTGATATGATATGTATTAATCCTACAACATTGACCCTGATGATATGATATGTATTAATCCTACAACATTGACCCTGATGATATGATATGTATTAATTCTACAACATTGACCCTGATGATATGATATGTATTAATCCTACAACATTGACCCTGATGATATGATATGTATTAATTCTACAACATTGACCCTGATGATATATGTATTAATCCTACAACATAGACCCTGATATATGATGTATTTATCCTACAACATAGACCCTGATATATGATGTATTAATTCTACAACATTGACCCTGATAATATGATATGTATTAATCCTACAACATTGACCCTGATGATATGATATGTATTAATCCTACAACATTGACCATGATGATATGATATGTATTAATCCTACAACATTGACCCTGATGATATGATATGTATTAATCCTACAACATTGACCCTGATGATGTGATATGTATTAATCCTACAACATTGACCCTGATGATATATGTATTAATCCTACAACATAGACCCTGATATATGATATGTATTAATCCTACAACATTGACCCTGATGATATGATATGTATTAATCCTACAACACTGACCCTGGTGATATGATTTGTATTAATTCTACAACATTGACCATGATATACGATATATTAATACTACAACATTGAACCTGATGATATATGTATTAATCCTACAACATTGACCCTGATGATATGATATGTATTAATCCTACAACATTGACCCTGATGATGTGATATGTATTAATCCTACAACATTGATCCTGATGATATGATATGTATTAATCCTACAACATAGACCCTGATATATGATATGTATTAATCCTACAACATTGACCCTGATGATATGATATGTATTAATCCTACAACACTGACCCTGATGATATGATATGTATTAATCCTACAACATTGACCATGATGATATGATATGTATTAATCCTACAACATTGACCCTGATATGATATGTATTAATCCTACAACATAGACCCTGATATATATGTATTAATCCTACAACATTGACCCTGATGATATGATATGTATTTATCATACAACAAAGACCCTGATATATGATATGTATTAATTCTACAACATTGACCCTGATGATATATGTATTAATAATCCTACAACATAGACCCTGATATATGATGTATTTATCCTACAACATAGACCCTGATATATGATGTATTAATTCTACAACATTGACCCTGATAATATGATATGTATTAATCCTACAACATTGACCCTGATGATATGAGATGTATTAATCCTACAACATTGACCCTGATGATATGATATGTATTAATCCTACAACATTGACCCTGATGATATGATATGTATTAATCTTACAACATTGACCCTGATATATGATATGTATTAATCCTACAACATTGACCCTGATGATATATGTATTAATCCTACAACATTGACCCTGATGATATATGTATTAATCCTACAACATTGACCCTGATATATGTATTAATCCTACAACATAGACCCTGATGATATGATATGTATTAATCATGCAATATAAACCCTGATATATGGAATTTATTAATCTTTAAACAGACCCTGATACACTGTATATATTAATCATACAGCTTTGACCCTGATACATTGTATATATTAGGCATACAACATTGACCCTGATACATTGTATATATTAAGCATACAACATTGACCCTGATACATTGTATATATTAAGCATACAGCATTGACCCTGATACATTGTATATATTAAGCATACAGCATTGACCCTGATACACTGTATATATTAAGCATACAGCATTGACCCTGATACACTGTATATATTAAGCATACAGCATTGACCCTGATACATTGTATATATTAAGCATACAGCTTTGATCCTGATACATTGTATATATTAAGCATTAACCCTGACTTAGTCATTATCTCATCACTGTGATAGAAATGGAGTCAGCAATGTTTTAATGTTTGGATAGAGCTTTGGGATTCACACAGCAAATATTTTATTTATGATTACAACAGTGGTAATTGTAAAGATCATAACATGGTCAGATAGGCTAAAAATAGAATATGCCGATTAACACATCAATACAGAAACAATCAACTCTGAACAAAACAGGGCTATGACTAAAAAATCATGTAACAGTACATGTATCAGTTCCTTAATAACAAGGATTTTCATGTACCAAAGTTTCATCTGCAAAATTAAATTGCAGTACTTTACAATTAGCAACACAGGTTCAAATCATTACAAAACTTTAACATGTCATCATTTAAACGAAAAAATAACACTTTACAAGTAAAAGGTAAAAGTTATTCAACCTGATAACAATGGGAAGAGTTCACTTGCCGAAAGATTTTACAATGGGAAGACAAGATTGTAAAAGATACGAAGGATATTCTATAGCAGTAGGAAAAAGGAACAAATAAAAAAGATAATAATTTCAAATATGACACGTATATAAGAAGATTTCAATAATGTTCTTCAATGGTTTTGTAATGCACATGCCAACAATATCTCACTCAACATTTCATGCCTAACAATAAGAATTATTAATTTATGTTACTTGAAATAACAAGAAGAAAATTTTAATAATTAATGCTACTTTTAGATGAAGATATTAACTGCTTTAAGTTGTATGTAGCTTGATTGAAACATAACGAGATTAAGTAGCCATCAGGTTTTTAAAATTATAACACCACTAGTCACATGGAAATTAAATTTAAAATTAGAAAACCACTATTCCACACGGAAATTAAATTTAAAATGAAAAAACCACTAGTCTACATGGAAATTAAATTTAAAATTACAAACCACTATTCCACATGGAAATTAAACTTAAAATTAGAAAACCACTAGTTCACATGGAAATTAAATTCAAAATTAGAAAACCACTAGTTCACATGGAAATTAAATTTAAAATTAGAAAACCACTAGTTCACATGGAAATTAAATTTAAAATTATAAACCACTAGTCCACATGGAAATTAAATTTAAAATTATAAAAGCACTAGTCCACATAGAAATTAAATGTAAAATTAGAAAACCACTAGCTCCCATGAAAATTAATTTTAAAATTAGAAAACCACTAGCTCCCATGGAAATTAAAAAGCATAAGGCTAGCTGACTATAATATCATGATTTCATGACTAATGAGTCTTATCTCGGAAATTAATAACTGAATGCTAAATAAAGAAATTTATGAGGACATTACTAAAGTAAACTGATGAATTGCAAAGAGCTATTTTTATATCACTAATGTGATACACATTTTATAGTGTAATTCAAAATCCTTGCAAACTAAATTGTGGACAACTAGCAGATACATAAATTTAGAAAAACATACAGTCGGCTCCACTTATATGCATGGCCTTGGGACCGATGCTATGATATGCAATTAGGCGGTGTATGCACTAAACTGGCGTTCATGTTATGATGTGTATCTGGTGCAGCATGCATACTGATACCCATTATTTCTATGAAACAAACCCCCATTTGGCCTAGTTCATTTAAAGGTGACGCAATTTGCTCTGGTATCATATGGAGGTAAGTTTTGTCAGTAGATCAAGGAGCAGACTTGTGGTTAGCGCAACAGTCTTAATCTATCGAATTTAATGACCAGACTGGTTTGGATTCTTAATGAGAGCGATGCGAGTTTGTGTTAAAGCTAAAGAGTGTTAATTATTATGGTTGTCTACTATCGCGCCTCCTGGTGATCAAAAGAGAATCAGAGAGCTAATGCCGTCTTGGTAATATTTATGGTTATCTACTATAGCGCCTCCTGGTGACCAACGGAGATTTAATAGCTGTGATGTTGATATCAACAGACCTCGTTAATTAACATTGACCGCCAATATTCAGAACTGGTTTCTTTTCATTTTGAAAGGAACAATTTTGAACAATGCAGTTATCCGAAGCAACTTAACAAATAATAATGCATGTTCGGACCAGGAAAAATGTATGCAATTACGCAAAATATGCATATAGACGATATGCAATTGTCCGACAATGATATCCATTGAAAACAATGGTAACAAATCGGGACCGTCACAAAGCTATGCAATAAAGCAGAATATGCAGTTATACGATATGCACTTATCTGGAGCCGACTGTATATCGAACAAAAGTGAAAAGCAAAAAGCACATCTGTACCACTTGATTAATGTGTGTTCCAAATTTCATTGCAGTTTCTTGCATGGTGTTGGCATTGTGAAATGAAACGGAACAATGATGAATGAATAAATGGATGAACAGATAAACAGATAAAAGATGATGAATAATGTGTAGGGAAAGGCGCATTTAATAAAGTACCAAGTATCAGAGAGATATTTCAAATGGATTTGGAGTTTTCCCTTGAAATTACGATTTGGACATTGGATAGATGGATAGAAAAAGCCAAAAACATAATTTTAAAACTGACAAATAATGAAAAGCAAAACTCGCATTTGGAAAACTGAACCAGTAAATGTACAATATTTCCCATTTGAAGCACTATTCCAATGCATGTACAATATTTCACATTTTGAAGACTACTCCAATATATGTACAATGTTTCCCATTTGGAACACAATTCCAATACCTGTACCAAGGTATATCTGGAACACTATTTCAATGACATGGACCATGCTCCACATTTAAAGCACTATTCCAATACATGTAAAATGTTTCCTATTTGGAACACAATTCCAATACATGTACCAAGGTACATCTGGAACACTATTCCAATACCTGTACCAAGGTACATCTGGAACACTATTCCAATACATGTACCATGTTTCACATTTAAAACACTATTCCACTACATGTACCTTTTTTAAAAACAAAAATACATTGATTAATCTCCAAGTTAAGCTCTGATAATAAAGTGAGGATAAAGATAAATGTATAGATGATAATAAAGTGAGGATAAAGATAAATGTATAGATGATAATAAAGTGAGGATAAAGATAAATGTATAGATGATAATAAAGTGAGGATAAAGATAAATGTATAGAAGATGGATGGACAGATACACAATACAAATGTAAACATAGTGAAAAAAGAAAAAAGACACACTCTCGGTCATGTATTAGTATAGTGTTCCAAATGTGAAACATGGTACATGTATTAGAATAGTGTTCCAAATGTGAAACATGGTACACAAACTGGACTACATTATTCATCAGTCTCAAAATTGTTATGTTTTGTCAGTTCAATGTGTCCAAAGTTTCAAGGACATTACTTCAAATGGTATGAGATGAAAATGTTTACAGACATACAGATAGATGGCCATACTATTAGCTATATTCCCCCCCCCATATTAAAGGGGGATGGGGGTGAGGCTGCAAATTTTGATACAGTCCAATCACTTTGTCTTCATCACTTTGTCTTCATTCTCCCCATACTATTCCATATCTGTGATTACCAGGACTGATTGATGTATGGAAGTGTTTGTGGAATTATTTGACCTGTCTGGAAATAGGGACAAGAAATTCCCCTGCTGAATTAATTGATGTTTTAATTGAATGGATTATCACCATTAGTGCCAAGGTATTTCCAACTATACAGTGTTCCATAATTTCAGTTTGGAAACTGGTAAAACGGAGAGCCTGAGCATAAGAGATTGCAGTCCAATACATTTTCGTAACCTTTTGGAAATGTACTTTCTACACTATTTTCCTGCTCCATAAGATTCCATGAAAATTTAAAAAAATAAATGAATGCCCATTAAAATTTAAAAAAATAAATGAATGCCCATTAAAAATCTGTAGCCCTTCTTTAAAGCAATTATTAGCTCATTACTGAGAAATTTGAGGCCAATAAAAGATGTGTTTCCTATTGGACTTGAGTAGGAAAGTAGGGCAGTTTTTTCCAAAACATATGGTAATCATTAGTATGTAATGACACCTAATGTACTGGGCTAAACTGGTATTATCAGATGCAAAAATCAGCTTCAGGAACTTTTCATTGTTAAGGAGGGGGATGCTAGGAATGGTTACACGAAGGAAACATATGGGGGGAGGGGGCATCAGTTACCATTCTCAAGAACACTGCTTCACTTTTCAATATACAGTAGAACCTGGCTTGAAATACCACCCTTTCTGCCATAAAATTATGGTCTCTCAAGACAGGTGGTCTCTCATAACAGGTCAAAATGCTATATAATCATTAAATTCTTGCCTTGAGAATATGGTCTCTCAAGACAGGTGGTCTCACATAGAAGTGGTCTTTCAAGACAGGTTTCACTGTATCTAGTGTAGCCACTGATGACCTCAAGAATTCAACACTGCAAACCAACACTATATCCCTAATAAACCAACACTCCCTCACATGCAAACCAACACTATATCCGTAGTAAACCAACACTCCCTCACATGCAAACCAACACTATATCCCTAGTAAACCAACACTCCCTCACATGCAAACAACACTACAAACCAACACTCCCTCACATGCAAACAACACTACAAACCAACAATGCCTTACATGCAAAGCAACAATGTGTCACTTGTAAATCAACAATGCCTCACTTATAAATCAATATTGCCTTACTTATAAACCAATATTGCCTCACATAAAATCCAACACTGCCTTACATACAAACCAATTCCGCTTCAACAATGACTCACCTGCATACCACAATATACCTCACTTTATTATGTCTATTATAAAACTTAATAATACCGCCCTGCATTAAACAAAAGGGAAGAATTTACTAATTATAGAGGGGATTTCATGATGCAAAAAGTTGAGACATGAATTTTGAGCTCTTTCTTTTGCTTTTGGTTGAAATGTGGGCACAATTTTTCAAAACTAGGCAAAATCTGTGAATTCAAGATTCAACCCTGTTGATAAAAGTAATACCTCAACATTGTTTATGCTGTAGGGCTCAAACAAAATCTGTCCATGACAAACCATTCAGTTCAATTTGGAAAAAATGAAATGGCACTCTACTGGTTGTTGGCATTAGAGGGAACAGAATCAAACAATTTGCATCTATCCAGGGTTAGACTTGTTAAACAAGGCCACAAAAGAGGCTTTGACTGTCACTCCTTAGGTCTGTCCATCTCACATCAGGGAGCCTTCTACACTGCTAATTTACCTTTAAATTTTGTTAGCCATGAAACCAGACTGCTTCTTTCCTATGTAAAGTAAATCCATTTCCCACTCAAGCATTATAAAGCAGTAATTCATCAGTATGAAAGGTAAACCCACTTCAATAAAAAGCATTTTAAAGTAGTAATTTTACCAAAGTGGAAATATAGAAAGATCATTCATCTCATTCTTAAACGTGACCTTTTTAAGGATTATTCCCTAAAATCATGGGAGCTTTTTTTCTTAACACTTGCTCTCCACTGACCCTTTGTCACAAGATTTGTCAGGTTTACTTATTATGTTAATAAGTGGACAACATATGCAAAAGTCCAAATTATGTGTATTTTGTATGGAGACAAAAGGATAAAAACATTAAAAATAATCATGCTTAAGTTTTTTCACCATTGTGATTTTCTTTGATTTGTTTTCACTTTAATCATTTGGCTGTATCATGCCATAGAAATGTGAATCAACTGCCTGTCCCAAAGATACAAACAGAAATGTGAATCAACCGCCTGTCCCAAAGATATAAATAGAAAGTTGATCTGAATGGGTAACAAACTTGAAGTGACCCTTGTACTACAAGTCGGACACTAGCAACTGCGATACTGTGGGTCCAAGACATGTGGATATAAATAAATTGTATAGTCAAAGATACGGCAACATTAGGAGAAAACCAGAACCTAAAATCATGAAGAACAAAAAAAAAAGAAACAAAACTTTTCAATTTCTATTAAATCGGTAAAGAATTAACGAATAGAAAGAAAAACATTGAGATTAAAATTCATGACATTCATGTTACCTATTTCTATGAAATGTAAAAGGAAGACTTTAGACTTCTAAATTGGCATGTATGATTTGTTGGCAGTTGAGTGTAATAACCTAAGGGGGAACACAAGAATATGCCAGAATTATTGTAAATTGGGACAAAACTGCCAAGAGGTCATTTACATTACTGAGCTAATTGACAGTCAGTCACATACCTGAGTGATTTGGAGGATCTAAACCTTGTCCAAAACAATTACTTTTGACAGTAATGCTGCTGCTTGTACATACAGCTGGACTAACATTCACTGTTAAAGCAGTGGTAAGAGTGACTTCAAAACACTTTCAAGTGATGACAGACTAGTGTCATCGTAAAAGGCGCTGCATGTACACATTAAACAATGTCTTAAAACCAAAAAGAATAACAAACACCACAAATAATCTATATTATTTTTGTGATTCATTCTGGTGTCAAAGACTATTATTACATTATGAAACTATGTCAATTTTAGAAATGGGTCAAGTCTTACGACAACAATGTCAATATTAGAAACGAGTCATGTCTTTAGACAATAATGTCAATATTAGAAATGGATCAAGTCTTACGACAACAATGACAATATTAGAAATGGGTCAAGTCTTACGACAACAATGACAATATTAGAAATGGGTCAAATCTTTAGGAAACTGTAAATATTACAAATGGGTAAAGTCTTTAGACATCAATGTCAATATTAGAAATGGGTCACATCTTTGAAAAGTGTCATTATTAGAAATGGGTCAAGTCTTTAGGAAACTGTATCAATATTAGAAATGGGTCAAGCCTTTAGGAAACTGTAAATATTAGAAATGGGTAGTCAATAGACAACAATGTCAATATTAGAAATGGGTAAAGTCTTTAGGAAACAGTGTCTTTATTAGAAATGGGTCAAGTCTTACGACAACAATGACAATATTAGAAATGGGTCAAGTCTTACGACAACAATGACAATATTAGAAATGGGTCAAATCTTTAGGAAACTGTAAATATTACAAATGGGTAAAGTCTTTAGACATCAATGTCAATATTAGAAATGGGTCACATCTTTGAAAAGTGTCATTATTAGAAATGGGTCAAGTCTTTAGGAAACTGTATCAATATTAGAAATGGGTCAAGCCTTTAGGAAACTGTAAATATTAGAAATGGGTAGTCAATAGACAACAATGTCAATATTAGAAATGGGTAAAGTCTTTAGGAAACTGTCTTTATTAGAAATGGGTCAAGTCTTTAGAAAACACTGTCAATATTAGAAATGGGTCAAGTCTTTAGGAAACTGTGTCAATATTAGAAATGGGTCAAGTCTTTCCACAAGTTTCTAGTGATGATTGATGACAAGCAGTACATGGAACATGATAAAGAGCTGACAATATTCTGTGGTTATTCCTATTTATCTGCAACTGGCATTTCCACATCAAGTTTCTGCTAGTTACCATTTCTGTTAAAGGCAGATGTGCAAGAAATGAAAAATTCTAATAATCAAAAGTGAAATTCAATCTTAAGAAGAGGACAAGGGAAAATAAAAGGGCAGTAAGAAAATGAACTGAAGCAGAGTGAAGTAAAATAAAATTATCTTATTAAATGAAATCTGCAATTAACATCTAAATTAGAATGGTTCTTTGATGTTATTGTGACAACATTAACAATAATTATTGCACAATAAAAGACTGTCTATTTAGTTCCATCATCAGAAACTCACCTGTTTATCTGTTATGCATCAATTAGCAGCAATATTTGTTCATTTGCAAAGTGCATTTTTTACTAATTAACTCATACTTTTTTAGGATCTGAAAAAGTATGATAGTTGTTGTCCTACTTTTGATAATAATTATTGTACATTAAATGGATTAATTTCATTTGCTGAATTCTACTTCATGAAATATAGCAGCCCTGTTTACTTGTATTTTTTTATCTACTCTGACTTTGCTAATATTTATTACACATTAAAATGATTTATTAAGTGGCTCAATTGCCAAAATCTTATTTATATGTTTACTTAATGCATTGGTTAGCAATATTTTCATTTTGCACTGTGCATAGCACGTCTCTATTAGTGCAAAATTTTCACATTACTAAACACTGATCTGGTCGGTATGATGGTCACTGACAGACCCTGTGATGGACATTTAATTTGTGAAAATGCAGTCGCTACACTGTGATGGAAATTTAATTCGTGAAAATGCAGTCGCTGACAAACACCTGAATGGAAATTTAATTTGTGGAAATGCGGTCACTGAAGTGTATAGTGGATAAATGCCTGCAGCAGACAAAGCGGTAAACTGTTCTGTGTGGGTTTTAATAACATTGATAAATGGTAAAAAAATATTTGAAGAGAAAACAACAAAGACTTCATTCGCTGCAATTATAATAATAGTTTTATAACAATAGTTTTAAATGGGGTACTGTTATTAAATTCATGTATAAAAGAGTTACTGCTGTAACCCATGGGTTAGAGTGAAAGCATAGTGAAAAGATCTATCTTTATGAAATTAACTGTGTTGGTTTTCAATATGAACCTCTAGACTGTGCATTTATAACTTCTTCCTTCAAAGATGGAATAGTTAATCATAATATTGTTTTAGGTCACAACAGCAATACTACAGTGGTGTTCGACATCCATTCAAGTCTGGTTTCAAGTTTTAGTATAAAGTTCTACCTTGTAAATTTAAAGAAAATGAAGACCCAACAAAACATTTCCCACTTTCTGTAGAGCAATCTGTAGATTCTACTAACCAAGCAATCTGTAGATTCTACTAACCAAGCAATCTGTAGATTCTACTAACCAAGCAATCTGTAGATTCTATTAACCAAGCAATCTGTAGATTCTACTAACCAAGCAGAGCTACCACATATACTCGCAATAAAAGTTGTCCAAATGCAAACTGTACAGACCCAAACCTACTGCTGCATAATGCAAAGACAAACCTGGGTCTGTGCAGCTTGTACAGAGTTATCATAGCTTGTACAGAGTTATCAGTAGAACAAACAACATAGATCCAGATTTGCAGTCACATTATGATATGGCAGATCATGATATTTGCAGTTTGACTTGATATGTAAGCCTGTAGAGATGGTAAAAAAAGATTACAAATCAAATATGTTTATATCTGGTTGGACAATATAGTTTATGGCAGTGTTACAATGTAAGGGGTGCTCATGGAGGGGTAGCACCTCTGTTGGGAGTAGCAGTCGTATCCTCTTGGGGGTAGCTAGTCCACCTTTGGTCCTCACTTGGCACCCAGCTCTCACCTGTTGCTCCAAGAACCTGTAGCATGCACAGCGGCCACACCACGGGCAACGGCTTCGACTGGCCGGCTAAACCAGGTTTAGGGTAACCGGCAGGTCTCAAACCTTCGGTGAGTCAGGGATCATCACTCCTCGCATGTGAAGACTGGACCCGGCGGACTGCATGGAGGAACCACCAGCTGGTCAACGGGCAGAAAGACGGACCCAGCAAAGCGCTGTGGAGTGCTAAGAGCACGGCAAGACACGTAGGACGCCTTGGTCATCCACTGCATCCAGTCTCCATTCCGGCCATCTTGACTACGTCATGCCACTGGAGAAAATGGAGCCTGGACGAGAGAGTGAAGCTGACGTAGCGCAACTCTCCCTCACTTTAATCCAATTCACGCGCAAGTCATTCATGTCGTCATCATCATCATCTGTTCCAAGTCCTGCGTGGATGGACAAGCTGCGAAGCGGCAGGTGTGGATGCACTGGCAGCTGTAGTGGCGGACCTGCACGCAGGCGGCTCAGGCCATAGGGTCGTCTTCCATTGACCTGAAGCAGAAATGGATCTCGGTAGCCGTCTGAGCGATTAAGCAGACCTTTTAGGATAGCGCTGCTTAACTCCGTAGCCTGAGGAAGGGGCTAGAAAAGGTGCCCCCAAAAAAGCCTGCTTCAACCACCCCGACCAGCTTACCGCGGCTGGAAGGAATCCCATTCTTGTGATTGAATCACAAAGAAAACCCAAAAGGTTCCACTTACTCTTGATGCGTGGAACATACGCACTCTACTGGATCGTGCAGAGGCTGACAGACTGGAGAGAAGAACTGCCCTGATTGCATGAGAACTTGCCCGCTACAAGATAGAGATAGCAGCACTGAGTGAAACTCGCTTGGCCGACAAGGGCCAGCTGACTGAAGTTGGAGCTGGATACATCTTTTTCTGGAGTGGACGTGGCACTGATGAACGTCGTGAGGCTGGAGTTGGTTTCGCAGTCGAGTCTGGTGAATAAGATCTCTAACTTACCAAGGGGATTAATGACAGATTAATAATACTGAGGCTACCATTACATGGAAAAAAGCATGCCACACTTATTAGTACTTATGCACCAGCCATGACAAGCTCGGAGGAGGCCAAAGACAAGTTCTACGACGATCTGGAAGCCCAAATTGCTTCGGTACCAAAGTCAGATAAACTAATCATTCTTGGTGATTTTAACGCCAGAGTTGGCGCGGACCATATCTCGTGGAAGGGAGTTATTGGTAGACATGGCATTGGCAACTGCAACAGCAATGGACTTCTGCTCTTGAGGTTGTGTGCAACTTACGATCTTCTGATCACAAACACTGTATTCCGTCTGCAGAACCATAATAAAACAACTTGGATGCACCCATGGTCTAAGCATTGGCACATGATCAACTACATCTTAGTACGTGGGACTGACAGGCAGAATGTCCGGGTGACTGAAGCCATGTGTGGTGCTGACTGCTGGACAGACCACAGGCTGCTGATTTCCAAGATGAATCTCAGAATTAAACCTCCCAGACATCCACAGGGAATCAAAGTCCCAAAGCGGCTCAATATCTCCAGGTTGAAATTATGCAACAATGAGCAAGCTCTGTCTGCAGCTATAAAAAGCCAGCTAGAAACCAGATACTCTGAAACCAATGACGTAGAGAAATGCTGGGCGTCCTTCAAACATCTGGTGTACTCTACTGCATCTGAAACCCTTGGCATAACTGCGCGAAAGCACCAAGACTGGTTTGACTAGAACTGTGAAGAAATACAGTCCCTGCTAGTGGAGAAGCATCGTCTCCATCGTGCGTACAACATCGACCCCAAGTCCGCTGCAAAGAAAGATGCATTCAGCAGGGTCCGCCAATCTGTGCAGAAAAAACTGCGCGAGATGCAGGACACATGGCTGAGCCGAAAGGCTGATGATATCCAATCCTTTGCCGACAGACACGACATGAAGAATTTCTATAGCGCTCTTCATGATGTTTATGGCCCAGTAACAGCAGGCACAGCCCCTCTATTGAGCACAGATGGCAGCACTCTGATAACCAAGAAGGAGAAGATACAGGAACGGTGGGCGGAACACTTTGACGGTGTCCTCAACAGACCCTCTTCCATCAATGATGAAGCTATCAACCGTCTACCACAGGTGGAGATCAACGAGAGACTGGCTGACCCTCCAACAGTGCTGGAAACTCGTAAAGCCATTGAGCTCCTGTCTAGTGGAAAAGAGCAGACTCCATCCCAGCTGAGATCTACAAGTCTGGTGGGCCTAAGCTAGTGGAAAGACTAACAGAGATGTTTTGTGGGATGTGGAAGCAGAAACACATACCACAGGAATTCAAAGATGCATACATCGTCCATATTTACAAACGCAAAGGCAATCGCCAATCCTGCGACAACCATAGAGGAATTGCTCTACTCTGCATCGCAGGTAAGATCCTCGCCAGGCTACTGCTGAACAGACTCACAGAGCACCTTGATCATGGCCTACTACCAGAAAGTCAGTGTGGCTTTAGAAAGGAGAGAGGCACCATCAACATGATCTTTGCTGCCAGGCAGTTGCAAGAAAAGTGTCTTGAGCAAAATGTCAAACTATACACCACCTTCGTAGACCTGACTAAGGCATTCGACAATGTCAGCAGGGAAGGCCTTTGGAAAATCATGGTCAAATTTGGATGTCCAGAGGTCTTCATTGAAATGGTGAGGCATTTTCATGATGGCATGCTTGCCAGATTTCAGGACCAGGGTAACTACTCCGAACCCTTTGCAGTCACGAATGGTGTGAAACAAGGATGCGTTTTAGCCCCCACTCTCTTCAGCCTCATGTTCTTCGCAATGTTGATGGATGCTTTCAAGGACAGTGATGTGGGAGTAGGTCTCTGTTACCGTATGGATGGGAAGTTATTCAACCTGAGGCGGCTTCAAACCAAATCCAAAGTCCAAATTGCGAACATTCGTGACCTCCCGTTTGCAGATGACTGTGCCCTCAATTCCAACACGGAGGCAGGCATGCAACAGAACATGGACCTGTTTTCCACAGCGTGCACTAACTTCGGACTCACCATCTCTACCAGCAAGACCGAGGTTCTGCATCAGCCAGCCCCTGGAGAAGATTACCTGGAACCATCTATCACTGTCAATGGTCAAAAGCTTAGAAATGTAGAAAGGTTTACATACCTTGGCAGCACTCTCTCACAAGCAGTTCACATTGATGACGAGGTCAATACAAGGATTGCCAAAGCAAGTGTAGCTTTTGGCAGACTCCGCTCTAATGTCTGGGACAGGAGAGGCATCAGGCTTGCCACCAAACTAAAAGTCTACGCAGCGGTTGTTCTCCCCACCCTTCTCTATGCTTGCGAGACCTGGACTGTGTATAGCCGCCATGTTAAGAAACTGAACCACTTCCACGTGAGCTTCTGAGAAAACTATTGAAAATTAGATGGCAGAACAGGGTGCCAGACACAGAGGTGCTCACACAGGCTGGCATGACAAGCATCCACACCATGCTTTGCAAGGCACAACTCCGATGGGCTGGCCATGTCATCCGCATGCCGACAGAACGCCTACCCAAGAAAATCTTCTATGGAGAACTGCAGCAGGGCAAGAGATCTCATGGCGGTCAAAAAAAAGAGGTACAAGGACACCCTCAAGGCCTCGTTAAAGAACCTAGGCATTGATCCTGACAGCTGGGGGAGTGTCGCAGCTGATCGATGTGCTTGGCGCAGTAAAGTTAATGCCGGTGCGGCAGCCTTTGAGCACAAAAGACTAGTGGACGCAGCTGAGAAACGTGATCTGCGCAAATCCAGGAACAGCAGTTCTGCAATTCACAGTCAACAACCTGCACATCCATGTCCCCACTGCAACAGACTATTCCGGGCCTGGATCGGACTGATCAGCCATCTCCGGACCCACCCTCAATGAATCAATGACATTGAATGGTCCTCATCGACATCGATGGACAAACATCATCATCAGTTAGCATTTAAAACATGGCAGGTGATAGCATTTTGCAAGTATATCGTAATTGTTTACATAATAAATTTATATAGTAAATTCAATCCATGACCTACAATTTTGGCCATAAAAGACATTATCCTTACTTAATTCAAATTGCTCAAATCAGATTCTACTGTTTTGTATAGCAAATGATCAAAACATGTTATTTTGCAAACTTTTGAAACAATGACAGTTTAGTGCTCATTTAAACGATAGAAAAAAATAGTCCATTGACACCTACACAGTTAAAAATAAGTAAATATTGAAAAAAATGGGAAACAAATATACAGTTTTACTTAAACTCATTATTGCTTAGTCAAGAAATTGAAACATATCATGATTACTGACATTTTTATCATGAATTTAATAATTCCTAAAACAAATTCTCCCCTTTTCTAACAATTATATGCTGTAAAACCCTGGCTAGAGCCAAGCTGTCTACAGTTTTCTTTTCCTGCTAAAATTACCATGTCCACTGTCAGTGTTATTTCAGTAGACAAAGAAACTGAAGCAAACCCTGTGTAAGTCTCAATAACAATTGATTCAAAGCATAGTGCTGGAAATATGACAATTTATAACAGAAATGGAAAGAGAAACAAAACAGGTCTGTGATCATAATCAGCCTCCCTTGTGGCAATTTACCAGAATTTCAATTCCTCATGCTAAAGTAACCATTCTAATATAGAACTGATTCAAATCAACATTTTATCCTCCCTGTACAGTAAATAGTAAGGTAATAAAACTAAATTAGTCTTTAATACTTTACATCACTATCAATTGGTGCCAAAGCAAATCAGATAGCCATTTTTGTCACCCAAATATATTTATCATCTTGTGCTTCTATAATGGTGTGTGTTTTTGTATGTGTGTGATTTGGATTTTTAATGTAACCTTAACAGTCATACTGCTATGATGTCTGCAGTGAGGCATTTATAGTGATGTCTAGCACTGAGGCATCATGCCGCAGATACGTAGCACGATGTCCCACCCAGTCACTTTATCCTGAAACTAGGCCGACCTGTCGCAACACTAACCTCGTAATGCTGAGCACCAAGTGAGGCTGCTGTTAGTACCATTTTTGTAAGACATTGATATGAATTGGCTGGAATAAAAACCACGACCTTTTGCTTTCATACCAGAGCGGTGTGCTTCTATGGCAATAGTTAAATTATTCAAAAAGCTTGGGATCCATTTAAAATTAAATGTAATTATCTTATTTTCTTGCAGTGTTTATTACAGTGTCATGCAGGGAACATACATGCACCAAAAATGGAAAAATAAAGATTTGCTGATGCAAATTACAGCCTAAAATAATAAATCCTATCCTTTAAATATTTTTTCAGAAACATAATGAACAGCCATCAAACATCTGTAACACAAACATATCAGCCCAGATTTCAATTAAATATTTATCTAAAAGCATGTTGTAATGGTGTGGAGGGTTCTGCTAGTCAAAAGGCAGATGCTCCAATCAATTTTATCTGACAGAGCAGCAGAGATGAACAGCATGTTTGCAATAATTGGCTTTGTGTAGACCAGGACCATGAAGCTGGACTGGTTTGCTGTTACCTAAGGTAATTGGGCTGTTAACCTGTCTGTATAATCAAGAATGTTATCAGAACTTTACTTGTATCTTCCACCTACAAAACTTAGAACTCTAACATAGCTCTTAAGAAATCATTTGTTTGCATGCCTCAACTTCACAAAACATCAACTTTCAGTTGTGAACTGCTGAGAAAAGACTCCATTTAACTGTTTGACTTGTATTTCGCTGAGAATAGACTCCATTTAACTGTTTGACTTGTATCTCGCTGAGAGTAGACTCCATTTAACTGTTTGACTCGTATCTCTAGAAAGTGCATCCATAACAATTCATCAAGGCCATGTTTTATTTTAATTAATTACTGGTGCCATTATTCTTGTAGGTTCAAGACTGGTTCCATAGATATTGATTATTATGCTCCATTAACTTTCCACAATTCATTAAATGTGAATGCAGAACCAGCCTGTCTGTCCCTGGTGCTGAGAATAATTCTAAAATGCAGTTCTGGTAGTGAGTGATCACTTTATGCACAATGAACCCCTACAATGCTACCAGCAAAGGGACTACTCACCAAAAGGTAGTGGGTTTACCGGTTCTAAAACAAAAAAAATGCTGTCAGATCAGTAAATAAATAGCAGTCAATCTATCTCCTTCACAAAAATGTTCTTGGTTTATCAGGTAATTGGCAAGGTCTCTGCAAGATCAAAATTGAAATCCAATTTTTGTCTGTATCATCAAAAATTGATCACAAGAGTTTGGACCAGTGCCATTCTTGGACAAATGCCAAATTGTCTGATGGCATGGAGAGTTAAAAGTTGTTCCACACACTGGCCTTCAATCAGTATCCTAACCAAATTTCTGCCAATTATTCCTTGCAATCCTAACTTTTCTTTCTATTTTCAAAACAGTTAACTTCATAAATTAAAGGTCAGGAACTGAAATTCCCTTCCTTAAACAAGAGGCACCTAATTTTCTTAATTTCTGTTAGAAGATGTTATTACTTATTGAAGACAGTTTATCTTTGCTTTATCTATGTTAATATCACTGGTTGAAAGATTTATTGACACACATCAGACTGTATACTAAACACCTGTAGGAGTACTGATCAATATTGTACCTTGACCAATCCCAAAACTCCCACCCCAATCCCAATCCCAAAACTCCCACCCCAATCCCAATCCCAAAACTCCCACCCCAATCCCAATCCCAAAACTCCCACCCCAATCCCAATCCCAAAACTCCCACCCCAATCCCAAAACTCCCACCCCAATCCCAATCCCAAAACTCCCACCCCAATCCCAATCCCAAAACTCCCACCCCAATCCCAAAACTCCCACCCCAATCCCAATCCCAAAACTCCCACCCCAATCCCAATCCCAAAACTCCCACCCCAATCCCAATCCTCCCACCCCAATCCCAATCCCAAAACTCCCACCCCAATCCCAATCCCAAAACTCCCACCCCAATCTGCCAGTGTACCACAACATTAAAACAATTGCTTCTTGTAGGGTAAATTAGTGTTGGGAATCGGTCAGAAATTCATAATCGATAATCGGTTCCCCAAAACCAACTGATCATCGATTATAATCAGTTACTAAGAGCAAATTTTAATTTTTCAAAACAGTTATATCTTTGATCAAGAGTTCAATATGTTTATAAATCTCTTTTAATGACACATATACTTTAAACCTGACAATAATATTACATTGTGTGTTACTATGTTCTACATTTTTGTTAAATTAACGCAACTTTTTATGGTTGATCAGTCATATGTAACTGAAATACTGCTACAATCCCCCAAATTGTTTTCGCTCACATATGATGTGTCCATAATTAAAAGTACAGAAGGACAGGGTTTTCTTGTTTGTTGTTGTTAATAATACTGAAATTTAACTGAAACAAATCAACAATGTAACAAATTAACCATAATCAACAATGTAACAAATTAACCATAATCAACAATGTAACATATTAACCATGTAATAATGACTATATGCTCCTAATTATGAATCATAAGGTTTCATATTTGTAGTTGTGAAGGGAATTAATTAATTTCAGGTCAGCTTCAGTGGCTAGGAGTTTTATTAACCTTTGTTCTTTGCATACACCTAAAACGTAGTCTCCCTTTACACACAATCGATTATGGAGTTCACAATCGATTATTTTATCATCCAACTGATGATCGATTATAATCGATAATCGGAACAACACTAGGGTAAATGGTACACATATTTGCTCCAGACAATCTTTGGTAGAGCTATAAAATTGCCTACTCAAAACTTTAAACTGAAAACCAGTGTTTACTATTGTTTAATGTTTCATTTTATGATAATGTTAACTTCATTATAATTACTGACAAAAAAAGTTAACTACTTTATGACTATTGGTAGAAACAATGTAATGATCCTCAATGAAAACTCATTTTGAAAGCCAAGCTCTGAATAACCTGAAAACTTTCCTAATGCTGAATAACCTGAAAACTTTCCTAATGCTGAATAAGACCGAATTTTGTATTGTCATATAAAGATAAAGGTCTGCTGTGTGCAGGTTCACTGGTTACATGATAAGATCAGTAGTCTTCTTTATGAAGGTGTGTGGTTAATGAAGGTGTGTGCTTTATAAAAGTGTGTGCTTAAAACATTTTACAAGATAAACTGTGCAAAATGCATTTAAAAATAGCATGCCAGCAATGAAATTAACACTATGTACTAATAAGATTTCTGCCTCGCATTGGTATAATCCAAAAACCTTGGATAATTACAAGAGCATGAAAGTATAGCACTGTGACCTACTTTTGCTTATAGTGAGCAGTACTCATGACACTGAATACAGCCATCTAATTTCAGGACTGTACATTCAATTAGGTCAGAGAAACTGGGCTAAACACAAAAATAAATGGTACAAGTTTATGTCTGTGCATAAAAAAAACCACTGTCCGAAAAACCAAGTTAAATGCAAGTACTTCATGAAATTACTAGTATGACCCCTTTTACCAGTGATGAGTATAACAATGCACCTATCAAGTTTCAAAACCACATAAAACAGAAGAAAAAAAATGGAAAATCTTCATTTAATCACTGGAGTGTGGAAATAGATGAGGTTGACCTCCTTTGCCAATGCATTGTAACATGTATGGTCATATACAACTGCATATGTCTGAGAAACTGTTAGAAGCAAATCGCAAACTTGATGTTGATACTTCTATCAATGTTGAACACAACAACACAAATGTCATCAAAAAAGTGATTCCTGTATCATCACATTTGAGACAATTCACAATGTAGACTTTTACTTACCCTTATTTTGACTATCCTAGTCCGATTCAGGTTGTGAGAACAATGTTTCTTCTGTAATGTTTTCTGAAAGATAATGAAACATAAAGATAGAATACAAAAGAAATGTCATTAGCCAAAAATATTTACAAGGTTTTATTTGAATCTCTGTGTGTGTGATTAGGATTTTAACATAGCTTTAACACATTTTCAGTCATATTGCTGAGGTCTGCAGTGAGGCAGTTTATAGTAATGGCTGGCAGTGGGGCATCGTGCCACAGACATGTAGCATGATGTCCCACCCAGTCGCATTATCCTGACACCAGGCCGACCAGATGTAACACTAAACTCTTAATGCTGAGCACCAAGAGAGGCAGCTGTTTGCAAGTCTTTGGTATGACTCGACCCGGGATCGAACCCAAGACCTCCTGCTTCTGTGGCAGATGCTCTAACCACTAGGCTCCTGAAGTGGTTTATCTGAGTCTTAAATTGCAAACAGTTTCTAAAGAATACAGTATCCATTTTTTTTTTTAAACAATCATGATTTCTAGTCAGTCTCTTTCCATAATTCAATTCAAATATAAGCTTCAAATTGTTTTCAAAAAGACTTGCACTCTCTCCATGTTTATTCAGTGGTTTTATAGTTTTAAAAATCCATGAAGATTAAGCGTTTATACAACTCTGTATGTGCATGTGTGTGTGTGTGTGTGTTATATATATATATAACTTGTCCTTTGAGGAACAGTCCTCAGTCCTGTTGATTCTTCTTTGGATTTAAAAAATACATTGATAAAATGAGATGTTTTCAGGAGGATTTAAATTTGAACTGGAATGTTTGTTTGTTACTTGTAATTTTTCTTTCTTTCAATTTTCATAAAGCTAGTACTTATATATTTACTTTCTTTCACTGTTCTCTCCATCTCATAACAAATATAGGTACAAGTCAGTGAGTGCATAAAGGCAACTATTGTATATCATCTACACTCGCTTACAAGTCAAGTCAAACTGCAAAAAACCAAGATCCTGATCAGCCATAGCATAATGCACCTGCAGATCATGATCAAAGTTGTTTGTTCTACTGATTATTCCTAACAGACTGCACAGACTCAGATATGTCAATGCATTATGGGATGGCAGATCAGGGTCTGTGCAGTTTGCAGACAGACTCATCTCATAAGTGAGTATAGATGGTACATACATTTAAAGAAATGGAATGACTGCTTCACACTTCTTATTTGTCTCATGGTGGGTTAGAACAAAATGAACACATGTACAAGATAACATGTCATTGTATGACAGTAAGAATTATCAAGTACTTTGAATAGTTGAGCACTGCTGATCACTAGGAATGTATCAGTACAGAAAAACATGGGGGGAGGGCATCAGATGTGACCCATTTTTTATCTTGTCTTTAAATTTGTAGTCAAATTTGTAGTCTAGAAAATTCATGATATCCATGAAAACTGTTACGACATAACAAAAGTGAAATCACAAAATGTAGATATTGGCTTAAAGTTGCACAAACAACTTGTCACAAAACTCCATAGAGAAATCAGGAATTGCAATCCCAATGAGAGAACAGGAATTGTAAACCCACCCACCGAAAGATTGGAAATTGTAAACCCACTGACAGATCAGAAATTGTAAACCCACTGAGAGATCGAAAATTGTAAACCCATTGAGAGATCAGAAATTGTAAAGCCATAGAGATCAGGAATTGTAAAGCCATAGAGATCAGGAATTGTAAACCCACTGAGAGATCGGAAATTGAAAAGCCATAGAGAGATTAGAAATTATAAACCCATTGAAAGATTGAGGAATTGTAAACCCACTGAAAGATCGGAAATTGTACAGCCACCAAAACATCAGAAATTGTAAACCCACTGAAATATTGAAAATTGTAAATCCATAGAGAGATCAGGAATTGTAAATCCATAGAGATCAGGAATTGTAAATCCATAGAGAGATCAGGAATTGTAAACCAATAGAGATCAGGAATTGTAAACCCACTGAAAGATCGAAAATTGTTAGGCATGTCTTATGAAAATAATTTTCTTATTCGTTTCCATTGTAAGCGTTTTGCCTTTTCAATTACAACTAGATTTAAATTTCTTTTTGATAATAGTAGATGTTGATGGTTCACATTAAAGTTAATGGTAAATGGTATCAATAAGGAAATATTGCTATCTGGTGGGTGCTTATAAATGCTGCCACTGCATCCTGCTGAATTACATGTGCAGTTATTTCAACACACTTTGATACTCATTAGATAATGACTCATGTGCAGTTACTTCAACACACTTTGATACTCAGATTATGACTCGTGTTATTATTTCAACACACACTGATACTCAGGTTATGACTTGTGTTATTATTTCAACACACTCTGATACTCAGATTATGACTCGTGTTATTATTTCAACACACACTGATACTCAGGTTATGACTCGTGTTATTATTTCAACACACTCTGATACTCAGATTATGACTCGTGTTATTATTTCAACACACACTGATACTCAGGTTATGACTCTTGTTATTATTTCAACACACTTTGATACTCAGATTATGACTCATGTTATTATTTCAACACACTCTGATACTCAGATTATGACTCGTGTTATTATTTCAACACACTGATACTCAGATTATGACTCGTGTTATTATTTCAACACACTTTGATACTCAGGTTATGACTCGTGTTATTATTTCAACACACACTGATACTCAGATTATGACTCGTGTTATTATTTCAACACACTTTGATACTCAGGTTATGACTCGTGTTATTATTTCAACACACTCTGATACTCAGATTATGACTCGTGTTATTATTTCAACACACTTTGATACTCAGATTATGACTCGTGTTATTATTTCAACACACTCTGATACTCAGATTATGACTCGTGTTATTATTTCAACACAATGATACTCAGATTATGACTCGTGTTATTATTTCAACACAATGATACTCAGATTATGACTCGTGTTACTATTTCAACACACTTTGATACTCAGATTATGACTCGTGTTATTATTTCAACACAATGATACTCAGATTATGACTCGTGTTATTATTTCAACACAATGATACTCAGATTATGACTCGTGTTATTATTTCAACACAATGATACTCAGATTATGACTCGTGTTATTATTTCAACACAATGATACTCAGATTATGACTCGTGTGCAATTATTTCAACACACTTTGATACTCAGGTTATGACTCATGTGCAGTTATTTCAACACACTTTGATACTCAGATTATGACTCGTGTGCAATTATTTCAACACACTTTGATACTCAGGTTATGACTCATGTGCAGTTATTTCAACACACTTTGATACTCAGATTATGACTCGTGTGCAATTACAGTGGGACCCCGCTATAACACGGTAGTTGGGAGTCATAGAATCCGACCATGTTATGAACCGAACTGTGTTATAAGCAACCATGTACAATACCAACACATTTTTGGATTTAATTGGGGAGTGGTTGTACATAAAGATGGGTGCAAAAATGCATGGCACAATTACCATTTTTTATCAATATATATTAAATGAGAAAAACATTTGCTGTGGTAACAGAAATTGCAGATAAAATATATTACTTTATTCAGAGAACCATGCATTGGTACATACACGTGTCTAATTTATACATGTATAATCTATTGCATGAAAAGAGTATCAACACCATGTACTCACCAGCGAATCTTGTAACATACATTGAATCCATAATACAAATATTTCCATAGAAAATATCCACACACGGATGTAAAATATTCAATAATTTTGTCACAGATCATTATGTGACTGAATTCAATAAAAAGAAAATTAAAAAAAATTACGTAATGGGTGTACGTAATGAATGATGTCCGATGTCCAAAGATTAATGAACGGTGTCTGTATACATTTTATACCACTACATTTCTCATCTGTCAATAGTTATTATTTTTTGAAAAACTCTGTGATTTCTAGCTGCTTTCTGCTAATGTCACGTTTGCTCTTGGCAAAGTCAATTATAGTTCTCAGCTGCAGAATTCAAATTTACGATTCAACAGATTGCATAAAACAACACCGCCAAGCCACGCGCACATGTTGGCGGCTTTTGTTTCTTTGATGTTGTATAAATCGTTGCCCCCTGATTTGAACAAGTTTAGCTCGGCAGTTCACTTTGATGATAAACAATATACTTAAATTAATTGATTTATACATTCTGGTGAGAATCTTTTATCAACTGTTGGCTATTGCTTAGTTGTGTATGAAAATTAAGAGAACATATATCGGAGATTAATGAAGAACGATTGTATTCGGAATGCATTCAAGACAAACACAAAAGTAGACACGCTGGCTTCATTGCTCAGGGATCAGTAATAATAATATTGACACTTATGAGCTGTCATTTTTCAACAATAAACAAAGATCAAAGTTCTCAGTAGGCCCTGCAATTGGTTCGTATTTTCGATGTTTATTTTGGCACAAAACTAGAAGAAATTTGTTAATTTTTGAAATTTTAGGAGCCATACAACGATTATTTTATATTTGAATTTGTGTGCGATTTCCTCCCCAAAATGATAATACATTTTCTACATGTTCTTTTTTGCACTTTTTAGACGAGTATGAGAATGATAATTAAACTCTTGACGTAATTTTTTTTCATACTTTAAAGATTTTTGGGGGGTTTTTGAGAAAAATACCTGTAATAAATTACCTGAAATTTCGGGAGCCATGCCACGACCGCGTTATATCCGAATTCATGTTATAACGGGTGGCGCATTATAGCGGGGTCACACTGTACTTCAACACGCTTTGATACTCAGATTATGACTCGTGCAGTTATTTCAACACACTCTGATACTCAGATTACAACTCAGGTGCAGTTATTTCAACACACTCTGATACTCAGATTATGACTCATGTGCTATTATTTCAACACACTTTGATACTCAGATTATGACACCTGCAGTTATTTCAACACACTTTGATACTCAGATTATGACACCTGCAGTTATTTCAACACACTTTGATACTCAGATTATGACACCTGCAGTTATTTCAACACACTTTGATACTCAGATTATGACTAACAGCTGTCACCTACTAATCACCGATTTTGACACTTCTAATCTGGCATAGAGTTGAAACCTGCTAAGCTAACCTTAATGGTGTCCTTCAACTACTAATCACTGATTTTGACACTTCTAATCTGGAGTAGAGAAAAAGACTGCTAAGCTGACTTTAATGGTGTCCTTCACCTGCAAGTTTTGAAACCAATGATTTGGGGAAATCGATGAACCGGAGATTAGGTCATTCATAGCAGACATTTTTTTAGTTCCTTAGGAAAAAGCTCCAGCTAACACAATTTTGTTAATAAGAATAAATATCATTATTATATAGGTTAGAGAATTTTTATTCGGACTATATGCAAGTCGGTGGGTAAACAGCACTCATTGTCTTGAGCCATTTCAATCATTTAAGTTGGCTGTTTATGTTGTGTATTAATCGCATGAACATGCATATGTGGAGCATGTAATATAGATCACAGTGATCTGCTTTGTAATGACATCGTAGTACTCATCAGGATGCATTTTCCCACTACATCTGGATCAGATTCTTAACGATCAACGAAGAGTGTTAAAGCCATCGACCATGCTTGGTTAATTATTCTGGTTGTCTACTATCGCGCCTCCCGGTGATCAACAGAGAGTCAGAGAGCTAATGCTGTCTTGTTAATATTTATGAATATCTAATATAGCGCCTCCTGGTGACCAACAGAGATCTAATAGCTGTGATGTTGATATTA
Organism: Unio pictorum; assembly: GCA_030141615.1. Lineage (NCBI taxonomy): Eukaryota > Metazoa > Mollusca > Bivalvia > Unionida > Unionidae > Unio > Unio pictorum. Next base: position 5,158,054 of record JARLTB010000254.1, read on the forward strand.
ACAGACCTCATTAATCAACATTGACCACCAATGTTCAGAATCGGTTTCTTTTCATTTTGAAAGGAACAATTTTAATCAATGCAGTTATCCGAAGCAACTTCACAAATAATAATGCATGTTCAGACCAGGAAAAATGTATCCAATTATGCGAAGTATGCATATAGACGATATGCAATTGTCCGACATAGCACAAAGCTATGCAATAAAGCGGAATATACAGTTATACGATATGCACTTATCTGGAGCCGACTGTATATCGAACAAAAGTGAAAAGCAAAAAGCACATCTGTACCACTTGATTAATACGTGTTCCAAATTTCATTGCAGTTTCTTGCATGGTGTTGGCATTGTGAAATGAAACGGAACAATGATGAATGAATATATCTGGAGCCGACTGTACATGTATATACTTTTAACAGATACCATGCGCAGAGGAGGGGTTAGTTCAATTGCTTACCAGTCCTTCGTAAAAAAGGTTGTTTGTTTGTGCCCGTTTGGGGGCTGAATTTGGCCCCATTCCCAACACCTCAAACTGACCAATTTCCCAATTAGATCTTTCAAAAAATATTTCCTTTACTTTTTGTCTCTTTCGCAGAAATGACTATAAGGAATTAACAAGCTCCAAGAGTCAAAGCAACACAGGACAAATTTAACAGGGTCTATTCATAAAATCTAAGGCAAAGACCTCTCTTTCTACCTAGAATAAGGCAAAAAATAAAAAGGAGAAAGTTAAAAATGTGTTGTTTTCTAAATGGCCCATTGAAACATCTATTTTTGCATGTGTCTAGCCTGATGATTGAAATACTGAGAAAATACGATGGAAAGATGTTTTTGATTTTGTTTCACTTTACTGATTGTGCTAGATCAAGTAAGATGGAAAGATTTTTTTTAAAAAAAAATCACTATAATGATTGTGCAGTATAATATGAATTCTCAAAAACGTAAGTTACACAGTACTTACAAAAATTGGCATCAGTGTCCATAGCACATATGTTTTTTGCTTGTAGGATGAAAAATTGGATTTAATTATTAATTTTTCTATTTACTTGGGATGGATGCATCCATGTAGTCAAAATTTGCTATGACTGGGCTAAATAAATATCCAATGTTTCACCCAGTTTTTTCAGGATTATAGGTGAATTTGTGTGGGAATTCTGAAGATGGCATGTAATTTCTGGCATCACATTAACAACAGAAGTGACAAAAGTGCATACTTCCCTATTCTAACTTTCTATTGTTTTCTCTTCATCAATGTTAATATTTTGTTTTCATTATTAACACACTGAATTCAAATGAACCAGGTTGGAGGAATCATTTTAGGATAATGTAGACAAAGGGACGGAATCGAGGGCAACGATTTAGCCCGACTAACTCCAAGGCATTAAACACTGCCATTGAATTAATTAAAAATTCAAGAATGATTATTTCAAAATATCCCAATTGGACCATGAACATGTAACAATTCTCCATTATATGAAAGCCAGTGCTCCATTTTAAAAATTAAAAATCAACAAGTTCAAATGTTGTAAATTGTGTAAATAAAGTGGTAAACATTGTTAAATTTTCAAAATATGTGGTCAAAGAAAGTAATAATAATAATAATAATCATCAACACCACCACTATAATAATAATAATAATAATAATAATCATCATCATCACCATTTTCCTCATTATCATCATCTTTAGAGTGTGTAATGTCTAATATCACCTGGACTTCATGACCTAATTCAAGGGAAAACAGTTTAGGAGAAAAGAGTTTAGGATTAAAATGCACTTAAATTTATAGCTGTATAAAACGTTTATTAAACATTAGAAATGAAGTCCAACTAACCAAGGAAGTTCTTGGTTCTATGGTCTATACAGGGACAGAATTCTGGAGCAGGAAAGGTGCTAAGATAAGAGGAGTATGTTCCAATACTGTATTCCAAAATATGAAATGAACTGGGTAAAAGGTTACATGACTTCTGGGTAAAGGGTTATTGGACTTCTCCTCCCCCCCCCCCCTCCACCGTTTAAGGGTTACTGGATTTGTAGGTAAAGGATTACTTGGAAGAATTGGAGAGTGTATGTATGGGAAGAGGCAACATTATCAATAGAAGAAAAGAAAAACTTAGTAGTTTGTTAACAGGCTGATGACAGGAGTAGAAATGACCCATGTTCTCCTACAAATAGTACCCATGCCTTTGATAGCTAAACAATGAATACCATATGTATTCATTTCTAAGTCTACTAAAACTGCAAAGATCATGATCTGCCACAGCATAATGTAACTGCAGTTTAGAGTTTATGTTGTTTGTTTTCCTGATAATTCCTATCAAACTGCACAGACCCAGATCTGCAGGCACATTATGCAATGGCAGATCTGGGTTTGTGTAGTTTGCAACAGGTCTCAGCTTAAGCAAGTATATACAGTACATTTTCTTAGTGTTGAATTGCCACTGGGAACTAGCTATGTAATGAAGGAATAAATGCATCAATTAATGGTAGAGTCCTGCTTGATTTTTATCTTGGCCAGAGGAGACAAGACAAATGAGCCTTGTTTTACCTAGGCTACTGGAATGTTAACTATATTGAGCTATTATTGAAAATTCATTAATATGCATTGAGCTTCATTACTCTGCAAGTGTGTATGCTGTGCTGTGTGCTTGTATGCATATATATATATATATGCGTGTGTGTGTGTGTGTGTGTGTGTGTGTTTGCATTTGTAAAAGGTTCAAAATGGGAACATCTGGGGACACACCTCTAAACGGGAACGTCCCTATTTTGTAATACCGGTCCCTATTTTTTAATATCCGCTTAAATTGAATGCCAAGGTCTTATTTAATAATACATATGTTACAATAAGGTAATTGCCTGTCTACCTCACAAATGTACTGTTTCTCCTTGATACATTTCTGAACATAGCGCCGGTACTAAATTAGCATAAAATACCAATCACAACTCAAACACCAAATAGCAGGAACTGTTTTTCCTACCTTAAGTCAGTCGAACCATGATTTTAAGCCTCATTTTGCCTGTAACTCTACACCATTTTTACCATCATAGTATGAATAAAAGACGTCTCCAGATACCAGGAGTCATTTCTCAATCATTCAAGTGTAGGATTTACCAGTTTCAATCATTCAAGTATATGATTTACCAGTCTAAATCATTAAAGTGTACAATTTACCAGTCTAAATCATTCAAGTGTACAATTTAGCAGTCTAAATCATTCAAGTGTACAATTTACCAGTCTCAATCATTCAAGTGTACAATTTACCAGTCTGGATCATTCAAGTGTACAATTAACCAGTCTCAATCATTCAAGTGTACAATTTATAAAGAGGTTTTCTGTGTACTTCCCTCACACTGGAATGTTTGATACAATCACCTAACACTGGAGTGAGTACAATAACACCATTTGCACTGTAATATACATGTAATTAATAACAGGTCCAAAGTACTGTAATTACATGGAGTCACACACACACACAAATATATATATATATATATATATATATATATATATATATTTCTTCTTCTTCCATTTGCACTCTATAAATGGAATTACATTTTCCATGGCAAAGTAAGTAATATACAAGGAACATAGTACTGTAATATACATGTACATGGAATGACATCTTCCATAGTACTGTAATATACATGTAATGACATCTTCCATAGTACTGTAATATACATGGAATGACATCTTACATAGTACTGTAATATACATGGAATGACATCTTCCATAGTACTGTAATATACATGGAATGACATCTTCCATAGTACTGTAATATACATGGAATGACATCTTCCATAGTACTGTAATATACATGGAATTACATCTTCCATAGTACTGTAATATACATGGAATTACATCTTCCATAGTACTGTAATATACATGTAATGACATCTTCCATAGTACTGTAATATACATGTACTTAAAATGACATCTTCCATAGTGCTGTAATATACATGGAATGACATCTTCCATAGTACTGTAATATACATGGAATTGCATCTTCCATAGTACTGTAATATACATATACATGTAATGACATCTTCCATAGTACTGTAATATACATGTACTTAAAATGACATCTTCCATAGTGCTGTAATATACATGGAATGACATCTTCCATAGTACTGTAATATACATGTACATGGAATGACATCTTCCATAGTACTGTAGTAGAGATGGAATTACATCTTCCAAGGTATGGAGAGATATGGGGGGGGGGGGCTGTAATATACATGGAAATGCATCTTCCATAGTACTATACATGGAATAACATCTTCCATAGTACAGTAATATACATGTATTTAAAATGACATCTTCCATCGTACTGTAATATACACGGAATGACATCTTCCATTGTACTGTAATATACATGGAATTACATCTTCCATCGTACTGTAATATACATGGAATTACATCTTCCATAGTACTGTAATATACATGGAATTGCATCTTCCATAGTACTGTAATATACATGGAATTACATCTTCTAGGAGGGTACTGTAATATACATGGAATTACATCTTCTAGGATACTGTAATATACATGGCAATACCTGTTCCATAAATGCTCTAGTGGCCTAGTGGTTAGAGCATCTGCTGTGGAAGCATGAGGTTGTGGGCTCGATCCCCGGCCGAGTCATATCAAAGACTTACAAAAATGGTACAAACAGCTGCTTCGCTTGGCGCTCAGTATTAAGAGGTTAATGTTAGGACTGGTTGGCCTGGTGTCAGGATAATGTTACTGAGTGGGACATCATGCTACATGTCTGCGGAATGATGCCCCAGTGCTAGACATCACTATAAATTGGCACATTGCAGACATTGTAGCGAATGACTGAATTTTTTTTAAAACTACGTTAAATTACTAATCAAACAAACAAATAAGTCTTCCATAGTACTGTAATACATGGAATTACATCTTCCAAGGTACGGAGATGGGGGGGGGGGGGGGCCTGTAATATACATGGAATTACATCTTCCACTGGTACTGTCATACAGGGAATGACATTTTCCATGGAACTGTAATATAAATGGAATTGCATGTTCCAAGGTACTTGGGAGAGAGGGTAAGATTACTGTAATATACATCTTGCAATGTAATAAACATTGAATGGCAACTTCCATAGTAATGTATTTTAACATCGAATGGCAACTTTCATAGTGATGTAATGTACATCGAATGGCAACTTCCATAGTAATGTTATGTACATGCTTAAAATATTTTTTTTAAAAAATGTTTCATGTAAACCTTCATTGGCAACTACCAGTTTTCCTGTCTAAATCTGAAAACTCTAAATATATTTAGTAATAACAAGGACCACATAAAAGGACTCCCTAACAGTTCAGGCAGGTACAACACTGCCAAAGGTGTCAACACTACTCCAGGAAAACACATGTACAAATAGAAAATAATGTATTTGCTTGATATAATCAAGCTGTTATCAATAAATCTGACACCCACTACAATATTATTTTCACATTAACAATACCAACAACCTCAAAAATGCAAAGCAATAAATAGCAACCCATTATTATTTACTAATGCACTAGGATAACACTAATGCAGATGCCATGAGCAATTTTATTGGCAGTTTAATGTGTATGCAAGGTCAAAGGAAGAAGAGGGGGATGGGTGTTAGTGATCACTGAAGAACCATAGCATAAACTCCTTGTTGCCAGATTACTTGATACCAGGACCATTAATGAGATTCTGGTGGTTTGGAAGTCAAAGACCTCTGGTTCTGTAGGGTTGCTATCAGGTAAGCATGTGTTACAAAAAAAGCCCAATAAAATGTTGCAGCTCCACATTATTGTCAACAACCAAGTTTCATGTCAAATAACTACTAAAAATAGAACAGATTAAAATAATGATAAGAGGTTAATAAGTCATGTCTGATTTTGCGAAACACGTTTTAAAGTCTTTGAATTTTTCGTTACAGTTACTTGTGCACAATGATAATCTGATCTTTTTTTAAAGAACGAGCGAGCTGCCATACACTAACACGTTTCATTACCATGGTTCCAATGGAGACTAAGAAAATGTTAGAAATATAAAACTTAATATAATGTCATGAAAATAGAGCTCACACTGCTCAACAGTTACCTTAATAGTGTAAAGTAGCTTTCAAGATATTAAAATAATTAGATACAAAGAAAGAAAAACTTGAAATCTAAAACAGCATGGGTGATAAAAACGTTTTTTTCTCGTTTTTTTTATTTTACCTCAAAACACTCATTTTTTTATGTTTTATTTTTATTTTTTCTATTTGGTACTTCCATTTTTTTTTTTATCATCGGCCATACAGGCAGTTGTCTGTCATACTCCAGATAACAAATATCGATCAATAATGAATTTATGATGCTGGACAATATAAATTATATGGAGGAAACCATAGAATGGTCAGATTAGTAAGAAGGTGAGAACGACATTGAGTGGGGAAAAAATTCAATTTTATCTGGACTACGGTTTTCAAACTTTTGACATTTTTTTTCATATTTGTATCACTGAAACTTTAAAACTGGTATATAGCATGTAAATAAGTAAAATATTGATTTTTGTGTTGCTTAAAAACTACTGGAACGTTTTTGTCATTTTTTTATATTTTGAGAAAGTTTAGTTGGATTAGCAATAACAATCCTGTGCTAACAGATCAATGACAGACAATTCAACAGGCTCTTCTAGTCCATGATTAGCAATAACAATCCTGTGCTAACAGATCAATGACAGACAATCCAACAAGCTCTTCTAGTCTATGATTAGCAATAACAATCCTGTGCTAAAAGATCAATGACAGACAATCCAACAAGCTCTTCTAGTCAATGATTAGCAAAAACAATCCTGTGCTAACAGATCAATGACAGACAATCCAACAAGCTTTTCTAGTCCATGATTAGCAATAACAATCCTGTGCTAACAGATCAATGATAGACAATCTAACAGTCTCTTCTAGTCCATTATTAGTAGAGCTAAAAAGCTACCTTAAATCTAAAAGGAAACTGAAAGAATTTTCAAATATGGCATTAAGGATGCCCCAATCAATAACTTCAATGAAGATAAACAATTACAGATTTCACTGTAGTCACTCTTTACACCAATCAGTGTGTAAAACTATTGTCCTGCTAGAAATTTATTTCATCATTCAAACTAAGCATTATTGTCTCTTTACCAAACTATGCCATCACAGTTAAAAAGTAACATCATATTATGAATTAAAGAAATTGTACACAGAACTTGATTGAAGTTGATTGCATGATTCTGTAGCAAAGCAAAGACTATTCATGCAAAATGTTGAATTCTTCTAATTACAAATAGTTATACAAAAATAGTGAATGTCACGGAGTGTATAACAGAACCATATTTTGTAACTGTTTACTAACATTCTTCACGTACAAATAGAAGGGCACATGAAAACAAATAATTCATTTTGGCATTATAAATTACTATCCAATCTAAATGCTTATTACAAATGATTAGTATAAATGTATACTTACTGACATTGTCTTACACTACAGAGTTGATGCTTATTACAAATGATTGGCATAAATGTATACTTATTGACATTGAAACTACTCTCATTATTTACCATTCACTTGTAAGTCAAGTTAAATTGCAAACAAATAGAATCTTGACATACTGTAGCATAATGCACCTGTAGATCAGGTCTCTTTTTTTTGGTGGGGGAGGGGGTCTACTGATTACCCCTAACAAACTACACAGTCCCAATGATGTACAAGGTATACTTTAACGTATTAAGTATACAGAAAAGCCATTCCTATCTATCTAAGCAAAAATCTTTCACCAAACAGATGCTGATGCTACTCCAAATTTAAGGTCCATAAGAAGAAAAAATTACATTTTACCAAGGCCAAAGAAGGAAATGTTTAAGAAAAGTTTTCAATATACTGGCCAATTAGTATGGAACAACATTCCCAGTCATGTAAGTCAGGCTTCTATCATTTCTTCTTTTCATAATCAATGGCTGAAATCTTTACATAATTAAAACAGTTCCAGTATAATAAATACTGCCAGCTTTTCTTTAATTTGGCGGGTGGTGTAAAGTGTTCTCCATTATGGATTACTGTCTGCATGGGTTCGAGTCTCAGATTTGGCCAATGTGGGTATGTGAGAAAGCTATGCCAGTAGCTTCACGTTGGTCAATGGTTCTTTCCCGAGATTTTCTCGTAGTTTTACTCCACCATTATTACTGGAAGCCATGTATAGCCTATCATGTGCTGAAAAATGGCGTGAAGCACTACTACTTCTTCTACTACTATAATTTGGCATCATTTTCACAGTTTAAATTTTCAAAAACAGGATCATATTTGATACATAATTTAGTGTTGACAGATGCCTTTCTTGTAAGAAATTCAATAAACCAGTATAGCAAATATGACAATATCAAGATAAAATCACTGCCAACAACTTTTCTTGTAAGAAATTCAATAAACCAGTATAGCAAATATGACAATATCAAGATAAAATCACTGCCAACAACTTTTCTTGTAAGAAACTCAATAAACCAGTATAGCAAATATGACAGATGCCTTTCTTGTAAGAAATTCAATAAACCAGTATAGCAAATATGACAATATCAAGATAAAATCATTGCCAACAACTTTTCTTGTAAGAAATTCAATAAACCAGTATACTATATATGACAGATGCCTTTCTTGTAAGAAATTCAATAAACCAGTATAGCAAATATGACAATATCAAGATAAAATCACTGCCAACAACTTTTCTTGTAAGAAATTCAATAAACCAGTATAGCAAATATGACAATATCAAGATAAAATCACTGCCAAAAACTTTTCTTGTAAGAAACTCAATAAACCAGTATAGCAAGTACCGTATTTACCGCATATGTTGGGACACGAAAAAATAATTATTTTTTTTCGTGTCCCAGAACTTATGGTGAACTTTTTTTAAACCTACATCATGTGTCCCAAGACTTAGGAAATGAAAAACATGTTCAATTTCCCCCCCCCCCCCCCGGCCAACAACTGGCCACACCGCATGTTACAATAAAATAGATAAATAAAATGCGTATTTGATCATAAAATAAAATAAACAAGAAACTAAACTTGTAATGTCATCATTTATTCACATTTTTTGTCGACATTAGCATTTTATTAAAGGAAAAATATATCCACAAACTCCGTATGAGTAGCGCATGAATCCATTATCCATAGCGTAATAGCTTTCGTCAGACAACGCAACACATTAGTCATTGACGTGAATATTGAGAAACGAATCATGTTTAGTTGTCCTCAAAGGTTTGAATGTTATGAAAATGAAAACTGGATTCCGCAAAATCACATATGAATGAGATAGAGAAAGAAAGAGTTAGAATTTTTGAGCCCCATTGGTCGAAAGCAACTGACATTTACGCGTGATACGGTGTAAGGTACAAAATAACCAAGAGTGTATTATATCCAGGGTAACAATATGACAATATCTCGCAAACTAAAATCATTATTAGAAATACATTCACTGCAAGTACAAATGACAATCTTTTTGATTCCATGGGATACAAAAAGTATTATTAAAGCAAGTTAATGCTGTATATACTATTTACCGAATAACCAGTTTGTATCAATTATGACTGCAGACGGCATATAACTGAAAGCCCAGGTGTTGAATAAACACACCTTGTAACAGCCATAAACTCATTGTTTGAACTTACTGGCAGGATATCAAATACAAAGGTTAATTTATTACAAAACAAACCGACCCCGGAAGCTGACATTGGATTCCTATTAGCGTGGAGATTTTTTTAAACTATGCATGTGTATACAAAGTCGGCCGACATAGGGAAGCCAAGGAAAATGACCACACGTCTCGTATTAAGAGTGCAGATAAACAAACAGTTGTGGACTGCATTTTGAAAGCAGTCGAATCGCTTCAGGACAAGCCAGATCTGATCTGAAAATCATTTAAAGTTTGTGGGTACAGTCCTACCCATTTATCTCGTTATCCTCGGGCCCGAAGAAATAGTGTCGACATAGGCGGATGTTGAGATAAGTGGGGGCGGGGGGGGGGGGGGGGCCTGAAAAAAAAAGATTAACATGAAGACAGTATCAGTGTGAAATACACTTGTATATTGATAAATTACATTTTGGTTACCTTTGTGTAATAAAATCCAAATTAAAATGTTGCATTGATCACATCCTGATACGAAATTCAACGTCGGCATTCTCACATTATCAAAAAATTTCACAGACCTCTTTGCGAGATGTACATCCATTAACTTCCTTACAAGCCAGATATTTAGTTTCCAGAAACTGTAAATTTAATTTGCGTTTTACCTTGCAGTTGGTAGCCATCGTAAATGTAAATAAAGTTAAAAACGAAACTTTCACAGCAAAAAAAAAACTTGTTTTAATCACCGATCACTTTCAAATGTTTCGGAAAAGCGTAATCCGTATTTTCACACAATTTTTATATATGGAATTCAGAAAATCACGTATACAGGAGTCCTCTGTACGCATAAATTTCCTGGACTGTAAATTTAAGGGCTTGATAATCCTGCTTCGACCACCTGTTGATTGGGAAATTGTGTTCATCAATTGATCCTTTTAGCTGTGCTGATATTTACAATCAGAAAATTCAGTGGCTGAATGACCCACAGATGTACATGCCGTCATTGTAAGAGTACATCTGAAGAACATGACTCACAAGCGAGTCGGCAAGATCAAAGACTTAACTAGCTGAAGAGTGGTGAGAAAATGTGCTGCTATGTTTTTTTGATCCGACCGCGACATCAAAAGCCTGGCGGCAAGATCAACTAATTGTTGAACAAAGTATGGGTCGGAACTGGCAGTTTGTCGACATAAATTATTAGAAAACAAAGTACAGTCACTATCTACTGGTATATCTCTCTCTCTGTCTCTTTCTTTTTCTCTCTCTCTGAATATATTTTTACTAAAAGTGAAAACAAACAACACTCGGAGTTTTCTTTTTTAAAGTTTTGCTTAATAAAATATACGTTTGAGTACATTTTCTGACATGTACTTTTCGAATAATTTAAAAGGTGTCCCACAACTTACGACTCAAAAAAAGCTATGTGTCCCAGAATATACAGTGCACAAAAAAATTACTTTTAAAATAAAATTATGGTGTCCCAACAAATACGGTGTCCCAAGATATACGGTAAATACGGTATGACAATAAAATCAATGCCAACAACTGTTCTTGTAAGAAATTCAATAAACCAGTATAGCAAATATGACAATATCAAGATAAAATCAATGCCAACAACTTTTCTTGTAAGAAATTCAATAAACCAGTATACTAAATATGACAATATCAAGATAAAATCACTGCCAACAACTTTTCTTGTAAGAAATTCAATAAACCAGTATACTAAATATGACAATATCAAGATAAAATCAATGCCACCATGCTGTCAGTACAGTTCCCGATGTTGGATGAAAAACCTCTGCAGGCTTTTGTTTCCGATGTTGGATGAAAAACCTCTCCAGGCTTTTGTTCCCGATGTTGGATGAAAAACCTCTCCAGGCTTTTGTTCCCGATGTTGGATGAAAAACCTCTCCAGGCTTTTGTTCCCGATGTTGGATGAAAAACCTCTCCAGGCTTTTGTTCCTGATGTTAGATGAAAAATCTCTCCAGGCTTTTGTTCCTGATGTTAGATGAAAAACCTCTCCAGGCTTTTGTTCCTGATGTTGGATGAAAAATCTCTCCAGGCTTTTGTTCCTGATGTTAGATGAAAAACCTCTCCAGGCTTTTGTTCCTGATGTTTGATGAAAAATCTCTCCAGGCTTTTGTTCCTGATGTTGGATGAAAAATCTCTCCAGGCTTTTGTTCCTGATGTTAGATGAAAAATCTCTCCAGGCTTTTGTTCCTGATGTTGGATAAAAAAACCTCTCCAGGCTTTTGTTCTTGACGTTAGATGAAAAATCTCTCCAGGCTTTTGTTCCTGATGTTAGATGAAAAACCTCTCCAGGCTTTTGTTCCTGATGTTAGATGAAAAATCTCTCCAGGCTTTTGTAAGGTGCCAAGTCTGATAATGTTGTGCTCAATTCTGCCACAATTGTCAAAAGAAGATACAAATATTGTGTTACTGGGAATATACATCATCAGGAACATTATTGCTTTTAACAATACATGCCAAGAGAAATAAAATTCTATCAATGAAATGAAATTACTGGTTAGCAGCAGTCATTAGGAACCGTAAGCACAGGCAGACAGAAAAAAAATTCCCAAACTGCATATAAATATTCTCATCAATTTTCAAATAACATTCTTTCCTGTCATTCTGAGTTAAGTGTTTTTCCCAAATTAATTTCACAATATATGTCTTAAGGCTCATTTTAATGCAAATATTTGTCCCTAGAGACATTGGTTTTTTTTCAACCCCAAAAAGCAGATCGAGCAAAACCAAATGCTTTGGGATATTGACTTTTCCTAAATACATTTTTTATTCAAGCAAAATCAAAATTCTGTTGGAACCTTTTTTAAAATAGTTTTTATTCTACTGTAAAATGCACAACCCCACCAGAAAAATAGGAAAATGGCTATTAAAAGACAGCACTGTACATACAAAAATATGGCAAGAAGCCTTGGAACTAGGTCTTCAACAGAAGTAATATCATGACTGAGAGGTCAAGTACTTAAACGTACATAAAGACACGTAGGCATCAGTCAAATGTGCTGTTTGACATTTGGGTCATTGGTCATGTAAATATGGTTTAGACACTGTTAAACATACAAATCTGGACAAATAACCCCCACCACACTAGCCCAACTGACAGAAGCATTATCAAAATTCAGAAAGTGTTGACACAGTATGTACCACAAAGCAATCCTTTGTCATTGCAGATTAGTGCTACTAAGATATCAAAATGTCGTCAAGTTAATCCCATCTACTATAATGGAAATCATTCTAAAATTATTGCCATAACAATTTCACCTGCAAAAGTCTGAAGGTAATGTGTGACAATTTCTATTATGGGACAAAACTGAATTTTTATAACATTCTGCTTGAAAAATTTTGATTTCATTTTCTAATAGCATAATAACCCTTAAAGTGCGTGTCACGACTATAGTCGCGCTGTTGTTTTTGGTCCTGTAGTGCGTGTCGCGACTATAGTCATGCTCGAGGTGAGCAAAACTGATCGCATTCTATAACTTCATCTTGCTATAAATGCCTGTAAAACTATATTTGATTGGTTTAAAAAGGCCCGGAACAAGCATTCTGCAGTACTTTACTATATTATTAACGATGTAATTTTACAAATGCTCGCTTCTAAACACATGGTACATTTGCAAAGCTAAAATGGCCGACGCTGAATACGAAGGTGATTTCTTGCAACAAATATTCACTTCTGATAGCGATGCTAATAGTGAATTTGGATAATTTGAGAAAAATGACATTATTGGAGCAAGCGAGGTATTGATGGAAATACACATGAATGATTTTGAGCCAGTATTTTACGTGGAATTGGAGTCGGATGTACATGCTCACTTGACGTTAAAAGCTGGCGCGCCTGTCAACCCCATTCACTGGTAATTCAGATTAAATGCCGAGATGGTAAATAATGAACCTACAGACTATTGAAGATTTTTTCTTAGATGACGAGCTATTGCATCTGATAGTAGATCAAACAAATCGTAATGCAGATCAGAGAGTTCATGGGGCAGACTTGAACGAAAAAAGTCGCATGAAGAAATGGCGGCCTGTCACACCTGAGCATCTAAAACGTTTTGCATCGATTAAAACAATGGGTTTGGTACATATGTCTGTTCTCGATTCCTAATGGGCTATTGATGATGTGATATCAACTGCATACTTCAGCAGAAAAATAAGTATGGGATAGATTTCCAGATATGGACCTCGGTTTGATGATATTATAATAAATAACAGGTGATAGTTTTTCATGAACATTAATTGCTGACTGGAGGGTTTAAACTTACCTCTGACATTCATGGAGTGGATTTTTGCAAAACTTTCACCCTTCCTTTACCTGTGATTTTCACAATTTATATATTTGTTTTTTTGTTTTGTTTTGTTTATGGTTTAACGCCATTTTTAAGCACAATATAGGCTATACATGGCGGCCAGTATTAATGGTGGAGGAAGAACCCGGAAAACCCCAGGAAAGAACCACCGACCCTCGAGAAGCTACTGGCAAGCTTTCTCACATAACTACATTAGACAATTTATATATAACATTGTGACAGACATAACATGTGCATGGTTGGACTACTAAAGAATACAACATTTCGTAAATATATTTGAACTTTTCCATCAAAAACAAACAAAATTACTGATGAAAGACAATTGTAACTTGCCATTTTACCTTTATTTACACCTGTACCTGCAAATATATTACCTACACATGTGTCTTGATGCTAATCTTAAAGTATAGACACGCACCATCATTTTTCATATAGGGTTTGTCTATCAATAGTGTATATTTAATGAAATACATGTAATTTAAAGACTGTGCAGTTTTCTTCTTTTCTCCCCTGAAACAATTCAGCACTGAGGGACCTTTTACTGCAAAACAATGCAGCACTTTAAGGGCTAAAAAGTCAAATATTAAACAAAAAACTTTCATAGCCATGTAAATTTTCCAGTCTTGATCACAACCCTTCAGAAAGCCTTGAACATCAGTGATATGTTATAATTAACATCACCAAGATGTCTTTCATTCTAAACCTAACAATGTTTTAATTAAAATTAGAGCATTGAGATTTCACAGCATGTCTAGATCCTTATGTAAAGCCTTCATATGAATGAAAACTTTTCAAGGATTATCTATGTAAATGGCTGTGTAGACTCTCTTTAAGTCAAGTAAAACTGCAAACAACAATGAGTTTGACTTGTTTCATAATGGGATGGCAGATCAAACTCTATGCTGTTTGTTCTACTGCTTGCTGTGAAATTTATGGACTTCAGTGAATTCTACTAATTTTGGGGCACTTGATCTGGTCTCATTCCATTTTTCATGGCACACTTTGGGCAAGTGTTTTTAGGATTTTTAACGTAGCTTTAACAATTTTGGTCATATTGCTATGATGTCTGAAGTGTTGGTGTTTATAGTGATGTCTAGCACTGATGCATCATGTCACAGACATGTGGCATCATGTCCCACCCAGTCACATTAGGAAACAGTAAGTGCTTAAAGTACTTGGCTAAATTGGATCAATTAGATGCACATATCAATTTTTAACCCTTAAAGTGCGTGTCGCAACAATTGTCGCACTGTTGTTTGTGGTCCCGTAGTGCGTGTCGCGACAATTGTCGTGCTAGAGGTGAGCAACACTGATCGCATTCTGTAACTTCATCTTGCCATAAATGCCTGTAAAATTATATTTGATTGGTTTAAAAAGGCCCGGAACGAGCATTCTGCAGTACTTTACTATATTATTAACGATGTAATTTTACAAATGTTCGCTTCTAAACACGTGGTACATGTGCAAAGCTAAAATGGCCGACACTGAATACGACGGTGATTTATTGCAACAAGTATTCGCTTCTGATAGTGATGCTAATAGTGATTTTGAATAATTTGAGAAAAATGACATTATTGGAGCAAGCGAGGTATTGATGGAAATACACATGAATGATTTTGAGCCAGAAATTTACGTGGAACTGGAGTCGGATGTATATGCTCGCTTGACGTGAAAAAATGGCGCGCCTGTCAACCCCCATTCACTGGTAATTCAAAATTAAATGTCGAGATGGTGAAAAATGAACCTCTGGACTATTGAAGACTTTTTCTTAGATGACGAGCTATTTCATCTGATAGTAGATCAAACAAAACGTAATGCAGATCAGAGAGTTCATGGGGCAGACTTGAACGAAAAAAGTCGCATGAAGAAATGGCGGCCGGTCTTACCTGAGCATCTAAAACGTTTTCGCATCGATTAAAACAATGGGTTTGGTACATATGTCTGTTCTCGATTCCTAATGGGCTATTGATGATGTGATATCAACTGCATACTTCAGCAGAAAAATAAGTATGGGATAGATTTCAAGCTATTCCAAGCAATTTACACCTGTCAGACAATGAGAACAATTAAGGTGACTCTTCACAAAATCAGCCCAATGATTGAACAAAAATAAAGCCGTTGCTGAGGTTTAATCACCAGATATGGACCTCAGTTTGATGATATTATAATAAATAACAGGTGATAGTTTTTCATGAACATTAATTGCTGACTGGTGGGTTTAAACATACATCTGACATTCATGGAGTGGATTTTTGCAAAACTTTCACCTTGCCTTTACCTGTGATTTTCACAATTTATATATAACATTTTGACAGACATAACATGTGCATGTTTGGACTACTAAAGAATATAACATTTCTTAGATATATTTGAACTTTTCCATCAAAAACAAACAAAAATACTGATGAAATACAATTGTAACTTGTCAGTTTACCTGTATTTACACCTGTACCTGCAAATATGTTAAACCTACACATGTGTCTTGATGCTAATCTTAAAGTATAGACACATACCATCATTTTTTATATAGGGGTTGTCTATCAATAGTGTATATTTAATGAAATACATGCAATTTAAAGACTGTGCAGTTTTCTTCTTTTCTTCCCTGAAACAATTCAGCACTGAGGGACCTTTTACTGCAAAACAATGCAGCACTTTAAGGGTTAATTCAGGAAAAAAAAGTGCAAGGATCAGCAACAACAAAACAGGGATTGCTGGCTAACCTGAAACACGCATCCTTTTTTCTGCCTTGCTGTGACATCAGGCCAACCAACCCCAACACTAAATTCTTAGTGCTGATCGCCAACCAACCCCAACACTAAATTCTTAGTGCTGATCGCCAACCAACCCCAACACTAAATTCTTAGTGCTGATCGCCAAGCAACTGCTAGCACCTTTTTTAAAGTTCTTTGGTACAATTCTGCTCAGGTTTGAACCTGCATCCTCCTACATACAAGGCAAAAACTCTAACTACTTAAGCCACTGGATCAATCTTATGGCCAATGAACACGAATAGGTTATTTAGGGGTATTTTGAGGAAAACCAATCATAATTACAGTAAGAATGGATTAAAAAATTCAAGAAAAATTTCATGACAAGGAAAGCCTTGTGGACAGATGGAAAATTTGATTTGATGATCTTTTTATCCTTTCAACACTGCAGAAAGGATCCTGTTAAAAATAACTTCTCAATACTGCAGACTGGTATTCTGGTTTCATGTACATGTGATTTTACGATATATTTTCAGACTGGTCAATGTTAGGGATACCATTCATCAATAAAAATCATTTGGAATTTAACATTGTTAATCAGGGGAAAAAAAATATGTCTGAATTGTCAGCAGGAAAAAATAACTGAGTATATTGGAACTCTGATCTTGCAAAAATACATAAAACATGGAATATTTACAATAAGAATAGATGGCAATAGTGATGACAATAGTGACGACAATAGTGATGACAATGAGTACCTTGAAGACTTTGAAGTAACCGATGTTTACAACATCTAATTACATCAATAAGATAAGATAAGAATTCTTTATTTCAGACTACAAAGTCCATACAATATACAGAATCTCAACCAGACTGTAATATTCACACATTTTCTGAATGAATAGCCCTGAATTAATATTTGATGGATTTGAAAATCTCTTGAATATATGAAGACATTTTAGAGTGACCATAATTTCTTAGAAATAGAAAGATCAACAAACATAAATGCACATCTGAGAACAACTCAAAACAATAAGGTGCTTTAATGTCATCAATATATCAATCCATTTTATGGCCTTAATACATTGGTGAAAATTATGATTTTTGACGGAATTAGCTGTGTTCGTCCAAATGTGAGAAATTCTGTCTTTTGGAATTCAATTTTGGAGAAATTATGTTATGTATGAGTGTGTGTGACTTGGATTATTAACGTAGCTTTATCAACTTTTCAGTCGTATCACTACGATGCCTGCAGTGTGACAGTACATTAGTGATGTCTAGCACTGGGGCATCATGTTGCAAGCATGTAGCATGATGTCCCACCCAGTCACATTATCCTGACATCAGGCTTAAAAGTCCTAGCACTAACCACTAACCTCGTAACTCATTTACCCTTGAGGATTTTTGTAAATTGTAAAAGTTGGTTTTTATTTTTTACTTCTTGTTCTCATCATTTTTGTGTCCTGGTCCTTTATACACCACATCCCCATTTTATGACACTTTTTGCAAACTTTCTCCTGCCTCTGTGCAGTTCAGACCAGTCTGCCTTAGATCTGTTATCCCTTAAATGGGGTGCCAGTCAGACCAGTCTGCCTTAGATCTGTTATCCCTTAAATGGGGAGCAGTCAGACCAGTCTGCCTTAGATCTGTTATCCCTTAAATGGGGTGCAGTCAGACCAGTCTGCCTTAGATCTGTTATCCCTTAAATGGGGTGCCAGTCAGACCAGTGTACCTTAGATCTGTTATCCCTTAAATGGGGTGCAGTCAGACCAGTCTGCCTTAGATCTGTTATCCCTTAAATGGGGTGCAGTCAGACCAGTCTGCCTTAGATCTGTTATCCCTTAAATGGGTGCCAGTCAGACCAGCCTACCTTAGATCTGTTATCCCTTAAATGGGGTGCCAGTCAGACCAGTCTGCCTTAGATCTGTTATCCCTTAAATGGGGTGGTCAGACCAGTCTGCCTTACATCTGTTATCCCTTAAATAGGGTGCAGTCAGACCAGTCTGCCTTAGATCTGTTATCCCTTAAATGGGATGCCAGTCACACCAGTCTACCTTAGATCTGTTATCCCTTAAATGGGGTGCAGTCAGACCAGTCTGCCTTAGATCTGTTATCCCTTAAATGGGGTGCCAGTCAGACCAGTCTACCTTAGATCTGTTATCCCTTAAATGGGGTGAAGTCAGACCAGTCTGCCTTAGATCTGTTATCCCTTAAATGGGGTGCATTCAGACCAGTCTGCCTTAGATCTGTTATCCCTTAAATGGGGTGCCAGTCAGACCAGCCTACCTTAGATCTGTTATCCCTTAAATGGGGTGCCAGTCAGACCAGTCTGCCTTAGATCTGTTATCCCTTAAATGGGGTGCCAGTCAGACCAGTCTGCCTTAGATCTGTTATCCCTTAAATGGGGTGGTCAGACCAGTCTGCCTTAGATCTGTTATCCCTTAAATGGGGTGCAGTCAGACCAGTCTGCCTTAGATCTGTTATCCCTTAAATGGGGTGCCAGTCAGACCAGTCTGCCTTAGATCTGTTATCCCTTAAATGGGGTGCAGTCAGACCAGTCTGCCTTAGATCTGTTATCCCTTAAATGGGGTGCAGTCAGACCAGTCTGCCTTAGATCTGTTATCCCTTAAATGGGGTGCCAGTCAGACCAGCCTACCTTAGATCTGTTATCCCTTAAATGGGGTGCCAGTCAGACCAGTCTGCCTTAGATCTGTTATCCATTAAATGGGGTGGTCAGACCAGTCTGCCTTACATCTGTTATCCCTTAAATAGGGTGCAGTCAGACCAGTCTGCCTTAGATCTGTTATCCCTTAAATGGGATGCCAGTCAGACCAGTCTACCTTAGATCTGTTATCCCTTGAATGGGGTGCAGTCAGACCAGTCTGCCTTAGATCTGTTATCCCTTAAATGGGGTGCCAGTCAGACCAGTCTACCTTAGATCTGTTATCCCTTAAATGGGGTGAAGTCAGACCAGTCTGCCTTAGATCTGTTATCCCTTAAATGGGGTGCATTCAGACCAGTCTGCCTTAGATCTGTTATCCCTTAAATGGGGTGCCAGTCAGACCAGCCTACCTTAGATCTGTTATCCCTTAAATGGGGTGCCAGTCAGACCAGTCTGCCTTAGATCTGTTATCCCTTAAATGGGGTGCCAGTCAGACCAGTCTGCCTTAGATCTGTTATCCCTTAAATGGGGTGCAGTCAGACCAGTCTGCCTTAGATCTGTTATCCCTTAAATGGGGTGCAGTCAGACCAGTCTGCCTTAGAACTGTTATCCCTTAAATGGGGTGCCAGGGGTTAATGAATTAATGCTGAGCGCCTAGCAACCATTTCTACAAGTTTTTGGTATGACTCAGCTGTGTTCAAACCCGTGACCTCCCACATCTGAGGTGGATGGATTAAATGCTATGTTAACGGAGTAGTTTGGGAGTTTTATCCAGGTAAAATAATATAGGTAAGTCAGATTTCCTCACCAAAGAAATATTTTACACTTTCATTAAATTAATATGGTCTAATTAAAGTCAAAGCATATTTTCATTCATATTTATTTCCAAAAAGAACAACAAAAAATCTTGGATATTTAAGCTTTTAAACACCTGTTGAAATACTGTTATCCATACAGGACTTTCCCTGAAATGCAATATAGTATATTATTCAAGTCATGGTTTGTAAGTACATGACCACAAATTACTCATTAAATGTGTCAGTTAAACATTTTTGATTGAATACAGTGAAATTCCACATTAACTTACCTCCTGATTTACCTATTAATCACTGGTGCAAGACTAAATGTGTTTATGGTATATTACATGACACAGCATTGCATTTAGTCAAGCCATGGTTTGTAAAAACACACAATGGATCAAAAACAGACCATGTATTACTCTTGAAATGCTTCATTTCCCATTTCTGCTATGGTGAAATTTACCATTAGCGTACCTTTTGATTTTACCTGTATAATCATCCATGTACTTTTAATTTTCATAGACCTAAACTTGTCTATTTTTACAAATGTACAAAATATGTATTTTAAATGTACAATGGTAAATGTACAAAATATGTATTTTAAATGTACAATGGTAAATGTACAAAATATGTATTTTTAAATGTACAATGGTAAATGTACAAAATATGTATTTTTAAATGTACAATGGTAAATGTACAAAATATGTATTTTTAAATGTACAATGGTAAATGTACAAAATATGTATTTTTAAATGTACAATGGTAAATGTACAAAATATGTATTCTTATCAAAAGAAAAAAATGTTTATAAATCACTGAAAATATATTGCCTACATTTATTAAACATCTTGAAAGTAACTTAGTGTTTAATAGCAGTCATTTTCCTACAGTTACTAAGTGATGAACAACTGTTATAAAAACCTAAGGGTACCCCATGTAAATGAGTGGTCTAAAGTTCCCACAACTATGACCGCCATCTCAACTCAGTATGCACGAGTTTGATTCTCAGGCTTGGCAAATGTGGATTCTTCTTCAACCAGTTATATTGGCTTCCATGTACAGGCCATCCATACTGAAAAATGGTGTAAAACCCCATGCCAACAGCAAAACTAAACATCTGGGTACTCACTACAATTTTAAAACATGTAGTTCCTTATTCCAAGTTAAGAGTCCCAACTGATAAAAATTTAATTCTAAACCAAAACCAAATGTTCCTAATTTATTTGCATTATAATTAAGATGACATTTAGGGGCCTTGAGTGGTCTAACGTGCTCTCCATTACAGATCGCTGCAATCTCGCCTCTGCATGGGTTCGAGTCTCAGATTTGGCCAATGTGGGTATGTGAGAAAGCTTGCCAGTAGTGGGCACATGGAGCCTATCCTACATCTCCAGGCCTGCAGGTAACACAGAAATCTGCCTCTGCCCCTTACTACATGCAAAAAGACACATGGCACCTATTGTACATCTCAGAGTTTACAGGAAACATGGAGATTTTCCTCCATTACTAGTCCTTATGATATACAGGAGGACACCTATAGTTTACCATAATTTACATTAATGTGGACATGAGTAAGTAGAATATGTCTCATGTATATTGTACAAGGCAACTACTGGTGCCAGAGGCTATTGATATTTCAATGGCAAGCATGCCATATTTGCAACTAAATGAATACAGGTTAAAAACCATACCTTCAGGTCAGCCCATGTTCATTACCATGAAGTAAAGCAGTATTTTCTAACTGCCTTGGCACTTAACAACCTACCTGTATTGCTATGTCATAAAAACCAAGCCATATCCCCTAATTACCTCATAAATAACCTACTTAATACTAGTCCCAGGTGATAAAAGAGCTAATCATCCTGCAACAATACAAACCCACTGGTACAAGAGAAAGCCTTATAACTGTCTAAATTACTTATGCAGGGCATATTCTGATGTAGTTGAGGCAATGAACAGGTATTACAAATGTGTATTTACAATGCCCCTTGGGTTTTAGAAGATAGATGTCAATTACCCCGATTTTTTTATCTACCTTGTTGGGTATCACTTGCCTGTCAGAAAAATTTAAATGCCCTTGATTTGAAACAAAATATGTTACGTAATGGACAAATATTTTATTCATCTATTCTAGTACATCTACTATAGTTTTGTGGTGAAATAAAAAGAACTGCATACATGTACACAAATTCCAGTGACCCCAAGACCCCTAGACCCTATCTATTACAAAAAAGAACTAAACATGCATGTTCCATAACAATTCTCAGTACTAAATATTTTGTCAGGAAATGGGACAAAACAAAGCTTACTATCATCATTCATGTAACACATATCATCACACCAAACTCTAACATTTGTCTAGTAAATATTATCACACCAAAGTCTATCATTCATGTAGTAAATATTATCATACCAAAGTCATTTGTGTAGTAAATATTATCATACCAAAGTCTATCATTTGTGTAGTAAATATTATCACACCAAACTCTAACATTTGTTTAGTAAATATTATCACACCAAAGTCTATTATTTGTTTAGTAAATATTATCACACCAAAGTCTATCATTTGTGTAGTAAATATTATCACACCAAACTCTAACATTTGTGTAGTAAATATTATCACACCAAACTCTAACATTTGTTTAGTAAATATTATCACACCAAAGTCTATTATTTGTTTAGTAAATATTATCACACCAAAGTCTATCATTCATGTAGTGAATATTATCACACCAAAGTCTATCATTTGTATAGTAAATATTATCACACCAAAGTCTATTATTTGTATAGTGAATATTATCACAACAAAGTCTATCATTTGTATAGTAAATATTATCACACCAAAGTCTATCATTTGTATAGTAAATATTATCACACCAAAGTCTATCATTTGTATAGTGAATATTATCACACCAAAGTCTATCATTTGTATAGTAAATATTATCACGCCAAAGTCTATCATTCATGTAGTAAATATTATCATACCAAAGATTATCATTTGTGTAGTGAATATTATCACACCAAAGTCTTATCATTTGTGTAGTAAATATTATCATACCAAAGTCTATCATTTGTCTAGTAAATATTATCATACCAAAGTCTATCATTTGTGTAGTAATATTATCATACCAAAGTCTATCGTTTCTTAAGTAAATATCATCACACCAAAGTCTATCATTTGTGTTGAATATTATCACACCAAAGTCTATCATTTGTATAGTGAATATTATCATACCAAAGTTTATCATTTGTGTAGTGAATATTATCACACCAAAGTCTATCATTTGTGTAGTGAATATTATCACACCAAAGTCTATTATTTGTATAGTGAATATTATCACACCAAAGTTTATCATTCGTGTAGTGAATATTACCACACCAAAGTCTATCATTTGTGTAGTGAATATTATCATACCAAAGTCTATCATTTGTGTAGTGAATATTATCACACCAAAGTCTATCATTTGTGTAGTGAATATTATCACACCAAAGTCTATCATTTGTGTAGTGAATATTATCACACCAAAGTCTATCATTTGTGTAGTGAATATTATCACACCAAAGTCTATTATTTGTATAGTGAATATTATCACACCAAAGTTTATCATTCGTGTAGTGAATATTACCACACCAAAGTCTATCATTTGTGTAGTGAATATTATCATACCAAAGTCTATTATTTGTATAGTGAATATTATCACACCAAAGTCCATCATTCGTGCAATGAGTTATTTTTTATGTTTTTTCACTCGTGTTTACCTTTTTGTGGGAATCGGCTTTCATGCGTTGTATGCATGTCAAGTCTATAATCAAGGTACTCGCTGTAAAGCGTATGAATTGGTCAATGAATTGGTCAATGAATTGGTCAATAGAAAATTTAAGCAGGTCACAGAATAAACTGTCTTAACTTCAGAATTATGATTAGGACACAATTTCTATGACTGTGACCTCGACCAAAACTTGAAAAAGGTGTTTAGGAAATGTAAGCTAATGAAATAGTTTTGACCTAAATCTGAATGCAAATTTTCCATTGAGCACAACATCACAGGTCAAGCAGTATGGTATTAAATGAATTATCTTCACAATTATTTATCACGCAGTGTAGGAAACGTAAGCCAATTTATAAACTTCAACCAATTCATTATTGAAAATCTTTAATACTGTGTCCTTCACTTAAATATAACAAAGGTGATTAAGTATGCAACATTGTTAATCATCTCTGCTTTATAACAACTCTGGCCACAATGATGCATGCAAGATTCTATTGAAGGGTTGAGAAAATGTGTGTAAATGATAAGACCACTCCAAAACATTAACAAATTGTTGATGGTATTGTTACGTATATTTGATTTAAGTCATTTATTTTTATTTTAATTGTTTGTTTGTCAGATTCAAATTTAACATTTTAAGTTTAAGATTCATTCATTGGGAGATACTTTTTTTAAAAAGTGGGATGACTTGTACTTTACAAATAAACACTAGATGTTGACCTCATTTCTGACCTGGCTTCAGAGTTGTAAACAAGCTTTTAAATGACTGGTTGATTCCAAGGACATTATGGAGCTTTGTTATAAACGTCTTTCTATTTTTAGTTCTTGAGAGTTAAAATAACTGATTCTCATCTGGGTCATACGATGTGTACGAGATTTTTTGAACATAAATTTGTTCTAAAGATTCAAGAAGATCATGTGACCCCTTCCTTGTTTATGTAAAAACAGGTATATAAATTACGTTTTGGAGCGAACTATTTAGTAGAAGTTGGGCTGTTAGAATACTAAGTTGTGTGTTGTTTTGAGTTATTTTAAATTACCTTGTACTGGAAATTATTTCAATTCATTTGGATCAAGAGGATTTATTTTGTTATTTATCTGGAAAACATTTGTGCTCATTGAATTTCATAAGACCAGAACTGACTTCATCATGTGACATCATCTTCCATCTTGGATGCTTCACTAAGATTCGAACTGGGAATTATTATGACATTTTATTACCATGACTTTTGCAATTTCACTAGTGGATTATATTTTGAATTATTTTTGGATTAATTTTGGAATTGATTCTTAAAACTGTAAGTTTATTTTTCTGGAAAATATTTGTGCTTAATAAATTGTTTATTAAGTTTTTACAAGCTTGTTATTTTCACTCTTTCTATGTTACTGTTTATTCGTAATCACATAATACTATCTCTACCTTGCAAAGAATGTGAGGAGGACCTGTTTTGTAATCAATCATAGTGATAGCACTTTATCAAAGCCATGTAATTATATACAGAGTTAATCTGAATCAACAAGTCATTTGTCACATTCTCAATGGGATAAATAATGTCTTGAGGATCAAGAATCGGTCTGGTATTAAAGCCTGCATTTTACTGTGTTAAAAATGCCCACTAATTTTAAGCAAGAGTAGTACCACATTACACATCCACACTGAGGTTTACCTTCTGATTTTTAACAGCATTCTTTCCCACTTCCAAGAACAAGCTATCCACATTAAGCTAAAATATGCCATTGTAGTACCAATGCTATCTGCAAAAACCATTGGGCTATTCTATCACAGTGACCTTAAACTTTCATGGTTTGACCCTGAAATCCATTGGTTTATTCCTTTTCCCAAACGCGTATTATTCACAAAGTTTGGTAATTGTAGATGGTGGAAAACAAGTTATTGCAGGAAATTACTTTCATTCTTTGTCAATGCCCTTGACCTTTGATAGAGATGTACATTAACCCAAACGGAAGCAATCAACAAAGTTTGGTAACTGTGCATCATGGATAACTCTGGTGTTGAGAGGGAAAACTGTTCAATCTGTCAATGACCTTGACCTTTGTAACCTGAAATCCTTATTCAATGTGCAAGCCATTCACAAACTTTTAATTGTAGCTGTTGTACAACCAGTGTTGTTGCCGAAGGAGTAGACAAATAATATTATGTTTTAACAATATAAAACAACCCATTTAGTTCAAAGAACAAATGACTGATGAAAAACAAAGCAATACACTGCTAATGTGAAACCAAAACCTAAAATTCAATTCAAAAGGGATACAGATATACAGCTAGAACTGGGGAAAATAAAACACAACACAAATGGAATTTTAAAGACAGATGAAATGTCAAAAGACAACTTACGAAAACAATGAGCACCCAAACAGCTAAAATGATAAAAACACTAAACACCCAAGAGATGACTAAGATAATAAAAACAATGAACACCTAAGATAAGACTAAGATAATAAAAACAATGAACACCCAAAATATATGAGAGCTCTACAGGAAGTCAAAGGAAAAGCAGGCTGATGTTCAGATTGTTGGAAGATGACTAAGACATCAGACTGGGAGCATGGGAGCATGTCATATTTTCTTTAATTAATATACAGTAATGCAAAAATAGCATTATTATTTTATAGAATTACTGATATTAAAATACCCAATTCATTAAAACTATGTATTGTGGTTGCATATATTTATTTTGGTCTATATTCCACAAGCAAACTTGACCTCTAATAACACCTACTAATGTTTCATTCCATTGCTGTCAAACAAAACAATGGATGCTTTTACAGCCAGCACCATATATAGTATACTCTTTTTTAACTAGATTCTAACTGCCAAAATGCATAGACCCAGATCTTGAAGTGTCAAAAATGCATAGACCCAGATCTTGAAGTATCAAAAATGCATAGACCCAGATCTTGAAGTATCAAAAATGCATAGACCCAGATCTTGAAGTATCAAAAATGCATAGACCCAGATCTTGAAGTATCAAAAATGCATAGACCCAGATCTTGAAGTGTCAAAAAAGCATAGACCCAGATCTTGAAGTGTCAAAAATGCATAGACCAAGATCTTTAAGTGTCAAGGGCTTTCTTATGGTATGTAAATTATTTGCCAATACTTCCCCAGCTCCAAATGGATTTTTTATGTCCCTTCTTCCCATTAGGAAACCCTTGCATGTCATCCAAATGTGGCATGTGCCTGCAGGGATCCAATAGGTCAGGATTGCCATTGCACTAAAATCTTGAAGGCTGATGGACTTTTCATCTCATTGATGGGACTCCTGCCAAGCTAAATGGGAAAATCAGTCAGAATCAAATGGAAAATCTGATTCACCACTTTTCTCCCTTGACTTGACATTGTCAGAATCCATACTTTCCCATAGAGTATGGCTTCATACTACACTAAGCCGAACAATAGTATTGTGAATTTGACTGCAAACAATGTACGCTCATGCCAATGCTTTACCATTACTATTTTGAAGAAATGTTATTTTATCATTATTTAGAAGAAATGTTATGTAATCATTATTTAGAAGAAATGTTATTTAGAAGAAATGTTATCTAATCATTATTTAGAAGAAATGTTATTTAGAAGAAATGTTATCTAATCATTATTTAGAAGAAATGTTATTTTATCATTATTTAGAAGAAATGTTATGTAATCATTATTTAGAAGAAATGTTATGCAATCATTATTTAGAAGAAATGTTATTTAGAAGAAATGTTATGTAATCATTATTTAGAAGAAATGTTATGTAATCATTATTTAGAAGAAATATTATGTTATCATTATTTATTAGAAATGTTATGTAATCATTATTTAGAAGAAATGTAATGTAATCATTATTTAGAAGAAATGTAATGTAATCATTTATTAGAAATGTAATGTAATCATTATTTAGAAGAAATGTTATCTAATCATTATTTAGAAGAAATGTTATCTAATGATTATTTAGAAGAAATGTTATTTAATCATTATTTAGAAATGTTATCTAATCATTATTTAGAAGAAATGTTATCTTTTCTGAAATAGAATGGTTCAGCCTATAACAAGTCCTCTCTGAGGTCTATCACAATAGCATAGAAAATCAGACCGAGGTCAAGGCATCGCATACCTCTCTCTGAGGTCTATCACAATAGCATAGAAAATCAGACCGAGGTCAAGGCATCGCATACCTCTCTCTGAGGTCTATCACAATAGCATAGAAAATCAGACCAAGGTCAAGGCATCGCATACCTCTCTCTGAGGTCTATCACAATAGCACAGAAAATCAGACCGAGGTCAATGCCATCGCATACCTCTCTCTGAGGTCTATCACAATAGCATAGAAAATCACACTGAGGTCAAGACCATCATGACCTCTCTCTGGGGTCTATCACAATAGCATAGAAAATCACACTGATGCCAAGACCATTGCATACCTCTCTCTGGAGTCTATCACAATAGCATAGAAAATCACACTGAGGCCAAGACCATTGCATACCTTACTCTGGAGTCTATCACAATAGCATAGAAAATCACACTGAGGTCAAGGCCATAGCATACCTCTCTCTGGGGTCTATCACAATAGAAAATCACAGTGAGGCCAAGGCCATCGAATACCTCTCTGGGGTCTATCACAATGTCATAGAAAATCAATCTGAGGCCAAGGCCATCACATATCTATCAGATACAATTGAGAAAAAAAATTCTTCTGTAGGCTGGTAGAAAAGGAAGAGCCTTGGAGTGCATGTTATAAAATCGGCATGTGACTGAAGCCATGTGTGGTATGTACATTGCTCTAATCCCTATAAAGAACATGTAAATGACAAGGCATAAATATGTCTTCTATGTTCTGTAGCTGGCAATAAGAATGGTAAACATATACTTACATTGCTGCAATTTGAATTTCCTCAAAATGTATTTTCTTAGTTTTGCAAATCCAACTTACATGACTTTGGCCATGTGTTCCAAAATTTAATACACACCATGAAACTACTGTAATTTCAACTACACACCATGAAACTACTGTAATTTCAACTACACACCATGAAACTGTACTGTAATTTCAACTACATTTCCAACTGCATTCAAATTATCCCGACCACAATAAAATGAGTGTATAGCAAAACGTTTTTCATTAGTGTGGTAAAATGAATATATAACAAAACATTTTTCATTAGTATGGTAAAATGAGTATATAGCAAAACGTTTATCATTAGTATGGTAAAATGAGTATATAGCAAAACATTTTTCATTAGTATGGTAAAGTGAGTATATAGCAAAACATTTTATTAGTATGGTAAAATGAGTATATAGCAAAATATTTTTCATTAGTATGGTAAAATGAGTATATAACAAAACATTTTATTAGTATGGTAAAACGAGTATATAGCAAAATATTTTTCATTAGTATGGTAAAATGAGTATATAGCAAAATGTTTTTCATTAGTATGGTAAAATATTACATTTTTTGAATAATACTGGACTTCCAAGGTCATGCAGTATTACTCAAGAAAAACTTCTTCATATTTTCCCATACAAATGCAAGAACTTGTAAGTAAACCACCAGTCTACATGCCGTATGTACACCCTTTTGTAGGTAACATCTGTATTATCTGTAATCTGAGTTATCATATCAGGGTGTATGTTGCTTGTTCTCCTGATTACATTTAACCCAAACCTGCTGGCTCATTATGCAACCGCATATCAGGTTATGAATGGTTAAACTAGACTTATCAGGTTATGAACGGTTAAACTCGACTTGTCAGGTTATGAACAGTTAAACTTGACTTATCAGGTTATGAACGGTTAAACTCGACATATCAGGTTATGAACGGTTAAACTCGACATATCAGGTTATGAACAGTTAAACTCAACTTATCAGGTTATGAACGGTTAAACTCGACATATCAGGTTATGAACGGTTAAACTCGACATATCAGGTTATGAACAGTTAAACTCAACTTATCAGGTTATGAACGGTTAAACTCGACATATCAGGTTATGAACGGTTAAACTCGACATATCAGGTTATGAACAGTTAAACTCAACTTATCAGGTTATGAACGGTTAAACTCGACTTATCAGGTTATGAACGGTTAAACTCGACTTGTCAGGTTATGAACAGTTAAACTCAACTTATCAGGTTATGAACGGTTAAACTCGACATATCAGGTTATGAACGGTTAAACTCGACATATCAGGTTATGAACGGTTAAACTCGACATATCAGGTTATGAACGGTTAAACTCGACATATCAGGTTATGAACGGTTAAACTCGACATAATCAGGTTATGAATGGTTAAACTTGACATATCAGGTTATGAACGGTTAAACTCGACATATCAGGTTATGAATGGTTAAACTCGACATATCAGGTTATGAACGGTTAAACTCGACATATCAGGTTATGAACGGTTAAACTCGACATATCAGGTTATGAACAGTTAAACTTGACTTATCAGGTTATGAATGGTTAAACTCGACATATCAGGTTATGAACGGTTAAACTAGACATATCAGGTTATGAACGGTTAAACTCGACATATCAGGTTATGAACGGTTAAACTCGACATATCAGGTTATGAACAGTTAAACTCAACTTATCAGGTTATGAACAGTTAAACTCGACTTATCAGGTTATGAACGGTTAAACTCGACTTGTCAGGTTATGAATAGTTAAACTTGACTTATCATGTCATGAATGGTTAAACTCGACTTATCAGGTTATGAACGGTTAAACTCGACTTATCAGGTTATGAACGGTTAAACTTGACTTCTAAATGAATTCATAGCAACAGTTTTATATATTAATGGTTTTGCATTTAAACTAGACTTCTAAATGAATTCATAGCAACAGTTTAATAATGGTGACATCTAAAGCAACAAATAATAAAATATAATGAGGAATTTGACCACCTGTTTTTGAGTTGACAAAATTTTTAATAAAACGAGTTATCTAGTAAAATATATTCCTCTATACACACTGGAAGGTATGAGAATTTCATGTACAAGAACAAGTCTATAAACACTAATTGTAAGACATTGCCATGCACAGGAATATGTATAAATAAATTGGTAGGTAAGACAGTTAGTACAGTAATATGTATGTGTGTGTGTGTATATATATATATATCCACATACTGGTAGGTAAGACATTGTAAGTTGGAAATAAGTATATATACACTGGTAGGTAAGGCATGTTTAGGAAAGAAGTATATCTATAATAACAGGTGAGGCAATTGTTGTGTACCGTATAGGAGTCAAGTATATACACACAGGCCAGTAAGACCATGTCATGTAAAGAAAAAGTTTTCGCTTACAAGTTGGATCCAACTGCAAATTACACAGACCCAGATCTGCAACAATATAATGTACCAGCAGATCTGGGTCTATGGAGTAAGTAGTAGAACAAAGACAGACCTTGATGTGGTGACACATAAAAGACATTTCATTAGAATTACTACTTAAAGTACTGCTTCAACATCAGATGGCTGCAGCGACCTAATTTCTGCAGTAGTTATGATTTATAGGTCATCGAAAAGAGGATATTTATGTCTTTTTTCCTGCCAGTGTATGCTTGGATATATCTAACATTTCCAAAATGTGGTTAAGGGCTCTTGCAACTGTGAACATTTGTTCCTGGAAAAATTGGAATTTTTTTTAAGACAGCATGTGTTTTAATGAGTCAAAGACGACACGGCCATAAAGCCATCACAAAGCAATCACTAAGCAATCGCTAACAAATTAAATAAAATTGAAAGAGTTACTTCACAAATATTAAACAATCTAGATTGGAGAAATTTGTCTACTTTTCCATCTAAAAACTGCAGAGAACACCGAGTTTCATTTTTATTAGTTCTTTCTCATTTTTAATTTAGAAATTTGTCTACTTTTCCATATAAAAACTGCAGAGAACACCGAGTTTCATTTTTATTAGTTCTTTCTCATTTTTCATTAAGAATTTTTTTACTTTTAACATCTCTAACATTGGACCTCATGATAGGATATTTTCAGACCAACTGGGAAAATGTAGTTTTTGGATTGAGAATGGACCTCAAATTCAGTTCCTAAAAAAAGGTTTTGTACAATCGTATGTATGCTATGCAAATGAAGCAAAATAGAAACATATAAAGAAGATCAGTAACAAATGACTAAATAAAGAAGACACTTGTATGTTATCAGAATTGAATTAACTGTAAACATAATTAAGTTTAAGCATTTCCTTGCTGATCATACTGATCTACAGTTTTACAAATTGTGTTTTCAAAGGTCTCATCAACCAGATGGGTAAGTACTAAGGCAGTAAGTAATTGGTAAGTAATATGTAAGTAATAGGTACAATCACAAGGTATACTTCTTGATACAATTTGCTGTACAAGTCCTGGACAGAAAAAAAAAATACTTCTGTTGAAAAACCTAATAATTTTTCAGGGGGGGGGACTGGGGGGAGGAGGGTAAGACTGGGGCCATAATGGGTCTAAATGATATGTCAATCAAGGCCTCATGGAAACATAACACGTACATAATAATTGACAGTAATTTCGATATGAAGCCCAGTGAGCTGCCGACATCACCTGTTTGATTTTAATATGCAAATGAAGTTACCAATGCTTGGTTGAGAAACAGGATCAAAGGCAAAGCAGGTGTGAATCCAGAAACTGGGTAAGGTGAGTTAGCTGTAATAGTGTTAAATGTACATTGGAAGGCAATTTATAATTCTTATCTTCAAAAATAAAAGTATGCTGAAATATTTTTTTAAAATTGTACCAATGCACTCAACTTTTTTATTCTAAAATCATACCTTTTATTCCTTATGTTAATAATTTACAAAAAATATGTACAATGTACTCACTTAATATTTCTGACTTGCAATCTTACAATCGCACTGTTAACATAATTTGCATAACAAATGAGTGCATGTTATATCTGCTTGGCTATGCAGAAGTTTCCAATCTTTCTGAATGTTTGACAATAGCTTTGCCTGAAAACCACCCTCCCTCAATACAGTCAATCTGCATACAGCAAAGCGAGTACATTATTAGAATGGCCAGTCATGGAACAAAGCGAGTACATTATTAGAATGGCCAGTCATGGAACAAAGCGAGTACATTATTAGAATGGCCAGTCATGGAACAAAGCGAGTACATTATTAGAATGGCCAGTCATGGAACAAAGCGAGTACATTATTAGAATGGCCAGTCATGGAACAAAGCGAGTACATTATTAGAATGGCCAGTCATGGAACAAAGCACTTCTAAGTGATAATGGAGCACTGTAATTTAACTTGTTCAAGATCTCAACATTATACAGCTAAATGCCATATTTTGTTGAAATATTATTCAAGTTTTGCTAATGAAATAAAAGTCTGGAGGATGAGATCAGCAATCTAGGGTCATAACCCTATAAATGTTTTTGTAGAATGCTGGAAAACAAAACTCACTCAAAGTTTCACCAATCTGAATACACACTTGACATTTCAATGAAATGCAATTAAGCCAAGAAGAAAAAAAATCGAAGTCAGTAGGACAATCAATCAGGGGGCAGCAACTCTTCTAAATGATACAAAACCTGTAAATAGCACTCTTATATCAACTAGATATTGTCAGTTCATATTTAATATCAACAAAATATTTGAATGGTTCTTGAGCCATGTCCCATAATATGCGAGACTTCACAATGATGAAATAAGAACAGCAACTCCTTCAAAATTATTCCTGAAAAAGCAAAACCTTAGCATGTGACAAGTATTTCACCGTGATGTACCAAATGATATCTAATTATGTGGAAGGGCTATAGTTGTCACAAGTTAACTTAGTGTGAATAGAAAGAGACTGATGGGATTGACTGACAGTCAATTAGATGGAAAAGGTTATTACAATAGGTTCCCTTATCTGATGCTGAGCTCAAATAAATGGCTTTTCTCCAAGGATTGATGGGCCTGTTTGGTGATGCTGTAAATAGTAATAAGGATGCTGGAAAATATCTTTTTGATACAAGAATACCCTACATTCAATTAATATACATAATGGAACATCTATTGATCACATGAGAAATACCTTGTCCAACTGCTCCACAATTTTCATCCAGTAATGGGGTTCCTCTTCCAAATCATTACATTAGATCATTCTTTAAAATTTAATCTCCAATCAATCCCTTTGAAAGTTGAAATTTTTAATTGTGACACTATCAATGATCGACCCACTGGTCAGGATGTACAACCTGATGTTCAGGGTCCACATCTTATGTCCCATTTGGTACAGACGTGGATACATAGTGTACACTGATTACGGTCAAGCGTCTGCCAGACCAATTTCCATCAAAGCTTTACCATAACAAATTGAACTGGATTGAGAATAAATCCTGGGATCCAAGCATTAACAAACTTTGGGAATTTACCATTCCTATCAATGTCTTCATTGACTCAATTGAGAGGGTAACCAAGATAAGAAAATTGGCTTTATAAAACTGCAAAGAAAACTACCACAAGAAATCAATTAACTTTGACAACTTTCCAGAGAGGCAGACATGAAGTGTCGCAAAAGAGACGTGCTTGCTCAAATACATGTCAAAGACAAATAATAGAAAACTATGCGACAAATCGCTTTCTATATACATGCCAAGACAAATAATAGAAAACTATGTGACAAATCACTTTCTATATATATGCCAAGACAAATAATAAAAAAAAATATGTGACAAATCGCTTTCTATATACATGCCAAGACAAATAATAGAAAACTGTGACAAATCGCTTTCTATATACATGCCAAGACAAATAATAGAAAACTATGTGACAAATCGCTTTCTATATACATGCCAAGTCAAATAATAGAAAACTGTGACAAATGGCTTTCTATATACATGCCAAGACAAATAATAGAAAACTATGTGACAAATTGCTTTCTATATACATGCCAAGACAAATAATAGAAAAACTATTGTGACAAATCACTTTCTATATACATGCCAAGACAAATAATAGAAAACTATGTGACAAATGGCTTTCTATATATATGCCAAGACAAATAACAGAAAAACTATGTGACAAATCACTTTCTATATACATGCCAAGACAAATAATAGAAAACTATGTGACAAATCGCTTTCTATATACATGCCAAGACAAATAATAGAAAACTATGTGACAAATCGCTTTCTATATACATGCCAAGACAAATAATAGAAAAACTATGTGACAAATCGCTTTCTATATACATGCCAAGACAAATATCAGAAAACTGTGACAAATCACTTTCTATATACATGCCAAGACAAATAATAGAAAACTATGTGACAAATCGCTTTCTATATACATGCCAAGTCAAATAATAGAAAAACTATGTGACAAATAACTTTTTATATTAAAACTGTATACACACAAACAGAAAATAAACAACTAAAAACTTAATTTGGGAAATTTAAATTTTGTACCCAAAAATATCTAGCCTTTACACCAATTCAGCTAAAATCTGTCAAAAAACCCAATCATGCTAAAGGACTTTGGTGACTAAATCTTGGCCTTGCAAGGGCATCCACGTAAAATGAGGTATTGGGGTGTGCTGGAAGTGTAATAAAAAAATTGAAAAACAATATTTGGGGATATTTTTTATTGTACTTACTGCGCTGGCAGCAATAAGATGCAATCTGTTTAAAAAAGCATCTACACATTATCTTGGCTTCCTGATGGCTTTTGTATTGCATCATATATACTCTTGCTTCTGTCTTGCCATGCAAGAACTTTGAGCAAAAGACAACTCTTGCAACAAAACTGTTCTAAAAGTTCTAAATCTGTGAATCTTGCTTCTAAGTTCTAACCTTTTAACCAATCTTGATGGTCATCTAAATGTTTTTCATATCTGCTTGTAATCTTTCTAAAACTGGTCATTTAATCAATTTTTTCAATGATCCATTACTTTCATACCATGTACACCTTCTTTTTTAAATTATCTATCCGCTTTGTCTTTTGGGAGTTTAATTATTTTCTTCACATTCAGAAATTCATACCAATGGAAAAGATTCTAAATTTAGAATAAATAATTTGGACCATATTTGACAAGTCTACTAAATAGTGTATGAGAAAAAAAATTAATTAAAGTGCTTCACATGTTAACAAAAGGTTCAAGTGGTTCTGACATTGTTCACCTGCATACATTATATAAGTCAATTTACTAAGCAGAACTATGTCCCATATTTAATCACAATAAGCAAACAACAAAGATCCAGATCTGCCATAGCATAACACATCTTTATACCAGGGTCTATGTTTTACTGATTATTCCTGAAAAAAAACTGCCCCATTATGCTTTGGAAGATCTGGGTTTGTGCAGTTTACAGCTGGATTCATCTTACATGCAATTACAAACGATAATGTTATACAAAACAAATTAATGGAAACTACTTTCCCCCTTACCACATGCTGATTTTACCTAGCTGTTTAGTTTCAAAAAAATTCCTTCCAAACATAAAGCAATAATTGAAAATTAGATCCAGTTCAAGAGTTTTTACAAGCTTTGATAATCAAATGCCATAAATACACAGATCATGCTCATGATCATTTCCAATGTAATGCCATAAATACACAGATCATGCTCATGATCATTTCCAATGTAATGCCATAAATACACAGATCATGATCATGTTCATTTCCAATGTAATGCCATAAATACACAGATCATGCTCATGATCATTTCCAATGTAATGCCATAAATACAGATCATGCTCATGATCATTTCCAATGTAATGCCATAAATACACAGATCATGATCATGATCATTTCCAACATAATGCCATAAATATACAGATCATGCTCATGATCATTTCCAATGTAATGCCATAAATACACAGATCATGCTCATGATCATTTCCAATGTAAGCCTTTATACCAAGTTTGATCAAACTCCTATTAAATTAGTCTCTCTCTGGAGTTGTAAGAAACTCCAGCCAGTCAGATGGAAGCTTGCCTCATGTTAAGGTGTTGCAGGCCTTTTTACCTTAGAAGTATATAGCGCACACAGAAGTGTTCTTACTGTTAGGTATATTTAATTTGTATTTGCTAGTGTATAATCATAATTTGAACTTCATCTTGGACATCATGGATACTAATGTGATTAATTGGAAGATTGTTAATACCTCATCCTACATGAAGTGACTAGTATAATCAAGACTACATGCACATGAACTCCTTCAGTACTGGATTTTATTTTGAACACCACTTAAATTGACCTTTATTATTTAGGACTTTTTGGCCTATTTAGGACTTAACTTGCGATACTGTTAATTATTTTTAAATTTATACTTTGCATTTTATGGAAATAAATCATCTGTTGAATTTTACAAAACATTTTGGATTTTACTCTTCTCTTTTTTTTTTCAAGACCATAGAGTAATGTTAACTGATCTAAGACTCCCATGTTCTCAAAGCACTATAACAGTGATCCATTTCATACATGTATATTCTCTCAGATTTTTTCGTTTCCTTTTGGTTTTAAATACCATCCTTTGTTTGACAAATGAATGTAGAATAAATCTGGTACCAGTCTATATAAGTGTTTGAAGCACAAACAGTGATTCTTGTGAAAGTTCTTAACCTAGTTTTATTAGATTAAGAAAATAACAGTTAAGTAATTCTTATTCATTGTAATTAATTTAATTTCTTTTTTTTTTGCATTTAAATTAACAGCAAAAATGGTCGTTATGCCAATCTCCCTGATTTGGACCCAATGTCCCGGATCTGGACTCGGAAAACTTGTCATGTATGCATTTCATTCATCTATTTTGAATTTTCTAATTTGTAGATTAATACACTCTCCAATTAGATGTATGTGACCAATAAATAAAAAAATAAAAATGTATGATCTATTTTCATGGCAGGTTTAACATGCAAGCTGGGAATTAGACAATAGTCATACATTAGTGAGACAACAGCTATGAATAACGCAACAAAAGCCACGATACATAATGCCATTCAATTCTTTTTTGGATGCATCTTCACTCCCATGAGGCATC
This sequence comes from Unio pictorum, assembly GCA_030141615.1. Taxonomy (NCBI): domain Eukaryota; kingdom Metazoa; phylum Mollusca; class Bivalvia; order Unionida; family Unionidae; genus Unio; species Unio pictorum. Next base: position 5,195,976 of record JARLTB010000254.1, read on the forward strand.
AGTACATTTTAACCCCTGTAAATTAAGGAGGTCTGAAATCTGGGACAAACTTTAAGTATTTCTTTGCTGTTCCTATGAACTGAAAATCCTTAAAACCTCTAAAAACAGTGGTAAAAGTCGACTGTGTCGTACAGAGACTGGTTCTCATTAACTCATTTCTGGAAATCTATTGATTTAGCATGGATACATGAAACAGTCAAAGCTTTAATCCTTGTCAAGTAAATGCTGTCTTTCCTCAATCTTATCACGAATTTTGTATCTACTGTATGAATTAATTTTGCATGTCACAACTTGATTGTTGGACCAATGCATGGATAATGCAATATTTTGTAGTCAAGGTCAAATGGTCCCAGATCAATATGTAGGCATGAACATTTTCAAGCCCTGACAATTAATTTAGTAAAGGTTTGACCAAAATGAAGAAATATGTTTCAATCAATTATTATAGGGATTATATACCATACATGTTTTTGTTTCAATTTCACCAAGTTCATTATTTACAAAACAAATGGATGCATTTCTTCACAAGAAAAAATCTAAACCCTTCAGGACAAAAAGTACTGTATCCTTGAAATTACTGTAAGCTGACCTTGTACTTGCTCCGCAGTTTAAAAAGCCCCACCCACATGGCTTTAAAATTTAAATTTAAAATTGTACCGACTACAGTTTATGTACTATACTATCGGACAACTGATCCATGAATGACCTTTAAACAGATATATGGAATTAATCTGAAATAATTTATGAATATCTCATATACAGCATTTACATATATTCAGGCCTATAGCTATGACAGATTGCATGGAAACTATAAATAGATCCTACAACTCTCAAGTGACTGAGTAGTTCTGGCAAGCTTCCAAACTGCAAGATGCATTATTTATACTAGTACAAGAAGCCCTATTTTGTACACTGGTACTGATCCTTCTGTCTTCCCAAAATTACCAGTACATGAAGTGTATTCAATGTTTACCATAGTCAAACTTTATTTTAGACCTATTTAATTTTCCTTAACCCTTTGAACCTATTGTAACGGTGTATAAACCGGAAAGGCCGGTATACCGGCCTCGCTATCTACCGTCATAACCCGACAGGCCGGTATACTGGCCTGTGTTATGTTATTTGCTAGATTCGCTATATTATTGTCAAAATTTGCCGGGGAGGCTTGGGTTAGGGTGCCGAAATATTGTGGAGATTAGGGTTCAAAGGGTTAAAAATTTACCAAGTAGTGAACCCTACACAGTAAATGATGATCTAAACAAGTAAAATAGCATTTATCTTAAAATAGCATTCATCTTAAAATAGCATTCATCTTATATTCACTGTACGATATCCACTGCATAGCTTGCTCACAAATTACTTACATCTACTGTATGGTCATTTTATGCTATGCCCACTAACATCCAATGCACATCCCATTTTTTCTTTTGTTTACTTTCACTCATTATATGGTCCACTTACTGTATGACTTGTTTACTTACAGCCATCTTGTGGCCCATTTTATATCTTGCTTACTTAATGTCAGCTGCATGTCCCATTTTTTAGTTTTGTTTACTTGCAGCCATGGCCCATGATATGTCTTTTTTTATCCATATCAAATGTTTGTGCAATGTTCTTTGTACTTACATCCATTGAATGACTCATTATTGTCTGTCTTACTACGATAGCTATAAAGCATGAAATATGTTACTAGTGATGGGAATCGGTCAGAAATTCATAATCGATAATCGGTTCTCCTTAACCAACTGATCATCGATTATAATCGGTTACTAAGAGCAAATTAAAATTTTAGTTAGTTATATCTTTGATCAAGAGTTCAATATGTTTATAAATGTACAGGAGTAATCTCTTTTAATGACATGTATTCTTTAACTTGATAATAATATTACACTGTGTGTTACTTTTGTTCTACAACTTTGTTAAATGAACACAACTTTTTATGGCTGATCAGTCATATGTAACTGAAATACTGCTACAATACCCCGAAATTCTTTCATTCATATGTGACGTGTCTATAATTTAAAGTATAGAAGGACATGATTTTCTTGTTTGTCATTGTTTATAAATACTACAAAAGATGTTGCAATTTAACTCAAAACAATCAACAAAATGTGTTTAAATTTATTAACTTAACAATTTAACAACTTGACCATGTAATAATAACTATATATTCCTAATTATGAATCATAAGTTTTTGTATTTGTAGTTGTGAAGGGAATAATAAATTTCAGGTCAACTTTAGTGGCTGGGAGTTTTACTAACCATTGTACTTTGCATACACATAAAAGTAGTCTCCCTTTACACACAATCGATTATGGAGTTTCACAATCGATTATCTTATTGATTTGCTCAACCAACTGACGATCGATTATAATCGATAATCAGAACAACACTATATGTTACAGACATTAAATTAGTATGAACCGCGAGTGACCTTGGCACAAAATTTTATTGTTGAGGTTATTCTAGCAGATGTGAAAATATGAGTCTTTTAAAAGCACATATGTGAAGAAAGAGAATGAATGTAGTCATGACAGAATGTAAGTGTATACATGTGCAAGAGTTCAAGCTTTCTTGGTTCTTTTTAACATTTAATAAATTGTAAATTTTCCTTCCATAAATCCCATCCCATCACATGATAAATAAATATAAGTATTTCACACAGAAATTCAGTCCTCATCTCAAGAAACATGAAAATTAATAACTTTAATACAAATCCATTCGAATTATGAATCATGATCAATAATGTTCAAATATGGCATACAATTTATAAGGTTCCTCTTATACTAAATTCTTCTTTCTTTAATTTATGATTTAGGCACAGATTCAATTTGTTTGATCAGCTTAATTTAATCCGTATAGCATCTATACTTACAAGTCAAGTCCAACTGCAAACTGCACAGACCCAGATCTGCCGACGCATACTACACTGGCAGAACTTGCAGCTTGTTAGGAGCAATCAGTGTGTGTGTGTGTGTGTGTGTGTGTGTGTGTGTGTGTGTGTATATAAACAGAAATTCTCGGTCTATGTACTTTGCTTTGACTAAACAAAGTTAAACCCTGAACTGATGGCAGAATAGTGTCTATGCTGTTTTACAGTTGTACCCCACCCTTCAAGCGAGTATCAATTAATACCGTTAAAACATCAGGAATTTTTAATAGAAAGTATACACATGTTAAATTACAGATTTTTCTATACTGTGACAACATATTTGTATGTTATTTTATCACAGACTGGTTGACTTTTGCAATGCAGTGAAAACATTCAGTTATCATAGACTGGTAGGCTTTTGCAATGCAGTGAAAACATTCAGTTATCACAGACTGGTTGGCTTCTGCAATGCAGTGAAAACATTCAGTTATCATAGACTGGTTGGCTTTTGCAATGCAGTGCAAACATCCAGTTATAATTGAGTATGCCAATTCTATAAGCTGTCAGCATGACTGAGCAAGAAATGTAGCATTTTTATTGACCATGTTCTATTAAAAAATTTGAGGCTGAGGAAGTCACTGGTGAAAAATTTCTGCTTTCTCTAAATTAATTCTGTCTGTCCTGTGACAAGTGTGGAGAAGTAAAATCTAATATTTTCCCCCTAAATGAGAAAAAAATTGAATTGTTAGACCTTGGGGGATAAGGAGGAATTTTTTCAGCTCCAGCCACTTTATCATGTCTGATAAATTGGTGTTTTGTGGAGTCCTAAGTTATCAAGTACTGTCACTGTCTTTACATTGATTGATCCAATTGGAGGGTACTGATGGAGTTGATTGGAGGAAAATCTCTGATTTCAGCTGCTAAGCTGTGAAGTTTGGCATGTCTATGATTGAGAGCCAATTATTAGCACTCAAATAAATTGCCTGACTTTTGGAACACTTGGGGTGTGGTGTATTCAATTAGATAATGCTAATAGACCCTGGTCTTTCATTTGGAACAGGTACAACTGATGCCCAATTGGTATTAGGATGAACAAGTCCAGATGAATATGGTCAGATTTAAAGGAAGCCTAAATTGAATGAAATATGACATCTTGACAAGGTTCTGGTTAGGCAAATGATCAGCTTTAAAGCCCCATTTCTGAAGAACTTTCATAAATGATTGGTTGGGTCTGCTTGGAGAGATTTGTTCTGAGTTAGACAGACTATGGGTGTGCTTCTTTATTAGCTATCTGCCATAAATTTGGAAATGTTACAGTTTGATCCAGTGCAACCAAAATATTACTGTGGTACCCTGACAATTCCAAATTGCTGATAGTATGGAATTTTTGTCTAACATGCTCTGAGAATGTGATTGATAGTTCCGTATTTGTTTGTAATGCGAGTCTACATGTAACAGCAAAAACCAAGATCTGCCAGTGCATTATCCACAGTATGCAGTTTTAGAGCTCAATTTCAAACTTTGCTAAATAAGTCTATTTTATGTTTTAATATCTACAATGAATCCAAATTAATAACATTGCCTGAGCAACATATGGTTAACTGACTACACATTTCAGACAAGAAATAAAATGACTCAAACCTGAACACACTTGATTCATGAAAAAAGAGCACAGTCCTCATATCACTCACACAAACTGGTCCTCATATCACTCACACCAACTGGTCCTCATATCACTCACCCCATGTGGTCCTCGTATCACTCACACCAACTGGTCCACATATAACTCACACCAAGTGGTCCTTGTATCACTCACCCCAACTGGTCCTCATATCACTCAACACCAACTGGTCTTCATATGACTCACCCCAACTGGTCCTTATACCACTCACACCAAGTGGTCCTCTTATCACTCACTCCAAGTGGTCCTCATCACTTGTGTGACATACATTGGTCCAAAATGCAAATGTATAGCAGGGCAGGTGCCTTGGACTGAAAGACACTATGACATGATAATTTCCATCTAGTTAGTAGAAACTGGTGGCATATGGTAAGTTCTTCACTTTGGCCAACCTAAGCTGGACTAGTTGGTGCACTGTAAGCATTTGTACAAATGCAAAAGGTGTTGATGCTACAACTCTACTAAACAAATTTGGAATGATACAGCATGGAACATTTAAAGAGATAGTATAACATGTTTTAGAGAGAAATTAGTGTGACAGCTTTGAGAATGCTAGCTGTATGACAGCTTTGAGAATGCTAGCTGTATGACAGCTTTGAGAACGCTAGCTGTATGACAGCTTTTAGAGATGAGAGCTCTTTTATTTAACAGCAATATTAGCCACACTTGATGAGGGATACTTTTAACTGCCAGTCCCCCATTCATTTTGCTATGGAAGCCACACTAATAGATGAGGAACCACCTGAGTGCTGGGTGTACAACAAAGGGAGGTGGACAGTCATAGATGAAGCACTATAACATCACACTGGTTCTGGTTTGGATTCCTGGCAAGACAACAAGGACTGACAATACTGAACCATTTTTTTTTTATTGCTCATAACTGATTTCCATTAAATTGCAAAAACTTTAAATTTTCTATTCTTTTGAAAATTTCATGTATGAAGTCACCAAAAAATACTTGATGCAAAGAGACATGTAACGTTAAATGTACAATGTCAAGCGTCTGATTTTCAACCATTGTGTCAACATGTATGCCATGTATTTGAAAGAAAATTGTTACATACTCTTTAATTGCGATAAGGAAATAAACACTAGACTTTCTCATTTCATAAAGTCTGTCAATTGAGATCAAGAAATAAACACTAGACTTTCACATTTCACAGTCTGTCAATTGAGATCAAGAAATAAACACTAGACTTTCACATTTCACAGTCTGTCAATTGAGATCAAGAAATAAACACTAGACTTTCACATTTCACAGTCTGTTAATTAAGATCAGGAAATAAACACTAGACTTTCACATTTCACAGTCTGTCAATTGAGATCAGGAAATAAACACTAGACTTGCACATTTCAAAAAGTCTGTCATTTGGGAAGTTCACAAGGATGTCAGGGCTGCTCAAAAGGTTTATTACCCTAAAGGCAGTGATTAAATGAAAATTGCAGAGACTCAGATCTGCTGTCACATAATGTGCCTGCAAATCTTGATCTGTGCAGTCATCATGGACCCTGATCTACTGTTACATTATGCTATGTCAGAACCTTTGTTGTTTGCAGGTTGCCTTGTCTTATGAGACGGTCCATAGTGTATCCTCATACTACCTAGTAAAGATAAATGCCTAATGAAGCACATTAATCTTGCCAAGATTAAATCCCACAAGCCATTAACCTACTGCAAAAGAACAACTACCTACTTGCTTACAAGTCAAGGGAAACTGCAGAACAACACTGTAACATAATGCACATGCAGATCCTAATCTATGTTCTTTGTTCTACTGATTACTCCAAACAAACTGCATGCACACACCCAGATCTGCCAGCACATTGTGATGGCAGATCTGGGTTGATACAGTTTGCAACTGGACTGGACATTCAAGTGAGTATATATGGTTTATTACTGACAAAATTAAGGACAGTTCAAATACACAAAAAAGCCAGACCAATAAAACATGCTAAAATCTCTACTTATAACAAATGATGATCACTATCAACAATCGACTAGTTCAAGGATTTTAAAGTGCAAGAAATAAACAGATGTTCAATTTCCCATCAATTAATAAGGTCTACATTGACATTACTTTTCTAATAGCAAGATTAAATCCTGTTATATGTCTTGAACCACAGTTTTTCTTTCCTTTAAAACCTGTTCATAATGCTGAAAACCATTTTCTAACATATTTTATCTTTGAAATAATTTTCTAGCACTGAAAACATGATACTTCTCATTTCCCATAATGTAATTTACCTGGGGCATTGGGTGGCTGTGCTTTTTTTCCAACACATTTTAAGCTATACATGGCAACCAGTTTATCTGGTGGAAAAAGACAACCCCACCCCACCCCCCCGGAAGATTCACCAACTCAATGGAAGAAATTGTAAAGTTTTCTCACCGGTAGCCAGACTTGACTGTATTAGTTTGGGGTTGGTGGTTATCATGAAGGCCAGTGGTAATCATCATTACTTGGTGATGGGTCATGCAGACACTACAAAGTTGTTGCGAGGTAGCAGACAGGTTACAACAGAAATGTTAACAGTGGTCATTTCTTTTTGCAAAACGATCATGCACAGCAGTGTCAAAATGCACTTTTGGCCAGAAATTTATGGTTGCTGGTCATATTCTGCAGGTAGAGGCTGATGATGGTGCATTAATATAGTAAAATCAATCTATGCACAAGGATTGAGGCAGTCAATATTTAGTGGACATTCATAGCTGAGGTCATTCATGACAGGTTTTAATGTTTCAAAATGTGGAACCACCCATCAAAAAAAGCTTAGACAAGCACCTACAAGGATGTTTGGAAGACGAATGCATTGTAGAAGAAGATGAAGGCCCAACTACTGTCGCCCAACCCCATGGGAAAGAACAGCAGGTAAAATAACCTACTCTTAGAGAATTTTTACAGATTTTCAGCAAGTTCCATGATATGAGCTTGGACAAGGAGCTGGTCTCAACAAGTTTCAGAGTGGCCTCTAGCTATATCTGCTTGAAAAATGTAGACGGTGATTTGTATAGCACACTTCCTGGCTGCCTGTAATGAGCCATGAGCGGGCAGGAATAACCTATGTTGATGGTCCTTCTTCTTTTTATTATGATTATTGCAACTGTCTACTTATACATACAATATATACTGGTACATATTCATACTTATACATACAATATATACTGGTACATATTCATACTTATACATACAATATATACTGGTACATATTCATACTTATACATACAATATATACTGGTACATATTCATACTTATACATACAATATATACTGGTACATATTCATACTTATACATACAATATATACTGGTACATACTTATACATACAATATATACTGGTACATATTCATACTTATACATACAATATATACTGGTACATACTTATACATACAATATATACTGGTACATACTTATACATACAATATATACTGGTACATACTTATACATACAATATATACTGGTACATACTTATACATACAATATATACTGGTACATACTTATACATACAATATATACTGGTACATACTTATACATACAATATATACTGGTACATACTTATACATACAATATATACTGGTACATACTTATACATACAATATATACTGGTACATACTTATACATACAATATATACTGGTACATACTTATACATACAATATATACTGGTACATACTTATACATACAATATATACTGGTACATACTTATACATACAATATATACTGGTACATACTTATACATACAATATATACTGGTACATATTCATACTTATACATACAATATATACTGGTACATACTTATACATACAATATATACTGGTACATACTTATACATACAATATATACTGGTACATACTTATACATACAATATATACTGGTACATATGCTCTTCAAAGAATCAGTTTATTCAGTGTCACAAGCCACGGGCAACAGAAAGCTATACTCGTTAATCGTTAAGCTTTACTCGTTAATCACCCTTGGGTGCCATAGCTTAGAGTTTCTCATGAATATACATAAATCTGCTTATGTTATTACTGCAACTGCTTGTTATAATGGCCGATTGATGGGTTAGGCATCCATAGGTCAAATGACCAAATCAGTAGCAGCTGCACAGCACTTCATAAATTTAATTCACCATATATATATATATATATATATATATATATATATATATATATATATATATATATACACACACACACACACACACTGCTCCAGTGGCCTATTGGCTAGAACATGCACAAGAATTTAAAAAATAGTACTAACAACTGCCTCACATTAAGAGGTTAGTGTTGGTCTGGTGTTATGATAATGGGACTCTGGGATATCATGCTACCTGTCTGTAGCATGATAACCCATTGCTAGACATCACTATAAACTGTTACACTGCAGATATTGCAGGGATATGACTGAAACATTGTTTAAACTATGTTATAAATCCAAGTCATATATATATATATATATATATATATATATATATATATATATATATATACACACACACACTATGGCAAGCCATTTTTTGGAATGTGAAGTAATACAAGAATCTCCTTATCAGTCATGGTGGTTTAAGGAAGGTTAGTGCAAACATACTAACTTGTTATGCCTTGTACAAACTCAACAGCTTTAAGAGAAGGTCAAGTTCTTGAAAAACATAACTCTACTTAACAGTAATAAAGTTTTACACACGTCTTTCTTTTAGTTTTTTGATTTCCAGGAATACGATCACTTTGATACATTTACTATGCCATGACATCATAGCTATATCAATCTTTACTATGCCATGACATCATAGCTATATTAATCTTTACTATGCCATGATATCATAGCTATATTAATCTTTACTATGCCATGACATCATAGCTATATCAATCTTTACTATGCCATGATATCATAGCTATATCTTTACTACGCCATGATATCATAGCTATATTAATCTTTACTATGCCATGACATCATAGCTATATCAATCTCTTTACTACGCCATGATATCATAGCTATATTAATCTTTACTATGCCATGATATCATAGCTATATTAATCTTTACTATGCCATGACATCATAGCTATATCAATCTTTACTATGCCATGATATCATAGCTATATTAATCTTTACTATGCCATGATATCATAGCTATATCAATCTTTACTATGCCATGACATCATAGCTATATTAATCTTTACTGGTTTTATTGTAAAGCTATGTATAGTCTTTGTAAGGACACATTTGATTGATAGTTGGGAACTATGAATGAAAGTGATCTTGAGAGTTAACCTTAATCTATATACTGTACATGTAGGACAATGATTTGCAGTGAATTGTGAAGGAAAGTGATCTAAGAAATAAACTGTTATTAATCTATATATATATATATATATATATATATATATATATATATATATATATATATACGTCTGAGAATGATTTGCAGTAAGAATTACTGACAATTCAGCAGGACCGCTAAATTTCTCAATCTGCTACTTCTTCCGACTAAAAGGAAAGTTAAATTCTAGTCCTGAAAGTGCACAGACTTTGAAATAACATAATGACTGCTCTAATCTGAGTTGCACACATGCATGGCTGTTTAAGGCTATGAGAAGTTTTCAAGCTAAGTGGAGGAAAGGGCCTACCAAGTATTTATTACATACTGGAATAGAGTGCCAACAACATGCATAGCCCATTTAGCCCTTTTTGGCCCTGTACACACCAGTTTTGCTTTAAACTCTGGGTATTTCTTGAGTATCAATTCAGTGATAATCCTATTACAATATTTACCAACTATATAAATAACCTAGCACAACATTGCATCATGTGTATGTTTTATATATATATATATATATATATATATATATATATATATATATATATATATATATATAGACATGCACACACACAAGCCAAGTTCCAAGTTTAAAGCAGAGTTTGGTCGTCAGAGCTGTGGGATTTTGGAGTACTGAGGAAAAACAGAAAAATTCAGGACCACACAAATATTTTATCTATTTGGATTTTGGGTATCAGTAAAACTTGTCTTGAGAGACCACTGCTTTGAGAGACCACCTGTTTTGGGAGACCAGAATCTCAATACACAGATTTATTGATTATATAGTGTTATGACCTGTTATGAGAGATCACCTGTCTTGAGAAACCATTATTTTTTGGCAGAAGCAATGGTATTTCAAGACAAGCTCCATGGTACCAAGATGTGTGTGTGTGTGTGTGTGTGTGTGTGTGTGTGAATCTTATGAAGTAGAAGATGTTTAATATGTGCATTTTAATCTTGATTGTGTGTCACATTTCTCCATTTTCCATTATATCTGTATTCTGTATTATTTTCACCTGGCTTTAATGACAATCTGAAGTGAAATGAAGAAATAACTGACAAAACCTCAAACAAAAATAATGTCATGTGCACTCGTACAGTGCGTACAATGTAGCGATTCAAAAACACCTACCACTCATTTGTCAATACAATGTCTGGTCACCATGGAAATATTGTGCAAACTCTTCAAGTAAATAGATGATTTGTTAAGAGGGATTTTAAACCGGTAATTCACCTAAAAGAGAATAGTACAATATGCAAGATATAAATACTCCAAAACCAGTCTCAATGATCAAATTGATAAATACTCCAAAACCAGTCTCAATGATCAAATTGATAAATACTCCAAAACCAGTCTCAATGATCAAATTGATAAATACTCCAAAACCAGTCTCAATGATCAAATTGATAAATACTCCAAAACCAGTCTCAATGATCAAATTGATAAATACTCCAAAACCAGTCCCAATGATCAAATTGATAAATACTCCAAAACCAGTCTCAATGATCAAATTGATAAATACTCCAAAACCAGTCTCAATGATCAAATTGATAAATACTCCAAAACCAGTCTCAATGATCAAATTGATAAATACTCCAAAACCAGTCTCAATGATCAAATTGATAAATACTCCAAAACCAGTCTCAATGATCAAATTGATAAATACTCCAAAACCAGTCTCAATGATCAAATTGATAAATACTCCAAAACCAGTCTCAATGATCAAATTGATAAATACTCCAAAACCAGTCTCAATGATCAAATTGATAAATACTCCAAAACCAGTCCCAATGATCAAATTGATAAATACTCCAAAACCAGTCCCAATGATCAAATTGATAAATACTCCAAAACCAGTCTCAATGATCAAATTGATAAATACTCCAAAACCAGTCTCAATGATCAAATTGATAAATACTCCAAAACCAGTCTCAATGATCAAATTGATAAATACTCCAAAACCAGTCCCAATGATCAAATTGATAAATACTCCAAAACCAGTCCCAATGATCAAATTGATCAATTGAAAACCGAGTTTATTGAAGTTTAATGTATTCCATGACCTCAATTTCAAGTACGATTTTTATGAAAATTGGCAAAAAGGTATTATCTCACCATGAAATTATGTCTGAATATGCAAATAAAATGCCAACTGTAATAAACAATCATCAATGTTAATTGGTTGCCGAGACATGTATCTTAATTTATCAATACCTGGACAACCTACAAATGGTTAAGTGAAGTTGGGAAATAACATCTACTACATTTTGATGTATAATCAAACATGAAAATGCCAGATGACAAACAACATCAAGAATACAACTACTTAGATAATAAAGACTAATTTTAAGTGTGAAAGTTTATTATTTTTATCAAATCCAAGTCAACAAACTAAACAAAACTAACAACAATATCAAACTAAGGGGTCGTCCATTTAGTACGTACGCATGGAGGGGGGAGTAACCCAAATGCGTACGCTTGCTTGCGTATGGGGGGGGGGGGGTCTACTGACAATGTACTTGCACAGCGGCTAGCTTTTGGATCCAAAATTCCTTTTAATGCGTCATTTGATCTGCATTGTCCATCACTTGCACAATCTGAAATTATCAAGCGCACATGTCCTGTGTGCGGCGTGTATCACTCATCGCAAGCCAGTGTAAAACGACACCAAAGCGTTCACACTACTGAATCTACCGACACTGAGAACTTGAATCAAAACCTGGATGATGACGTCAGCGAGGCTGTGGATATTGAGACAGCGTCCCAGCATAGTGCAGCTAATGCTGTATTGATTCAGCCTGACGTTAAGCTTGTTGCTGAAATTCCTGTTATACGTAACCTGTTTGACTGGGTTCAGTCAGCGTTTGTCTAACCTTTAGCAGACACTGGCGAACTTTTTAAAGGTTTAATAACATGCAACTTATTTCTTTTATATATACAGCAGCTGAGGACTGTCTGTTTTACTCAGTTTCATTAAACATTTGAATATTATTAATCCTGTGTCATTTCTGCTTGGATGAAATATTGTTAGTTCTATACGAGTGGGTGGTAGGGGTCATTCATATGTACGTATGCATAGGGGTGTGTGTGTGTAAAAAGTATGCATGCGTACAAAGGGGGGGGGGGGGAAGGGTCAAGTTTTGTCTTATTTTTGCGTACGTACTAAATGGACAACCCCTAACCAAATAATAAATTAAAAACAAACAGGAAAATGGGAGCAGTAAAGCTAGTATTTAGTGCACACAAACTGTTATACTAGGTTAATAATAATCAATCAGTCATCGGCAACTTTATGTTACCCATGACCAATTGTTATTCGAGTTTGGACTTTCAATACCTGTTCCAACGGTAAGTTACATATGGAAAGATATGGTAATATTTAGCATTTATGTGTGGAGTATTATAAAATATTTTCCTTTGATAAGCAGAAAAAGATTCATTTATAGCTCTAAAGGACATTCTTTACATTATTTGCCTTTCAAGAGAAGTGTTGAAAAAAAATGCAAATATAATTGCCTCGCCCTGGGGATCATCAGAATCCCCAACAATGATTATTATGCCACATAATCAATGATTACTCATCCATGCCAATGCACTGGGACCTTTTATCATCTTGTGTGTACCAACAGCCCATTATTAGTCAACAAACACTTCTGTTGCTCCAACACAAATCTACCATATATATGTACATGTCCAATCCATCTGTAAACAACAGAGATTGGTCTGCCAACACAAAATGTACTGGCTGATCGGGTTCTACATTGTTGTTCTTCTGATTAATCCTAACCAATTGCTGAAACTTGGCTCCGACAGCCCATAATGTGCTGGCAAATCTGGGCCCATGCACTAGCAGTGGGTCTGACTTGGACGTATGTATGGTAAAACATTATTTGTGCACTGCAGTGTCCAGGGTAGCAGAGGGATAGGTAGACAGAGAAAAAAGCTGGGACTCACAACATCAAAGAATGGACCAGGAAAGGTTTTGTGGACACACAGGCATTGGCACATGATTGAGTGAAGTGGAGGGAACTCGTCAGATCAGATGTTCAGCAGCACAGTGCCTCAATGACCACACTAGGTCAAGAGACTGATGATGAAGATGATGATGATGATGATGGTTAGGATTTGTGATAAACATCGTCAGCAGTGCTTAAAAGGAACAGCTTACAAAAAACAAGAATGAGAATGTGCAGAGCATTATTGCAGTCCTAGTGTAACAATTATAAACATACAGGAAAACAACAAAATAGAGAGACATCTACTGTATACAAGTAGAACTTTGATTATTCAATTTTCCGTCAGGGTGCAGGATGAGACCATGATGCATATGAGAATAGATGGATAATAGAATATGTACATTAAAAATATTATACAATAGACCTAGACCATGATGCATATAAGAATAGATGGATAATAGAATATGTACATTAAAAATATTAGCCCAGATCATCAAAAAATGATCTGATATACAAGTTTTGAATATTTTGACATATAATGCCTTGATGGTTAACAGAGACTAATGGTTTATCAGGTGACGGATAATCAAAGTTCTACTGTAATCACAAGTTGAGTTGAACTGCAAACAACAATGATCCAGATCTGTCATCGTGTATCAAAGTCTGTCATTGTATATCAAAATCTGTCATTGTATATCAAAGTCTGTCATTGTATATCAAAGTCTGTCATTATATATCAAAGTCTGTCATTGTATATCAAAGTCTGCCACTGCATATCAAAGTCTGTCATTGTATATCAAAGTCTGCCACTGCATATCAAAGTCTGTCATTGTATATCAAAGTCTGCCACTGCATATCAAAGTCTGTCATTGTATATCAAAGTCTGTCATTGTATATCAAAGTCTGTCATTATATATCAAAGTCTGTCATTGTATATCAAAGTCTGCCACTGCATATCAAAGTCTGTCATTGTATATCAAAGTCTGCCACTGCATATCAAAGTCTGTCATCGTGTATCAAAGTCTGTCATCGTGTATCAAAGTCTGTCATCGTGTATCAAAGTCTGCCACTGCATATCAAAGTCTGTCACTGCATATCAAAGTCTGGCATTGCATATCAAATTGCATATTAAAGTCTGGCATTGCATATCAAAGTCTGCCATTGTGTATCAAAGTCCACATTGTTCGTTCTAATACTGCACAAACCCAGATCTGCTGATGCATTATGCAATATCTGGGTGTGTGCCGTTTAGAGTTGGACTCATCTTACAAGTGAGTATATACGGAAAGTGCACACCAAATTGCTCACAAGAACAGGATTAAAGGGATTCAATACACAATTGGCAGAAGATGTGTACTGTACTGGTCTGTGTCTACATCTCAATTTTCATTCTGGTAACAGCAGTAGCAGATGGGTTACAATGGAAATGTGGTGACCATTTGGTCAGAATGTTGTGCTGGTTTAGGTCAGGTTGCTTGGCTAAGCAAGTCTTTGGCAAGTCACTATACCCCCAGTTAACAAAATGATGCCAAGACAAGCAAACCAAATGGAATACAGGTATCTAGGGCACTGCCAAAATTACAATTCTCACAAAAAATGGGTAGGTATTGGATGACCAATCTGAAATGGGTAGGTATTGGATGACCAATCTGAAATGGGTAGGTATTGGATGACCAATCTGAAATGGGTAGGTATTGGATGACCAATCTGAAATGCATATCAGGGGTACCAACCAGCTGAGTGGTCAAAGATGCACACCTTAACTGATCACTATCATCTCTTCTTCATCTACATGAGTTCAAGTCCCTGCTCAGACATTGTGGGTGTATCAGAAAGCTTGCCAGCTGCTTCCCATGGGTTGGTGGTTCACCTCAGGGTCCTCCATGGCTCTTCCTCCAACAAACATGTACAGCTTACACTGTGATGAACCCAAACAATCTACCAATCAATCAAGTAATTAAGCCAGTACTGATAATCTTCAGCCCAAAAGACTGATAGCAAGAAACTATTCATTTTTGGTCCTTATCTTTTTCTATTCACTTACATGCATGTAAAAGTTAATACTAGTAATGTATGTATAGGTCACATCATTGTACTTTTCTACAGGTTGTGAATCAGTATTTACAATCCACCAGGTACATTTCTTTTTCATGTCCAGCAATTAACCTAAAAAGTGTATGTCGTTTAGAATTATTATCAATCAAAATGTCAGCAACTAAAAATTCATTCATTTTATAGCTGACTATACATCATATACCAGTCTGTTAGGAACTTGTACTTGCAAGTGAATAGATCCACAATGCACTCTGAAAAGTGTTTGCCAAGGGCAGGGCTGACAGATAATCAATCAGGAGAACTAACAAAGTTTTTCGAATTTATGCTAAGTAATGAAAAAGACCAAGATTTAGAAGTGTTTGGAATTGTGTTTGATTGAAATCACTGTTTTCCATGCGTACCAATTCTTGTCAATTTTGTTTTGATTACAAAAAATTCATTTTAGTCATTCTCTGAAAATATCAGGACTCCTTCCTCAGACCATGAAAATATAACCAGAACCGCTGAAAATGTCTTCACATTTTTTTTTTTTTTTTTTTTTTTTACAACAAACTGAATTCTGTTACCACACAAAAATAAATGAATTAAGTAAGCCCTGAACACAGTTTAAAGATCCCAAAATTTCTCGGTGATGGTATTCATTTAATCATCCAATATTTGAAGCTACTTCTAAAATATAAAGATTGTGAACAAGAAAGTTGACCAGTCCATGAATTGAATAGCAGGGTCACATTATTGCATTAAGACTAAACTTGAAAGTATTTTCTTCTAAAATAAGTCTGGCTGTACCTTAACAAAGACAAGAACAACAAAATTATAACTGGTATTGTCATTGGTATCAACTTGTCTGCAAACAAAACTGGCCAAAGTTGTGAAAGTGAAGGACTTCATAGGAAAATTGCAGTAATTTTAGGCATGTAACAAACAGTGGTTTCTGTAACCTGATCTACCTGATTTCAATGCCCCAAGACCAAACATTCAAGTATACACACTACTTGTACATAACATTATTTTCACCTTCAAACTGCCAACTTTCAATCTGAAACTGTACCTTGAAGACAAACTTTAAAATTAGATCCTACACTATTTATGTCAACACTATTAATAGAAGCAAGCATTTGTTTCATAAGTGCGGGGAGCAAAAAAGTACTCTTTTAATTTATTGGATATTACTCATTTACTGATGATAACCAAGATCAATGGTCCATATGACATTTTCTGAACATCAATGGTCCATATGCCTTTTTCTTAACAATCAAATTACCAGCAGATGAAAGATCTACTGACCTGCCTGGCTAGCAAGCACAGTGAATGGTTTGCAGCATATCCATTTCTAGATTTTCCACATGTAAAAATCCATTTACAACCAGTCTAGCTGTTGATCTGTTAAAACCACAGGAATAATTGTCACACAAAGGCAGATGATTTCCATCTTGCATGATTGGGGTTAATAAGGCAGCCCAAGTGATGGATGCCAAGGGTAATGGACATCAAGTATCCAGGTTCAAGACCTGGTCCACTGATTGATGCAAGGCTTACCTCAACCTGAACATGAAAGACCTAATTTTTAACAGAGCCACAAGGAGACAAATAACCTGTCTGAATGTGGGTTCCCAAATCACTCCCATCTTATTTTACATTTTTCAAACGATACTAACATAAATAAATGAAGTCCAACACATTTTTTTCCACTGTCCAGTGGGTCACACTCAGCGTAAATTAACTGGCCTGGTAGAAAATCAACCATGCATTTCAATCAAATAAAAATAACTTTGTTAATGTTAACATATTAAACTGCAAATGTCCTGAGAACATGTTTAAATGGAATGTACATGGCATATGAAAATAGTCTCAGACTACTGCAATTTACAGATTAGTCTAAATAATGTCTTTGGAAAATGTATCAGACCCCAACAGGCCTGCAGCTGTTGGTATTAACTGGACATCTCAAAGCCCCCAGTCGAAAAGCTGACCAGTTATTAATTCAATCAGCCCCATGCAGTTGAAATTGCTTTATGTACATTTTCAAGTCTTCATAAAGTTTTCCAAGGACAGTATTGCTATCAACCTCTTCACTAAATCATCAAGTCTAAACATTTTAAGTGATTAAGCTGGTCTGGGATTCTTTACAGCACTTGTGTGTGTGTGTGTGTGTGTGTGTGTGTGTGTGTGTGTGTGTGTGTGTGTGTGTGTGTGTCAATGGATGACTAATTCAGTTTACAGAGACTACTGTATAATACAAGAAAGTGTATTATACGTAGGATTTTACTAACAATTAAAGTAATATATTGATGAACAAACTTGCTTTATAATGGGATCGCTACCCAAAATTGCCTTATAATCAGATTGAAGACCAAACAAGCCTTATAATCAGATCGATGACCAAACTTGTCCTTATTATAGTCGGATCAATGACCAAACTTGCCTTATAATGGGATAGATGACCAAACTTGCCTTATAATGGGATCGATGACCAAACTTGCCTTATAATGGGATCGATGACCAAACTTGCCTTATAATCGGATCGATGATCAAACTTGCCTTATAATCGGATCGATGATCAAACTTGCCTTATAATGGGATAAATGACCAAACTTGCCTTATTATGGAATCGATGACCAAACTTGCCTTATAATGGGATAGATGACCAAACTTGCCTTATAATGGGATCGATGACCAAACTTGCCTTATAATGGGATAGATTACCAAACTTGCCTTATAATGGAATCTATGACCAAGCTTGCCTTATAATGGGATCGATGATCAAACTTGCCTTATAATGGAATCGATGACCAAACTTGCTTTATAATGGGGTCGATGACTAAACTTGACTTATAATGGGGTCGATGACTAAACTTGACTTATAATGGGACCCATGACCAAACTTGCCTTATAATGGAATCGGTGTTATAGCAAGGGGCCTTACAGTAAACAAGTACTGCTATGACATAATTTTTATGAAGTAATTACCTTTTGTGGATCATCTATTATCATATATACTTGTTATTAAGTCAGGTCAAAATGCAAACACCAAAGATTTTTCTGATCTGACTTAGCACATTCCGATCAGTGTCTTTGTTGTACTGATTACTCCAAACAAAATGCATAGACCCTGACCAGCAGTAGTCATATTAAAAAAATCTAAAAACAGATGCTCCCTCATAGCATTTCTGTTTTTGGTTGTTTCAATTTAGTTGGAAAGATCTAGTTCATTCCTCCATCAACTTCAAAGTTAAAGTTCATCTCTGATCAACGAAATTAAATGTCAAATGTTTTATTGTCATTTTATCAGTAATAAAGTAGTTACAGTTCTGGTGTTGTCACTAATTAAAGAATTTTCTGGCAAAGTACAATCACTATCACACAATCATATTTTCTTGTGTTATTTAATCTACTTATTTTAAAAATACGAGAAAAAAGTGTGATATGTGAAGTGTGTGGCAGCTGCTTCAGGACAAATTCTTTCTTCTTTCTTGGCTCTCACAATGATTCTCCATCCTTGCTGCAAAAGTACCAATGATGCAGATTTGACCATAAAGCGGAATGTGCATTGCTATCATTTCCTGGATGCTCTTCCAACCAGACATTTGGCCCCTAGGTCTAACACTCTCTACTACTCCTGGTAGTTTGTGATTGCCCTTAAGCAGTTGACCCATCATACTGTTTCATCTTCATGTTACCTGCTGGAGATGAGACTCTTCCTGCTATCATTGACTCCATCTACCTCTTCCATGATAAACTTCAAACTGTCACTGATATGATCTACCTCTTTCTTCCCCTGACAACACTCAAACTGTCATCGACTCAATCTACCTCTTCCCTCTCCTGATAATGCTCAAAATGTCATAGACTCAATCTACGCCTTCCTTCCCTTGATAATTCTCAAAATGTCATTGACTCAATTTACCTCTTCCTTCCCCTGTTACAACTTGAACTGTCATTGACTTTTTTATCTACCCCTTTCTTCCCTTAAAAAGCTCAAAATGTCATCGACTCAATGTAACTCTTCCTTCCTTTGATAAAACTCTAACTATCACTGATCTACCTCTTGCATCCCTTAATAAAATGCAAACTGGTGACAGAACCAGACAAACTGATACAGGTAGGTTCAAATTTTCATGCTCTACCTGCCTTTGATGGAAAATACTGCAGGGCCTTGTGTGGTCCTTCAAGGCAATTATACCTGTAAATTTCACTATCTTCTTAATAGAGCAATTACTGAATTGTAAAGATAATTACACTCTAAACAGAATCACTAAAGGAATAGTTAACTTGCTTTTATAAAAGGTATGCATTTTGAATGCTGTAAATGTTATTTTCATATGATATCATATAAAATGTACTTTACTTTTATCTTCTCACTAGAGTTTAGTTTTCACGGATCTTGTGCTTGAGTTTTATGCATAGAAACAGGGTAGGGTGGAGTTTTATAGTTAGAAAGGTGTGTGTCTGTACATGATATGCATATGCATATGGTTCATCCTTTATATGGGACATAATTATATTTGTAATCACAATCCCCCCACCCTCCCACCCCCGTAGAATATAACAGTTTCTCTATGAGGTTGATTTATGTCATGGTTCCAGTTAGGAATGCGAGAAGCTGCTAAAGAGACATTAATGTTAATAGAATTGTGTATCAGTATCAGGTTGTGAACTGACCACATAACCTCAGTTATGTTGAAATATAATAAATGATATCTGAACTGACCACATAACCTCAGTTCTGTTGAAATATAATAAATGATATCTGAACTGACCACATAACCTTAGTTCTGTTGAAATATAATAAATGATATCTGAACTGACCACATAACCTCAGTTCTGTTGAAATATAATACTGTAGTATTATCAATATTCGTGGGGGATCAATTTTCGTGGTTTTCGTGGTTGCCAGAAACCACGAATTTAAATCCCCAACGAAAAATGAGCCACATAGGTTGATGATCACCCCCCCCCCAATTCCCGACCCGTTTTGTTTTTTTACAGTGTTTCATTTAAGTAAGAATAGAGAGAAAATATAGAAAAAGCATAACATATTCAAACAATAGTAATACTAAACAGAAAGAAAGAAAGAAAAAATACTAGTAATACAAAATAACTGCATATGAAAATTAGATTTAATACTTATTCAAGTCGATCCTTCAATCTAGTGCAGCTGTTGTTTAAACAATTTTACCACTCTTAAGCCACTGTGTTAACGCCATGATAGTCATAAAGTACTGATATTGCAACTTTATGGACAGTGGTTTAAGTATTAGATGATTCAAATGTACTTTAATAACTGATTGGTCTGGTTTTGTTGGCGGCGTCGGCTTCCTTTGATCTTGAACACTCAAACGAAAACATGGCGAAACTGATTAATCCTGACGGGTGTTTGATATGTGCTCACATAGGTGGAAGTATTGTTTTAGTGTTGTTGGCCGAGTCCGCTTTGACAGATGTTAATCACTTGGTCAAAAACACGTTGTAAGTATTGAACTTGCCGGGGCTTAGATATGTACTTACACAGGTGGTAGTATTGTTTTAAACATTAATGTGACCGCCGTTTGCGTCGGCATTGTTTTATTCTTTTGTAATCTTTATTTAGGGTACTTGTAGAGGTTAAACCATGAAATTAACTACCTTATAATATGCAAAATTTGACAGGCAAAACCACGAATTTACGTCCCCACGAAAATGTCTTTTTTGACAAAACCACGAAAATTGAGCCCAACGAAAATAAATGATACTACAGTAAATGATATCTGAACTGACCACATAACCTTAGTTCTGTTGAAATATAATACATGATATCTGAACTAACCACATCACCTTAGTTCTGTTGAAATATAACAAATGATATCTGAACTGACCACATAACCTTAGTTATGTTGAAATATAATAAATGATATCTGACCTAACCACATAACCTCAGTTCTGTTGAAATATAATAAATGATATCTGAACTGACCACATAACCTTAGTTCTGTTGAATTATGATCAATGATATCTGAACTGACCACATAACCTTAGTTATGTTGAAATATAATAAATGATATCTGAACTGACCAAATAACCTTAGTTCTGTTGAAAAATAATAAATGATATCTGAACTAACCACATAACCTCAGTTCTGTTGAAATATAATAAATGATATCTGAACTGACCACATAACCTTAGTTCTGTTGAATTATGATCAATGATATCTGAACTGACCACATAACCTTAGTTCTGTTGAATTATGATCAATGATATCTGAACTGACCACATAACCTTAGTTATGTTGAAATATAATAAATGATATCTGAACTGACCAAATAACCTTAGTTCTGTTGAAACATAATAAATGATATCTGAACTAACCACATAATGTTGAGAGAAAAAAAGCTGAAGTATATGTTCTAGAAGTAAACAAATTATTCCAGGTGGTTTGTTGTCCAATCTTTGTAAATTATAACTTTTCAACTAACAGTGCAAAAACTTCAAATTTGGACCAAAATACTAGAAACAGAATTATCTTTATTTTATTTGCAACTATTAGGAGCATTTCATTCATCTTCAGTGTTTGTTTTTTGTTTTCTGTTTCTTCTTTCAAATCATATTTCAAAATATAGTTGTAAGCATGTAAAATGATAAATGATCACAAAACATGTATCACTGTGTTGCAAATTTTATTATCTTTTCAGAGATCATCATCATCATCATCATCATCATTAGTCTCTTGACCTAGTGTGGTCACTGAGGGGCTGTGATGAGATGCATAGTTACATGTTTCGGAGATATAACAATGTCACAACCTTTTTAGTAAACATGGTGAAAGTCATCACAATTTCTGCCACTGTATGATGCTCCTATTTACTACTATGTATTTAGAATTGCTTCTCAGGAATCAGGCACTGCAGTTGAAATTGGTAAGCAGAATAAAATGGGTTAAAATTCTAGAATTAGCATATAAAATCTGTAGATGTGATCATCCTTGTTCTAAAAGCTCAAAGCTCTGAACAAATGATATGGTCTATACCTTTTGCTTCTGAATTTTTTTCATTGTTACAACATAACACTTCTGTAACAAACACAAAAGAAAAAAGAATATAAGTAACCACAAAAGATACATTCTACCAAGTCAGAACAGAATTATCAATCCTAACAAAGCAAATACATAACTGAGATTATTTTTAAAAATCACAACAAAAAATATTTTCTAGTAATTTTTGATAAAAGGTCATCAAATGACAAGGCCTGCAGATAGTGAAATTGTTGCTTTGTGGTTTGTAGTCTCAAACAAAATCATCACCACGTTTTTTGCCATCTTTTTCATAACCCTTTTAACCCCTAACCCTGACCATTATAACCCAACCCTTTTAAACCCTAACCCTGACCATTATAACCCAACCCTATTAAAGTAACTTGATTAAGATTAGCTTCCTTATAACCCTTTATAAGGACATGTATTTATATTACCGGTAATGTTTCATAATTACTATATGTACTTGGCAATGTTGCATAATTACCAAATGTACTTGGCAATGTTGCATAATTACCAAATTTACTTGGCAATGTTGCATAATTACCATATGTACTTGGCAATGTTGCATAATTACCAAATGTACTTGGCAATGTTGCATAATTACCAAATGTACTTGGCAATGTTGCATAATTACCATATGTACTTGGCAATGTTGCATAATTACCAAATGTACTTGGCAATGTTGCATAAATTACCTGTACTTGGCAATGTTGCATAATTACCAAATGTACTTGGCAATGTTGCATAATTACCAAATGTACTTGGCAATGTTGCATAATTACCAAATGTACTTGGCAATGTTGCATAATTACCAAATGCACTTGGCAATGTTGCATAATTACCAAATGCACTTGGCAATGTTGCATAATTACCATATGTACATGGCAATGTTGCATAATTACCAAATGTACATGGCAATGTTGCATAATTACCAAATGTACTTGGCAATGTTGCATAATTACCAAATGTACTTGGCAATGTTGCATAATTACCAAATGTACTAGGCAATGTTGCATAATTACCATATGTATTTGGCAATGTTGCATAATTACCATATGTACTTGGCAATGTTGCATAATTACCAAATGTACTTAGCAATGTTGCATAATTACCAAATGTACTTGGCAATGTTGCATAATTACCATATGCATTTGGCAATGTTGCATAGTTATGATATATACTTGGCAATGTTGCATAATTACCATATGCACTTGGCAATGTTGCATAATTACCAAATGTACATGGCAATGTTGCATAATTACCAAATGTACTTGGCAATGTTGCATAATTACCAAATGTACTTGGCAATGTTGCATAATTACCAAATGTACTTGGCAATGTTGCATAATTACCATATGTACTTGGCAATGTTGCATAATTACAAAATGTACTTGGCAATGTTGCATAATTACCATATGTACTTGGCAATGTTGCATAATTACCAAATGTACTTGGCAATGTTGCATAATTACCAAATGTACTTGGCAATGTTGCATAATTACCAAATGTACTAGGCAATGTTGCATAATTACCATATGTACTTGGCAATGTTGCATAATTACCATATGTACTTGGCAATGTTGCATAATTACCACATGTACTTGGCAATGTTGCATAATTACCATATGTACTTGGCAATGTTGCATAATTACCATATGTACTTGGCAATGTTGTATAATTACCATATGTATTTGGAAATGTATAATTACCAAATGTACTTGGCAATGTTGCATTAGTTCAAATATTTCTACTCACTGGTAGTGTCACTGTTAGTACATGCATTACTAATACTCAGTGGTTGTGTCATTGTTAGTACATGCATTTCTAATACTCAGTGGTAGTGTCACTGTTAGTACATGCATTTCTAATACTCAGTGGTAGTGTCATTGTTAGTACATGCATTTCTAATACTCAGTGGTAGTGTCACTGTTAGTACATGCATTTCTAATACTCAGTGGTAGTGTTCACTGTTAGTACATGCATTTATAATACTAAGTGGTAGTGTCACTGTTAGTACATGCATTTCTAATACTCAGTGGTAGTGTTCACTGTTAGTACATGCATTACTAATACTCAGTGGTTGTGTCATTGTTAGTACATGCATTACTAACACTCAGTGGTAGTGTCATTGTTAGTACATGCATTACTAATACTCAGTGGTAGTGTCATTGTTAGTACATGCATTACTAATACTCAGTGGTAGTGTCATTGTTAGTACATGCATTTCTAATACTCAGTGGTAGTGTCACTGTTAGTACATGCATTTCTAATACTCAGTGGTAGTGTCACTGTTAGTACATGCATTTCTAATACTCAGTGGTAGTGTCACTGTTAGTACATGCATTACTAATACTCAGTGGTAGTGTCATTGTTAGTACATGCATTACTAATACTCAGTGGTAGTGTCATTGTTAGTACATGCATTTCTAATACTCAGTGGTAGTGTCGTTGTTGGTACATGCATTTCTAATACTCAGTGGTAGTGTCATTGTTAGTACATGCATTTCTAATACAGAAAATTGCCATAACAATGACCGTCACAGCTGCTGTATCTTTATTTATTAACATGCCATTTACTTCAACATACAGTGGAGGTTGAGGTATTCAAAGACAATGTTGTCATATTAAAAAAATACCCCATTAAAATTTTACCCCCCCCCCTCGAAAATCAATGAGAAAAAATTGCCATCTTTGATGTAGATTGCAGCACAGGTAGATGTTATCACTATGGTAATGAAACTGTAGGTCAGCACAGGTAGATGTTATCACTATGGTAATGAAAATGTTGGTCAGCACAGGTAGATGTTATCACTATGATAATGAAACTGTAGGTCAGCACAGGTAGATGTTATCACTATGGTAATGAAAATGTAGGTCAGCACAGGTAGATGTTATCACTATGGTAATGAAACTGTAGGTCAGCACAGGTAGATGTTATTACTATGGTAATGAAAATGTAGGTCAGCACAGGTAGATGTTGTCACTATGGTAATGAAACTGTAGATATGTCTGGTATAAAAGTCTTTATCACGCTGCCCTCATCAGCGACTAATGCTGATCATGTGACCCATCTACACCAGTTTCCTTGAATCATCTGACCATTATAACCCATGTGATCAACATTAGTCGTTGATGATCGATGATCATGTGATGTTCAAATTACATTAGTAAATGACACCATTCAACTAGGCAATGAGAGACAGTTCTGTTTTCTGATGGAAGTAAGAAGAGGCATATGAAAATATTTATAGTCCTTTGCACATTTAAAGAAAGAAACAGAACTGACAATAAAAAAAGTCTTTAAAGTCCATTAAAATTTGTATCCACTCCACACCAAGAAGAACATTCATTTTGAGTTCTGTCAGATCACTCACAATTGGATTCATAATGTCAGTTTTGGTAACACTGCTGTTTTGCTCTTATGTCGGATCAAACATCTTATATTCTCCTTCACCATAGCAAATCCACTCAATAAATCATTTAGTATACTAATGGTGTAAATGGTAACTGACACAATTCTAATGAACTTCAAAAACCCTGTATATCCTCCACAAAAAGAAAGCATTGCCAAATATGGACCAATAGTAAATGTCAGAGTAGGTTTTACCTAGACTACTTTTTGTTAAGTATCAAAAAAACAGTATTTGACTACATTACGTTTTGTTTAGTATCCAAATAACAGTATTTGACTACATTACTTTTTGTTTAGTATCCAAATAACAGTATTTGACTATATTACTTTTTGTTTAGTATCCAAAAAACAGTATTTGACTACATTACTTTTTGTTTAGTATCCAAATAACAGTATTTGACTATATTACTTTTTGTTTAGTATCCAAAAAACAGTATTTGACTACATTACTTTTTGTTTAGTATCCAAAAAACAGTATTTGACTACATTACTTTTTGTTTAGTATCCAAATAACAGTATTTGACTACATTACTTTTGTTTAGTATCCAAATAACAGTATTTCAATTATTTTTCAAACAAATGTTTGAGAGATAAAACTGTACTAAAGTAATAAACAAATATAGAAGAAAAAAAAAAATAATACATCTGTGGAACAATAAAAGGGTTCATGTTCCAGTCAGTTAGTTGCTGTAGGGGTTAACGCCATTTTTTAGCACATAATATGCTATATATACATGGGGGCCAGTATTAATGCTGAAGGAAGAACCCAGTGAAAGCCCCGGAAAGAACCACCAACCCAATAGAAGCTACTGGCAAGCTTTCTCACATAACCACATTAGCCAAATCTGAGACTCGAACCCACGCAGAGAGATATGAGATAGCAGTGATCCGTAATGGAGAGTGCTTTAGACCACTCAGGACCCTCTAGTCAGTTAGATTAGGACAGAATGGTCTCTATCCTTTTCTTAACCCTTAAAGTGCTGAATTGTTTTGCAGTAAAAGGTCCCTCAGTGCTGAATTGTTTCAGGAGAGAAAAGAAGAAAACTCCACAGTCTTTAAATTACATGTATTTCATTAAATATACACTATTGATAGACAAACCCTATATGAAAAATGATGGCGCGTGTCTATACTTTAAGATTGGCATCAAGACACGTGTAGGTTTAACATATTTGCAGGTACAGGTGTAAATACAGGTAAAATGACAAGTTAAAATTGTATTTCATCAGTAATTTTGTTTGTTTTTTTTATGGAAAAGTTCAAATATATCTAAGAAATGTTATATTCTTTAATAGTCCAACCATGCACATGTTATGTCTGTCACAATGTTATATATAAATTGTGAAAATCACAGGTAAAGGAAGGGTGACAGTTTTGCAAAAATCCACTCCATGAATGTCACAGGTAAGTTTAAACCCTCCAGTCAGCAATTAATGTTCATGAAAAACTATCACCTGTTATTTATTATAATATCATCAAACCGAGGTCCATATCTGGTGATTAAACCTCGGCAAAGGCTTTATTTTTGTTCAAACATTGGGTTGATTTTGTGTGAAGAGTCACCTTAACTGTTCTCATTGTATGACAGGTGTAAATTGATTGGAATAGCTTGAAATATATCCCATGCTTACTTTTTTTCCTGAAGTATGCGGTTGATATCGCATCATCAATAGCCCATTAGGAATCGGGAACAGACATATGTACCAAACCCATTGTTTTAATCGATGCGAAAACGTTTTAGATGCTCAGGTGTGACAGGCCGCCATTTCTTCATGCGACTTTTTTTCCTTCAAGTCTGGCCCATGAACTCTCTGATCTGCATTACGATTTGTTTGATCTACTATCAGATGCAATAGGTCGTCATCTAAGAAAAAGTCTTCAATAGTCCGATTGTTCATTATTCAACATCTCGACATTTAATTTTGAATTACCAGTGAATGGGGGTTGACAGGCGCGAAATCTTGTCACGTCAAGCGAGCATGTACATCCGACGTAAATTACTGGCTCAAAATCATTCATGTGTATTTCCATCAATACCTCGCTTGCTCCAATAATGTCATTTTTCTCAAATTATTCAAAATCACTATTAGCATCACTATCAGACACGAATATTTGTTGCAAGAAATCACCTTCGTATTCAGCGTCGGCCATTTTAGTTTTAAACTAGTATCATGTGATTAGAAGCGAGCATTTGTAAAATTACATCGTTAATAATATAGTAAAGTACTACAGAATGCTCGTTCCAGGCCTTTCCCGGGCCTTTTTAAACCAATCAAATATAGTTTTACAGGCATTTATGGCAAGATGAAGTTTATATAATGCAATCAGTGTTGGTCACCTCTAGCGCGACAATTGTCGCGACACGCACTACGGGACCACAAACAACAGCACGACTATAGTCGCGACACGCACTTTAAGGGTTAAATAAATGTTAGCAGTACAAGTATTACTCCAGTATAAAATTGCCTACCAATTGCACACTGCACATACCTAGATTTTCCATCACACAATGCACTGGCTAATCTGGGTCTCAGCTGTTTGTTAATCAGTACAATAAATAACATAGACCCTAATCTGCAAGTGCTTTATGCAACTGTAGACCAGGGTCAATGTTGTTAGCAGGTGGACTAGACTTAATAACAGGATTATATGCTAAGCATTCAAGTGTTGGGAAAAAGACTTGTTAAAGTCCAAAGGATCACAGTACTATACTCGCTACACCCGATAAAGTATCCCACAATAAGCTTGCCAATGTTCATACAAGTGCCTCTTATCAACAACTGTTGTCCAAATCAAATAACTGCAGATGGACCTGGAACAAAGGAAGATACTCAAGTATGAATTTGGTACCGGAATGAGTGAACCGTACAATTTTTCACTTTCCATCGCAGGCTAGCTAGCTACTTATTGACAAGCGTCACTTTCTTTCCTTTGAAAGGCGTTTTCCTGATAAAAATCTCATTTGAGGTAAAACATTGTTTTGAATGTTACTTGACTGTTGCCTTTACAAGAAAATTACTGAAGGCTTATATATGCCATTTAAAAGTTTCACAAAAGGTGTTGTTGTCATACAAAAGATCAAAGATTGGAAAAGCTTGAAGAAAGATAAAATTATCTACATGTTTAATGAACTCTTAAGTTGTCTTTTTGGAAAAAATGCAAGACATATAACAAAGTCTGATCTATAGCAAAGTTTTATCTACCACGGCAACAATAGCATTGGATATCAAGATTTTCTTCATATTTCTAAAAAACACAACAAAAAAACAAGCACCATCGTGAGGCGATGACCCACACATCTCATTACCTTTTCCATCTAATGGCCTTGATCTTTTTACCTGAGGGTTGACTTGTGCCAATTTTTAACCTAGGTTAACTTTCATCCAAATATGGAGTGGGGGAGGGGTAGACATGACAACATCAGTAATGAAACATTGTGGTGACCCAATAGGACTGACTAAATATGCAAGAATCTGTCTAGTCTGAGTAGAAAAAAAAGGTTCCGTAAAATATGGCAATTGCTTCAGTGTAGTACCTATACAAGGATAAAAGCTACCAATTTCTATTCTCTTTGCTGATGACCTTGATCTTGAAGCAGTGTGTAGCTATGCTACATTGACACACAGTCTTTGTCAATAACTTGTTCATTTCAGTCAAATTCTACGGAGGTTTGAAAGTTATACTAGAGACAAAGATTTAAAACTTACATTTCTTCTTGTATCACGTTCATTTTGAGATGGGTTGTATGGTATGTGAAACACTATTTATATATGATATAAAGATGGCTAGAGTTTGAATAGAGTATCTTCAAAAGTCATAATGACACACCATATGGTCAGGATGTATAACTGGGCCAGGATATATCCTTGGCCAAACTTGCAATAAAATATCTTCAGTGGTTCAAAAGAAAAACTTGTGGTCTTTGAATTCAAGTTGCAGATCTTGCATATCTTTTAATGTGACCTTGGCCCAGGGTGTGTGGCTATGGTATGTGACACATAAAGATGTTGAAGGGTACCTACCTGATTAATAAAATTGGTAACCAGTCTTGCTCTGCCCCAAAAACAAGGAAAAAACAACATGTTTCCATGTTCAGCTCAAAGACATCAGAAATGAGCAAGACAGAAAGGTGATAACAGTTTGAGACTCGTACCATGGGGCTATTGGCTGCTATGTATTTATTCATCATTAGACCTTCTAATTTGCTATGTATTTATTCATCATCAGACCTTCTAATTTACTATGTATTTATTTATCATTAGACCTTCTAATTTGCTATGTATTTATTCATCATTAGACCTTCTAATTTGCTATGTATTTATCATTAGACCTTCTAATTTGCTATGTATTTATTTATCATTAGACCTTCTAATTTGCTATGTATTTATTTATCATTAGACCTTCTAATTTGCTATGTATTTATTCATCATTAGACCTTCTAATTTGCTATGTATTTATTCATCATTAGACCTTCTAATTTGCTATGTATTTATTCATCATTAGACCTTCTAATTTGCTATGTATTTATTCATCATTAGACCTTCTAATTTGCTATGTATTTATTTATCATTAGACCTTCTAATCTGCTATGTATTTATTCATCATTAGACCTTCTAATTTACTATGTATTTATTCATCATTAGACCTTCTAATCTGCATATTTTCTATTATAGTAACTGTATATGAATCAATTCCAAGAAAACATGTTTTTTTTAAAAATGTAAAACCATGCGTCACAGATTCATTCTATTTTAACATACAAAAACATGCATGTAGCAGACCAGTCTAAAATGGAAAAAAATTGGTGCCAAAACTGGTTAAGAGAAATGGGCTTTATCAATAGGACTCTTAGTGGTTGCCATGTCTGAACATTCAACAAATCAGTTCTGGTTCATATTTGATACAATTTCACCTTGATTGGTTACCATGACTACACTATCATGAAACTGAATATGCATCAAGACCATGCAACATCACAGTATAAAAAAGTACTTTATGGTGCTAACAACTTTTGGCAACCAAGACTGCCATTGTACATTGATATCTGCAGCGAGCTTTGCTTTACTTTTGGTATGGACAATATGGGGGAGGGTGTAAGAAAAGGTAAGAAAAAGAGTTCTTTGTGTCGAGTGTACATCTTGGACCTTCCATGTCATATGACCATTAAAACCAACAGGAACCAAAATTGTTCTCAGTCACTGAATCTTATAGATTAACATTTATCAAATTTGCGTTAAAATTAAATCAATTATTTTAAGGCAGTAAAATAAAATAAAAAAACAAAAATCAACAGTCAAATATGTAGTGAAAATTAAATTGACACTTGCATATAATGACATTTTTTAAAAAAAGCTTTAATATTTATAGTAATGATATATTGCTTTCCTATGAAAGTAATCATTTTCCAACCACTGACATACTTCCTCTTTTCACACTGGGATCTCCCCCATTTCTAAGCATATAGGGTCCATGATTCTTACAAACATACATATCCCTACATTTACCTGCTGCATCTTCTCAAAATCCAGACAGGGCCTCTGAATCACAGAAGAATCACTCAAAGAATCTGAGGTAGATGTCTGGCGGTGGCGTTTCCGTGGTGAAACAGAACTAACACTGAGTGGTGTCACTCTTGCTAACAGTAATTTGGGTGTGACAGGGGAGTGAGAATGAATTTTCTTAATGCCCTTAGGTGGGGATGAACTAAGAAGAACTGGCTGGGGATTTTGAAGAAATTCTTTCACCTCATCATCTGATGACCCCGCACTGTCCCCTCCACATCCTGAACACTGAGTCTGAGACCACTTGCGCTTTTCCGCAACATTTTCTTTGTTTATTACTGCCAGTTCCTCCTCAGAGCTATGTCTCTCAAAGTCCAAGCTTTGCCGTTCATAATCTGAAGTGCAACTGAGATTGTCATAGTTTTGATCACTTATTTCCTGCATGACCCCACTGTCTTGCCCTGAGTGGTGTCTGCCCACAGGACTCGAGGAACTGCAGACAGCTGAGGTACTTCCACTACCACATGTGTCGTATGGGCCTTTCTCATCAAAAGCTGAAAGTAATAACAAGAGAATTGTGATTTTCCCTACATAAGCCCAGTGAACAGTTTAATAAAAATGGAAGCAAATGGGTATGGTCCAATCAAGTATTCCTACACAAAACTGCTAACATTTGGAAAAGTGAGGGCCTGTCATATTATAAATCATGGGCCTCACAAATATTAGATATATCTTGTATGACCCCCCTCCATTAGGTCAACACAATCCTGTATCCAAGACGTGTGGGTTTTCTTTCATAAATTTGTGCAAAATTACCATTTCTCAAGGTCAAAAAGCCACAGGTTTAAGGGAAAATATCCACAACTGCTGTACATAAATTGTATTCTTTATTCAAAGTTGTTGTCAAAATATTTCAATTGTTTTATCTTGAAGTAAATCTGTATTATCAATACAGATATACATAATACATATAGTATCCTAAAACATTTACAATTCAATTTTGACAATGTAGGTTAGTCCCCCACCCCACCCCAATGTACTTCCCTATTGCACTGGTCTTAAAATCAGGGCAGGTAGTTAGTTGTTTTAATTAAAAATAGCCTATATATTATAATAATTAGTATATACAAGTATATAAATAGCCTATATATTATAATAATTAGTATATACATGTATATAAATAGCCTATATATTATAATAATTAGTATATACATGTATATAAATAGCCTATATATTATAATAATTAGTATATACAAGTATATAAATAGCCTATATATTATAATAATTAGTATATACAAGTATATAAATAGCCTATATATTATAATAATTAGTATATACATGTATATAAATAGCCTATATATTATAATAATTAGTATATACAAGTATATAAATAGCCTATATATTATAATAATTAGTATATACATGTATATAAATAGCCTATATATTATAATAATTAGTATATACAAGTATATAAATAGCCTATATATTATAATAATTAGTATATACATGTATATAAATAGCCTATATATTATAATAATTAGTATATACATGTATATAAATAGCCTATAGATTATAATAATTACTATATAACATACTGAGCTCTTCCAGTACTTGGCTATACTGGGCCCAATTAGATGCAGAAGTCAATTTTGGTACTTTTTTCTAAATTTAAAATGTAAACATGTACATTATAATGACTAGTATATACTGTATAGTTTGTACTAAGTGCGTTAAAAACTCAACTAAACCAGCTCAATTTGATGCAAATGAATCATTTTTGGATAATATTAAAGTTTGTTGATGCAACAGTAATTTTTGTCACTGCAATAATAAATTTTCTCTTTCAATGGCAGAAATTATGGCCACATCAACAACAGTTAGTACCACACCAATAAATGAATAATTACTGTAATTGCACCTGTAATTCTGACCCTTTACACTCAACATACAGGGCACCTGTAATTCTGACCGTTTACACTCAACATACAGGACACCTGTAATTCTGACCCTTTACACTCAACATACAGGACACCTGTAATTCTGACCATTTACACTCAACGTACAGGACACCTGTAATTCTGACTGTTTACACTCAACATACAGGACACCTGTAATTCTGACTGTTTACACTCAACATACAGGACACTACAGTACTTTCTTGGACCCTTTATACTCAACATACAGGACACCTGTACTTCTGACCCTTTACACTCAACATACAGGACACTACAATATGTCTGACCCTTTACACTCAGCATACAGGACAATGTAGTACTTCTGACCCTCTACACTCAATATACAGGACACTGTGCATTGTAGCCACAGCCATGTATACTGAACTATGGTAAAGTGTATATGCTATAAAATGGATAATTATTTCATGATTATTTCTGCTGTTAATAATTGAGACTGCTCTGATAGTGGATTGGGATCTACTGACCAAATTTCAAAGACCTTAATGCCAAATTGCTCCATTCACAATTCTGTGATGGATTGGGATCTACTGACCAAATTTCAAAGACTTTAATGCCAGATTGCTCCATTCACAATTCTGTGCAAATAAGTTGCATGAATTTTGAGAAACAAACCATAATTGTGAACAGATAATGCAATGAATGTTGGATCTGGAAACAAGTCTATTTAGCACCCATAATTGTTGTTTTTGTTTTTCACATCCCAGAGGTGGGTTTGCCTGTACATGTTTAGAACATGGGTGTGTTCATATAGCTAATGTTTTCTACAAACAAGCAATGCAGAAGGAAATCATGTTATCACATCATTGCCTGGTGACTACTATTCCAATGAAGTACAAATGTCTAAAATGCATCTGTGGCTGGTTCCCAATATGATGAAAGACATGCACAACTTGCATTTTTCTACAGATTAATAAGTGGATATGATACATGTAGGTTGGTGAATCCCTACAGATTGATACATGTAGAACAGTTGGCGAATTCCTACAGATTAATAAGTGGTTATGATACATGTAGAACAGTTGGTGAATCCCTACAGATTAATAAGTGGATATGATACATGTAGAACAGTTGGTGAATCCCTACAGATTAATAAGTGGTTATGATACATGTAGAACAGTTGGTGAATCCCTACAGATTAATAAGTGGATATGATACATGTAGAACAGTTGGTGAATCCCTACAGATTAATAAGTAGTTATGATACATGTATAACAGTTGGTGAATTCCTACAGATTAATAAGTGGTTATGATACATGTAGAACAGTTGGTGAATTCCTACAGATTAATAAGTGGATATGATACATGTAGAACAGTTGGTGAATCCCTACAGATTAATAAGTGGATATGATACATGTAGAACAGTTGGTGAATCCCTACAGATTAATAAGTGGTTATGATACATGTATAACAGTTGGTGAATGCCTACAGATTAATAAGTGGTTATGATACATGTAGAACAGTTGGTGAATTCCTACAGATTAATAAGTGGATATGATACATGTAGAACAGTTGGTGAATCCTTACAGATTAATAAGTGGTTATGATACATGTAGAACAGTTGGTGAATCCCTACAGATTAATAAGTGGATATGATACATGTAGAACAGTTGGTGAATCCCTACAGATTAATAAGTAGTTATGATACATGTATAACAGTTGGTGAATTCCTACAGATTAATAAGTGGTTATGATACATGTAGAACAGTTGGTGAATTCCTACAGATTAATAAGTGGATATGATACATGTAGAACAGTTGGTGAATCCCTACAGATTAATAAGTGGATATGATACATGTAGAACAGTTGGTGAATCCCTACAGATTAATAAGTGGTTATGATACATGTATAACAGTTGGTGAATGCCTACAGATTAATAAGTGGTTATGATACATGTAGAACAGTTGGTGAATTCCTACAGATTAATAAGTGGATATGATACATGTAGAACAGTTGGTGAATCCCTACAGATTAATAAGTGGACATGAGTGGATATGATACATGTAGAACAGTTGGTGAATCCCTACTGGTAATATAATTTTTCTGAACAGACAATATTTTTTGATTGAACTCGCATGTAATTTTCAGACACCATTTTAGCAGAATTTTATTTATGTTGTTGTGGGTTTGACATAATTTCTCATAACACATAGGCTGCTACACATGTTGGCCAATATAATTGGTCAAGGAAGAACCTGGGAAAGAACCCTGTCAAATCATCAAACCAAAGCTGTTATCAATGTTGGCTAAGCCTGAGACTTGAACCCAAATGGACAAAATTGAGATGACATTTTAACCCACATGGACAAAAGTGAGATGGTAAGTGCTCTAACACACATGGACAAAAGTGAGATGGTAAGTGTTTTAACACACATGGACAAAAGTGAGATGGGAAGTGCTTTAAACCACTGCTACCCAGGGCCTCAATTGTATTTATGTAACTATGTCTTCATACACTAATTCAGTTCAATACTGAAAAGGAGATGAAAGGCTTTCTGAAAGTAGAGGAATGGCTTGCTAGTATTTGACAATTAGGATATAAATTTTATTAAAAAAACCGAGACTGCTATAACATTTAGCATCATTTCAAAACTAATTTAATCACTTGAGGATAGAAAATCTCAATAATAAAGACCAAGTTGTAAAAATGACGAGTTTCTTGGGTTTAAGCTCGAAAATATTGGGCTAGGAAGGGAAAATATGTTTGGCAGCTGGATATTTTGCGAGATTTTATTCGGACATCATCTGAGACTGAGTCGTCAGAAAAAGAGGATGCTGATAGCAGTGATGATCGAGTTCTTGCAGATTTAGCAGATGGTAGCAATCCCCAAACCAAAATTGCAAGCTTGTTTTAAAGCTTGCACATGCTTTTTTTTTGCATGCTTGCAGCAAGCTTGTTTTTAGAACATTGCAGCAAGCTTATTTTTGCAAGCTTGTATTTGAAACATTGCTGCAAGCTTGCGCAAACTTATTTTTGCAAGCTTGTGCAAGCTTTTTTCTGCAAGCTTGTGCAAACTTATTTTTGCAAGCTTGTGCAAGCTTATTTCTGCAAGCTTATTTCTGCAAGCTTATTTCTGCAAGCTTGTGCAAGCTTATTTCTGCAAGCTTATTTCTGCAAGCTTTTTTCTGCAAGCTTGTGCAAGCTTATTTCTGCAAGCTTTTTTCTGCAAGCTTGTGCAAACTTATTTTTGCAAGCTTGTGCAAGCTTATTTTTGCAAGCTTGTTTCTGCAAGCTTATTTCTGCAAGCTTATTTTT
This sequence comes from Unio pictorum, assembly GCA_030141615.1. NCBI lineage: Eukaryota > Metazoa > Mollusca > Bivalvia > Unionida > Unionidae > Unio > Unio pictorum. Next base: position 5,233,004 of record JARLTB010000254.1, read on the forward strand.
GCAAGCTTGTTACTAGCTTGTGGCAAGCTTGCATAGATTTCCTGCTACAAACATCAGACATGATTGTTGTCCCCCGCCCCCAAAGAAACCTGAAAATATTAAGGGGTGGGGATGTCCTGTACTGCGTTGTAGATTTCATCGTTTTATGCTCCCAACTCTTCCAACTGCAAATGGTGTAGTTCAATTCTTTATTGCAAAGATCACAAAATGCAAGTCCTCTAGCATTCAGTTTTCTTATGAACTGAACAACTACATTTACATAAACTTTCCATGCACTCAGACCATTCCTATTTCCACACATTTTTAAAACATTTTTCAAGTTCATTTAAACTTTTTGTGTCCTGGTCTGTCAGTAGAGTATAGATGCCATGTTTTGCAAATATAAAGCTAATTAACTTCAACTTTGTGGAAAAATCACAATTAAAATAACATTGAGCATTATAAAAGTAACAACAAACAAGTGCAGTACATGATATCAATTGGACTTGATGCCCTGCGAGCTGTAGCACATTTATTGTTGATAACTTCATTGAAGCTAGCTTCAGTAAGACAGCTACTAGGACTCTCCTCCTAATTCCTTTTTAAAATGTTTTAAAAAAAGCATACGAGTTATCCTTTGTGATTTTAATGTTTGGAAAATGTGTGCAAAATAACTCACCAGCAACACTAGTAACTGAAAGATGAAGGTTTATTTCTAAAAGAAATTTAATAAATCTAATTTTGATCGAAATTTATCAAGGTTCTCTCTGGTATTTATATACGTCGCAAGTTCAGTTGTGTGTGATGAAGCAAGAACCTGATGTTTATTAGCTTTTTCGTGCGCCTTCATGCCTGATAGCGAAATCACATTACACAATTTGCAATCTGAAGCAAATAAGAAACCTTGTACAAGCTTGCAGTAAGCTAGTTTTACTTTCTGAAGCAAATAAGAAACCTTGTACAAGCTTGCGGATATATCCAGCTAGTTTGCTTTAAGCCTGCACTTGCTTGTACAAGCTTGCGCAAGCATCTATGTTAGCTTATAAACATCAAATTAGCTTATCACAAGCTTTCTGGCAGCAAGGATGCATTTTGGTTTGGGCCATGTTCTAATTTCGTAAATAGTGTATAAATTAATTGTGAAAGACTTAGACAACTAGAAAAAAAATAATACATCAACGTGCAGACATATTCATTTGCAATAATTGGTGAAAATTTTGTGAATTTTTATTGGATATAAGAAGAGAAAATAAGGTAAGCGTGAATGCATGTGCAGATTATTTATAAAATTGTTTAAACAGGTAAAACTATATGGGGCACACGTAGCTAGACACGGCTTAGTGCTACTGGGGCAGAGCAGCTATATAGCTTTTAACAGCGATGGGGCTGAATGTGTTAACACATTAACCCCTGGAGGTTTTTGCTGTTTTCGCATGAAATGCAAGTAAGAAACACATTTTGGGGACTATTTCTGAATACACCCTAATACATTGACTTCCAAGAAATTTTCCATTAGCCCAAAGACTAATCGTGCTTAGAAAAGAATGTTTTCCATTGGTTACTTTGCTCACTCATGTGCAGAGGGTAAAAAGTTTTAAGAGTTCTTTTTTTTTTCTTTTTTTTTTTTGTTTCTTAATTTTTGTATGGAGCAGTCGCTTTATTAAAAAATGTCCACCGTATCCTACTTTTTGCACAGGTTCACCTGTTTGTGTGCACTTCAGACCTGTCTGCCTTAGATCTAAGGCCATAAAGTCTAAAATCTGGACACAAAATAGGATTCCAACCATGGACGAATTTTGGGTGGGTAAAAAACAGGTCCAGAAAATTAGGTTTTTCCATCTGTATGTTGTAGTGCAACTAAAATGTCCAGATTATCTGATATCATTGAAGAGCTAAATCTGTCTACCTTTCTAAAATACCACCCAAGTATCATACATGACCTTGATGCTACAGACCTTGGAAGTAGGCGACTACCTTTTGCCCTGTAAACACAACGCTAGAGGTTAACGTGTTAAGAGAGGTAAAACCAAACGTTTTCAACTGCAAGAATTTCTTTAATACTTTCATTGTCAACTCCAATAATTTCTTTAATACCTTCATTGTGGACAATATTAAAACTTGACCCAGTCATCTATTAGTTGCCTGAACTCAAACTGGTTTCAATGGCTAACAACACAAGCAAATGTAAAAATGTTTTTAAAAAAGTAAAAAACAAGATTTTTGTAATGTTTGTTTTAAAATATATAATTAATTTTTTAATATTCCAAAATGTAAATTTAGTTTCATATTTTATACAAGTTTTGGTACTGGATAGCACAAACTGGAATCGTGTGATTATGTTTTAATCCTAACCACAATGGAGGTGTTAAAACAAAATATTCCAGGGAATGGCAAAATGGAATCATGTGACTATGTTTTATTCCTAACCACAATGGGAATGGCAAACTGGAACCGTGTGACTATGTTTTAGTCTAACTACAATGGAGGAATGGCTATCACTTTGAAAACTTCCTCCTTTATTAAAGATTAGCACATTCTTCTGCTGTTAAAGACCAATAAGATTTTCTTGTCTATGAGTGAGCAATATTATCTAAATAAATGTCATTTTAGTTTCGTTTTCTTATGAAGAAAAATGTTTTTTTTTATGATGTTTTGTTATGGAGAAAAAAAAAAAATAGCCAATCATACAGACCAAATATATTTTAACCAATATTTGAACAGAAAATCTGTATTCAAGGATCCATTTTGTTTATGACACATACAACCAACTATACAGTCAGTTGTGGCGACATTGGATTATCAAAATGCTGTTTGCCATCATTTTGTAAAGAAAACATCACAAATGTAAACTAAAAAATGTTCAATTAATTTAAAACCTGAAACTGCCAAACTTGAAACACCCACTCGCACAGTAAACATGATGTGACAATTCTGAATGGACCAGTTTTGAACAAAGGCTGGCCAATTTCATGTACCCCTGTCCACATTTATGATTTGTTACATAATTTTAAGGGAACAAAGGCAATTTAGGCCAGAAAACATCTCCCTGACTTGCTCAAGCTCCAATCATGATTTAAGTCCTCACATTGCACACACCTATACCATTTTTATTTCCTCTTTCTTGAATTAACATGTAGAATGACACGTTTATAAAGAGCATGTTGATGAACAATGTTCGTATCAAATTCAGCAAAACCTTTCTTGAAGAAGCATCCAAATTTAATTCCTGTATTTTCTGCACATTAATTGAGGCAACTACTGTGTGTTGCCTTTTTCTTTTTCACTCTGCACAAATAACATGAACCCAGATCTGAGCATGCAAATGGATCAAATCTGTCAACAGCAATGTTTTTAGAGTTTCGAACTTCAGCAAGTCAAAAACAAAATGTGCTCTTAAGAAAATGTCAACAGCCAGTGTCTCAATACTGTCTAATGCACTAGATGTTATTAAGGTCAGGTTCAGAGTACAATGACCAACAAAAAGAGGGCTTCCTTGAAGCTCCCTAAAATATTTGGTAAAGTTTAACATGCTCCAACATGTCATTAAAAAAAAACTTAATAGTAGCAGAAGCAGTGGCAAGTCAATGGTTAACATGAAAGACCAAATAACAGTACAGGTTTGAATCGTACTTTGGGTTCATCCTGGATCAGCTACACGGGTGTGTCCTTGGTCATGATGCAACTGTCTCAGCACTAAATAACCTACTTGCATTATTATACCTCACAAGTTTGGATGATAATATTTTCCTGTTAATGACACATATCTATTATTAGATAAATGTTGGTTATTTAATATGGCCTGTCCTTGGGCAGATCAATTTGCTCTGTGTCAGCACTAAATAACCATCTTACTTGTGCTGCTAAGCCCTAAAACGCTAAAACCCCAGCCTGCTTCCTCAAGACTGCCAATTCTTCATCCTAATATTGCACCTGATACCATAAAACACTAAAAACCCAGCCTGCTTCCTCAAGACTGTCAATTCTTCATCCTAATATCGCACCCGATACCATAAATGCTGGTCTAAGTGACAGAGAACCTCTACTGCAAAGTGCCTAAAAAACTAGATATACTGATTTGATAGATCATCTTCAGAGGAAAACATTTTGGACTCTTATTATGTGATATAGTAAGCACATATGAAACAGCCTGTGGAGATGATGAATTTCCAATACTTTGAGATTAAGTTGTAGTGTTTGTAAAAAGATGGGTCTCACAAGACCCTTGTCAAATTAACACACCTATATACTTGCTTATTTCACAACTCCAAATGCAAACTGCACAGACCCACATCTGCTCCTGCCATATACTATAGCATATCAGAATCTCTGTTGTGTGTAGAGCATATGCCATTTTAAAATTTGGTTGCAGATGAGTTTCAGACCAAACTGATGCTCTACCACGCAAAAAGAATTTACCGGAATTCAAGACAAAACCATTTCTTTCTTTTAACTGCATGATAATTAAAACATTAATGGAATTTCAAATTATGTTCTGTGCTTCAAAATACTGGATGTCAGAGTAGCAGCATTTTTATTTAGGACAAAATAGACGACATTAGAAGTCTGTTGGTGAAAAAGCCATGTCCTAAAGATCATGCATTCAAGGGGAATATGTGTAGTATCAACAACAGTTTGACAACAATCATGGCTACCATATTGCATGAGTCTGTAGTATCTTCAGTTATCAAAATGAAGCCTGACTGTCTGGATTAACATGACTGTACTGTCATGAAGCCTGACTGTCTGGATTAACATGTGTTACGAAATACCCGATATGGCATAGAGGGTACACCATACTCCTCTAAGTGAGTTGTCCTGTACAGCGAATCGCATGTGCCGCGCGTATAATGAAGGTTTCGGGCGAATCACTTTTTACATGTACAGCATACTACTATATAGGTATAGTGCAGGGTCATTTTAAGAGGCAGTGGACATTAGAGCAGACCTCTAAACGTTTCATTTGTCGGGAATTAGAGCCAAAATGTAGGGTGAGTCAAATGCGTTTTTTTTGGTTAATGTTTCAGTTAAATGTTCAGTTTCGTAATAGCACGTTCGTTTTATTATGTATTGCGTTAATTAGTTTTATTATTTGGAAAACTGTCCATTTTTATATTCAGCTCGCCGGTCAACGAGGGAATAGATGAGTATTCCAGTCCAATGTTAACCGGTGGAGTGGAGACTGGCAAACATGAACTACTGTCGCACCGAAAGGAAGTGCAGTCTTAACGTCCGTAGTTTTGTTTTATTGACTATCTTATGTAAGACACGAATAGCGTGTTTATAGTCAATTGAACCATATGTTTTGATTTATTGACTATTTTGTGCGAGACACGAATAGCGTGTTTAGTCAATTGAATGCTATGTTTTGTTTTATTGGCTATTTTGTGTGTGACACGAATAGCGTGTTTATAGTCAATTGAACCCTATGATTAGATTTATTGACTATTTTGTGTGAGATACGAATATCGTGTCTATAGTCAATGTAATGCTACATTTTGTATATTGGATACAGACATATAGTACAGTAGTGGATGACTACAGACATATAGTACAGTAGTGGATGACTACAGATATATAGTACAGTAGTGGATGACTACAGATATATAGTACAGTAGTGGATGACTACAGACATATAGTACAGTAGTGGATGACTACAGACATTTAGTAGGGTAGTAGATTCATTTGTGTATTGTGTGCTCATTATATACATATATAATATATACCTATAGTATATATACCTATCATGTTGATTTTTTAATATAATTTTTATTTAACCGAACGTGTTTGTTATTTCTTTGAAACCCTACCTAGTCTCAAAGGGTCGGCTCGACAACGTTACAACATGACTGTACTGTCATGAAGCCTGGCTGTCTGGGTTAACATGACTGTACTGTCATGAAGCCTGGCTGTATGTATTAACATGACTGTACTGTCATGAAGCCTGGCTGTCTGGGTTAACATGACTGTACTGTCATGAAGCCTGGCAGTGTGTATTAACATGAGTGTACTGTCATGAAGCCTGGCTGTATGGGTTAACATGAGTGTACTGTCATGAAGCCTGGCTGTCTGGGTTAAACATGACTGTACCATCATGAAGCCTGGCTGTCTGGGTTAACATGACTGTACTGTCATGAAGCCTGGCTATCTGGGTTAACATGACTGTACCATCATGAAGCCTGGCTGTCGGAGTTAACATGACTGTAAGAAAACGGTGTCAAAGTAAACAAATTACATCCTGACAGTCAAAGAGCAGGTTATTCAAACTATTTATATTCATCTGTAACGTCACTGTACTAAGTGAATTTATAATTTTGTTTTTGAAAGTCTGTGAATAATTTACAAGTAAATTTCAATCATTTAATTAGCTCAACCTGCTTGGATTTGGAAAAAGCTGAAAATATCGGCGTCACTGGTATTCGATCTCTATAACGTTCACAGACAAGTACACAACTATTTATCAAGTCGCAATACTAATACAAGTAAAATCATCTATCCATGGCAGATAATGGAATTTAATGCCACATCCTTGATTGGAGCGACTTTTGCAACCTCTGACGATACAAGAAACGGGTTTTTCTTGCTGTTTTATCTATGAAATATTTCTGAACAACAATGGACGATAATTTGGTATGTACATGTACCTACCAGCGTTTGATTGGATGGAATATAAAGGGACATAGGAGGTTATTCGGATAATTACGGAGAAACTCGGTTAAATTCGGTATGAAATGGTCTATTGTCATGAAGCCTGGCTGTCGGAGTTAACATGACTGTACTGTCATGAAGCCAGACTGTCTGGGTTAACATGACTATACTGTCTACTGTCAGCCTTTGGTAAATGGGGAGGGGGGACAATGATGTAAAATACACAAACTGTATATAACTGCTTCGGCAGAAAGGTTTATTGTTGCCTGACCCTTTGTGTTTAAGTTTATGGCATTAAAATATGTTCACAACAAATTTAATAGGCTCCAGCTGGTGCCAAATTATTTATCAATTTTGACCTCAATAGATAACAAATTGGCAATGGTGATTAGCTTTGGGTCTCACAAGTAGAATAGAATATTATGTTAGAATGGAATATTTTAAGTTATCCCAATAATACTGACTGAAATTAATAGTTACAAAACAAGTGTGGGAACAGACTTGAACAATAAAATCTGAGTATTTCACAGCTCTTCAATGTGATTCTATCTTCAACAGATGTAAATAATGAAAATGATCTGCCTGTCAGTACAGCATTTATTGAATTTCTTCAAATTGCTATTTTATGTTACATATAGCATATTTACTCAATTAAAAGTCGATTCCAACTCCAAACTGCATACAACCATATCTGCATGCATAAAGCATTGGCAGATCTGGGTCTGTGCAGCTCGATATGAATAATCAGTAGAACACACAGCATAGACTCTGATCTGTAGACAAATTATGATACAGCATATCAAGATCTTTTGTTTGCTTTTTGACTCTATCTAGAAGTATAGACAGCACCAAATATACTCAATTTGAAGTCCAATAGTAAACTGCACTCATCCAGATCTATTGCATGATGAGTCAACAGATCAAGGTCTACATTGGTTACATTAGCTTCCTGTGGGTTGACATTGGTTACATTTGTTTCCTGTGGGTTGACATTGGTTACATTAGCTTCCTGTGGGTTGGTGGTTCTGTGTTTTTTTATGGGTTTTTCCTCCACCAGTTAAAACTGGACACCAGGTATTGCCTATCATATGCTGAAAAATAGTGTTAACCTGCAAAAAATGTTTCAGCTTATAAAGTTTACAGCAAATTGCACAAGATGGTTACCGTATAAACATACTTGTAAGATAAGTCAAACTTCAAACTCCACAAAGACACAGATCTGCAGTTGCAAAGTGTGCAGACAGATCTATGTCAGTGCAGTTTGTCAGGAGTAATCAGTAGAACAAACAAAATAGACAATGGATCTGCATGAGCATTATACTATGGCAGATCAGGATTCTTGTTTGAAATTTAACTCAAATCAAACAGAAAGTTTTCAAGTAATACTGTCTACACTTCTTCAATTACATACTACACATAATAATAATAATAATAATAATAATAATAATAATAATAATAACAATAATAATAATAACAATGATAATGATAATAATAATAATAACAATAATAATGATAATAATAATGATAATAATAACAATAATAATAATGATAATAATAATAACAATGATAATAACAATAATAATAATAATGATAATAATAACAATGATGATACTACTACTACTACTAATAATAATAACAATGATAATAATAATAACAATAATAATAATAATAATAATAATAATAATAATAAAAATAATAATAATAATAATAATAATAATAACAATGATAATAACAATAATAATAATAATGATAATAATAATAATAACAATGATGATACTACTACTACTAATAATAATAACAATAATAATAATAATAATAATAATGACTTTGTATAGCACCTAACCTTTAGAAGCTAAGTGCTTTACAACATCAATAATGATATGACTATAAAAAAAAAAAAAACAATGCTGAAAATAATGAAGGTAGGAAACATTATTAATTCTTTAAGTTTGTCCCTGCAGTCGAAACAAGTGAGTTTTAAGAGCACTCTTGAAAGGGATCACTGTGTTTTTGTGTCTAATTTCAATGGGCAATTCATTCCACGTTGATGGGCCCTGGTATGCAAAATAACGTTGTCCATATGACTTCATTTTCATAGTGGGAATATTGAGTATACGATTGTTAGAATAGGAGCATAAGTATCTTGCTGGTGTGTACACATGGGTGAGGCCAGATATGTATGCTGGACAGGAGTCTGTTAGTAACACAGAGAACAAATTTTGTGTTTGATTCTGGATCGCACTGATAGCCAGTTTTGGGTACAGAGCAGTGGTGAGGTGTGCTCTGATCATAGTACTCTAAAGATGACCTGAGCAGCCATGTTTCTCGAGTTGATATTGAGGCAAACCAGAAAGAATAGAGTTACAATAGTCCAGTCTTGAAAGTACTAATGAACACACAAGTGTTTTAGTGGCATCAACTGAAAGATATTTGTGAATGGTGCTGATGCTTCTCAGCTCAAGATATTCAGCCTTGCATATGTTCATGACATGTTGTTGAGAGTACTGTCTACATTAACACCTAGATTTTATACTGACTTTGTGAATTAATGCAGGTGTTGCTGATGTTTATTGTTTGAGGTAAAGGATGTGAATGAGAAAGTCTTTGTCTTGTGTTCAGAATGGCCTCAGTTTTATCATCATTCATCTGCAGCTTGTTACATGCCATCCATGATTTCACATCAGAAATGCACCTCTCTACTCCTTGGATGGTAGCATCAACTTCAGTTGGGTGGCTAGACTTGTATATTTGGGTGTCATCAGCGTACAGTTGGTAAGACTGGATGATAACCTATGACACTTGAAAGCGGATGAGTGTATATGTTTTAATTCAAATGCGATACATGTACAAGTTGGGTTAGAATAACTTTTTCTAAGATTTTGTATATGAACGGGAGATTAATAATGGACTGTAGTTCATTCAATAGTTATGGTCAAGTGTTTGTTTCTTCAACAGAGGCTTTACAATGGCAGCTTTGAAAAATTATGGGAATTCCTCAGAAGAGAGATATATTAAAACATCAGTTAGAGAAGGCAATATTGGGTCTAAGCACTCAAGCAGCAGTGATGTTGGAATTGGATAAAGTTAACCTGACTTTGATGCACTCTTCATCACGATTTTACATACTATATCCAGAGAGATAGGTTCAAATGCTGCTAAAGACTGTCACTGAAATTCTGTATTGTAACTGTAAGGTGAGGACAAGTGAATTGAAATTTTGTTGCCAAGCGCATCTCTAATGGTTTGTACCTAGTTATGGAAGAAATTTGCAAATGGGTCCAGAAGGCCTATTGGAGAGAAGATAGTTGGAAGCGATGTACATTTATTCCTTGACATTAGTTTGTTATCTCTAAGAGCTCTTTGCAGCTGGAACTCTCTGTGATCTTAGTGGGATAATTAGGAGTGAGAAGCTGGTCCCTAAGACTGCTATACCACAAAGAACACTTTTGAATTGATACTCTGTACTTGTTGGCTGAGGCATGCTTTTCAAGCAATGAACTCAGGCAGTTATCTAGTTGTTCTGCTGTAGGAGGTAAGAAAGTTGTTAGGTTTTATTGGATGTCAGGCATTAGTTTGGTTCTATTTATCATACAGAAGTTTCTCTTAGTAGCAAATAAAGGTGGAGGGTTAGGGACTGATACATCCAGATAGCATATAATGCAGGGGTGATCTGATGCAAGTTTGTGGGATACAAGGGTGGATCACAATATTATCATCAGGTCTATGTAGAATCCAGTCTAAAATATGCCATTGTTTATGGGTGGGTTGGTTAACTGATTGATTAAGTTTGAAAACATGAATGGAATCAAGGAGTTTTGACATGTACCAGTTTCCAGGTCAAAGTTAAAGTTAAAATATCCAGATTGCCACCTTTCGATTTCCCATACTCCAGGAGATTCTGAAACTGCTCCAAAAAAGAGATATTCAGTCAGCTTTGTTCCATTGACTGTTGTTTGGACTAGTGCAAACGATGTGTGGCAAAAATTGATGGTTATGTTGTATTTAAGACATTTTATCATGGAATTCTTTGTGATCACAGCAATTCCACCTATGCGAGAATGGCAGTGGAACGACCTGATGGAGTAACCAGCGGGTGTTAAATCTGCACACTTGGGCTCATCGCCTTATGTTTTTAGCCATATTTCTGTCAGGAAGAAGATATCAAGATTCTGATTGTTAATAAAATTAGCTATTCCTATGCTCTTTTCCTGATTGGGCGTTGAATAATGAACACCTACCCAGATATGTCACATAATGCAGATTAGGGTCTACGAACTTTGTGGCGTAATCAGTAAAGCAAACATAGACCTTGATATTCAGTACATTATGTGACAGCATATCAATCTGAGAAATAAAAACAATGCTCAGTGAGTGCAAAACATAGTTGAAAATGGTGATTATCCACCAAGAAGATAACTAGTGGAAAACAGTTATTATCCAATGGGTAGTTAATTAGTAAAAAATGGTCACTGTCCACAACACAGTGCACCATTAATACTGGCCACCATGTATAGCCTATCTGAAAAATGGCACAAAACCACACAACAACAATAACCACAACATAGTGACCTGGTGGAGAAGGGTAATTATCCACAAAGTAGAGATCTGGTGACAATTTTCATTGTCCCCCAAGTAGTTAACTTCAAATGCATGTAAAGTTTACATGAACTTCAATTAACCTCAAGTACATTTTTTAAACTGCAATTCCAAACCCTACAAATCTCATATGCTTCTTGACAAGCCTTTAATAAAAATTCATTTGTGCCATGGTGATGGCAATTATCTTTCCCACCATGTAAAACTCAAGTAAACACATGATGTCCACTAAGCATAAGTGTTGCCCTTTCTGGCTTTTCCTCCATTAATCTAAATTATCCATTTTTACTCTTCTTCCTATTTTTAAATAGGTTTATTGTCCCTTTCATCACGACCGTTTCTTATTGGACACCATTTCTTTAATTTAAAAAAGCAATAGCTTGATCGTGCAGACATTTTGCATCATAAAGTATCTGCATCTGAGGTATTTGGGTAAAGTTAGTATGCTAAATCTAAAGTTAGTCTGGTTTCCTGGCAAATTCTGCTAAATCAATCATGAAACCAAAATTATACACAGACCAGCAAGTGTACAGATTTTATCAGCAAAACAAATTGCATTTATGTAATTTGTGCTTTATTCCATAAGTCAATATTTAAAGGCAATTTATGCAAGACTTTCAGCAAAATTATAAAAGTCTACAGGTTTTCTTTACATATCCTTGTGTGGTGTCATTTAGGTTCTATTTCCTTGATATGACATTGGTAATAAAAAAAAAAATTATGCTAACCTGTCATTCATCAACAATCAACTGATCATCTGTCACAGTAATCATGATAGGTAAAGGTCTGGCTTGATTTCATCTTATTTATCTGCTCTGTATTAGCTGTTAATGTTTGACCTTTGATCCTGTCAATTATCAGGTACCACATATATTTACAACAGACAAAAAAGACCTTGATCAGCCTTGTCATAATGCATCAGGGTCTATGTTGTTGTCCTGCTGTTACTCCAAACAAATTGCATTGACCCCTATTTTGTTTGCACATCATGTGACAGCAGATCTTCCTATGCGCTGTTTGCAGTTGGATTTTTAAACAAGTAAACATAAATTCCACCATTTTCCATCTTTCTGAATTGAATTGGGATTATCAGTAAAATGCATCACAATAAAAAAACACATTTTGTGTAAAATAAACTGTCAGACAATATACAAATAAAAATAACAATAGACATTGACAAAAACATAATCAAACTATAAAAAAAATACCACTTGTCCTTTACAAATTTTTTTTTCAAAAATTCAATATACAAATAAATAATACAAGGCATTTAATAAAATGAACTGTCACTAAATAATACATGACATTAACTGTGCTTTAAGTTTATGCAATTAAATTCAATCTTTCTTGAATTTCATCATTATGAAATGTGTCAATTATCATCACAACAAGACCCACATTGCACAGTGAAAACAGGCTTATTGATTTCCTTTCTTCAAGGTGAAGCTTGGCAATCTTCCAAAGTGTCCTGTTTTTTAATGGCACTTGGATTTTCTTTCACAAAGTTTTCCCCTGAAGGAGTTTCCACTGAATCACTTTAATCAATGAAGCCCTAGACCTGTACTTGCTTGGAAATTGCAATTCCATCTGAAATTAATTCTCAGCTTGGTGTCATCTAAAATATTACAAATTATGGGAAATTTCTATGTCGATGTTTAATATAAGTACATTCAAGATACTTTTATAAATCTTCATGTGGTTTAATGCTCTGTTCTTTTCTAAGTCCTCAAACAGTTGTTATTGATTTTCATTTAAGGCAGATGGTCATTAATGTCAACTTAAGCATCAACAGCACTGTTAGACACTGAGGACTTGCATACTACCAGTTTCTTGTGCATCACAGCATCTCCAAAGCAGTGATCAATAAAAGCAGGTCACAGTGGTCTAGATTTATTGGATGACATTTTCAGCATTAAATGTGTTCACAAAGTTTGATAACATTAGGTGAAACAACATTGCAACAAGAGCCTTGACACAAATTTTGATACCATTAGGTAAAAAAAACATTTCAACAAGAGCCTAGACACAAAGTTTGATACCATTAGGTAAAACAGCATTGCAACAAGAGCCTAGACACAAAGTTTGATACCATTAGGTAAAAAAATATTGCAACAAGAGCCTAGACACAAAGTTTGATACCATTAGGTAAAACAGCATTGCAACAAGAGCCTAGACACAAAGTTTGATACCATTAGGTAAAAAAATATTGCAACAAGAGCCTAGACACAAAGTTTGAAACCATTAGGTAAAACAACATTGCAACAAGAGCCTAGACACAAAGTTTGAAACCATTAGGTAAAACAGCATTGCAACAAGAGCCTAGACACAAAGTTTGAAACCATTAGGTAAAAAAACATTGCAACAAGAGCCTAGACACAAAATTTGATGACCCTGGAAGTGAATGCCCATATTTGGAGGCTGGGTATAATATCAACCTTTACTGATGAAGAGTCAATGGATGACAATTCTGAAATTCTATCCAAAATTCAGACTGGTATCCAGCGCAGCATCAAATTTTCATGCCTGATTCTGAGCTGGACAGGTAGGTAGCCCAAATTGTCCTGCTTTGTAAAATGTGTCTATATATATTGCTTATTTAATAAAACATACAAATATGATACAAATGTCAAATTTGGGAGGGGGGACATTTTTTCCATTATTCATTGCAAACATAACGTTAGAAAAGGCTGAAGTCTACCTGCATTTACCATCAAGTCATTGACTAAATTTTGTTTTCATGTTCTTATATAATAAGAATCTGGACAATTTTCTCATTTTTATTTCTCATATTCTTTGCCGCAACATCAAGTCTGCAGGTATAATTTATGTTGTATTTTGCCATTCAAGAGGAAAGATATTTAAGATTTTAAAGAATATGCTGAGATATTTTTGTGACTTGAATGCAAATATTGTACCTATGGTACAGATTTTTTCATTTTTGGAAAATGTTTAACATATTTATTTGTTCATCAAATGTTGCAAAATGTCCTCAAAACTTTTAAACATGTCATAGTTTCAATATGCCAAGTGCACTCAATTTCTGCTGTTAGTGTGCAAGTTTCTCACTCCGAGGGTTCTGGGTTAAAATACTTCACTGAGCAGCTGCTAAGATGCGTCATAACTTACAAAAAAATATGAAGATTTTTTTTTATAAAAATAAGAATCAGATAAATCTCAAATGGAAATTAATTGTATTCACCCAAATTCAATGGCATGCTTTACAATTCCTTTTTTTATTCTGCACCATTGGTGGTTCTTTTTAATGGTTGTTTCCCAGTCCTACATGCGCTTTATGCAGGTCAGTACTGTTGTTCCACAAATCCACAATCAACCAACCAAACAACTACCATTACAGGTCTACAAACTGTGTGTACAAAGTCCCGAAAGTAATATGTAAATGTGATGGCTTTAGAGGTCAAGTGTTGCTGCTCAGACATCCCCGAGCAGCTGAATTGTCAATCAAACATTAAAGTTTGCTCGTCTCCGTATTACTTGCACAGTGCAGTGAGCATTGCGTGCATATCAACCATTCACTTTGAGGGAACGTTGGTCACAAGGTTCTATTTTTTTCTCTGAAAAGTAAGCTTGTTGAGGGTGATGGTGGAATGAATGTGAATGTAACCTTTTCTGCAAGGCAAACATATGCCTCATATACATGTTGGCATAGTAACTTAGAAAAATCACACATTTTGTTTGCCAGGAAAATCTTTGATAAGAATACTCAGTCTGTTCAAGCCATTTTCTGACAGGACTGATTACTGCACCATTGCATATAATCAAGGTATGTTTTGAAGGATTGACCGCAAAGTTGTGAATACTGCTTTTATCTGTTGTGTTTATGTCAAACTATAACCATCTGGGAAAAGACAAAATCAAATATTCAAGGTTCTATTTGACAGAGACTGATTTTTGTATCAGGCAAGAGCTTTCAATGTTTAACCCTTAAAGTGCTGCATTGTTTTGCAGTAAAAGGTCCCTCAGTGCTGAATTGTTTCAGGAAAGCCGAGTCTTTAAATTGCATGTATTTCATTAAATATACACTATTGATAGACAACCCCTATATAAAAAATGATGGTATGTGTCTATACTTTAAGATTAGCATCAAGACACATGTGTAGGTTTAACATATTTGCAGGTACAGGTAGGTGTAAATACTGGTAAACTGACAAGTTACAATTGTATTTCATCAGTATTTTTGTTTGTTTTTGATGGAAAAGTTCAAATATATCTACGAAATGTTATATTCTTTTGTAGTCCAAACATGCACATGTTATGTCTGTCACAATGTTATATATAAATTGTGAAAATCACAGGTAAAGGCAAGGTGAAAGTTTTGCAAAAATCCACTCCATGAATGTCAGATGTATGTTTAAACCCACCAGTCAGCAATTAATGTTCATGAAAAACTATCACCTGTTATTTATTATAATATCATCAAACTGAGGTCCATATCTGGTGATTAAACCTCAGCAACGGCTTTATTTTTGTTCAATCATTGGGCTGATTTTGTGAAGAGTCACCTTAATTGTTCTCATTGTCTGACAGGTGTAAATTGCTTGGAATAGCTTGAAATCTATCCCATACTTTTTTTTTGCTGAAGTATGCGGTTGATATCACATCATCAATAGCCCATTAGGAATCGAGAACAGACATATGTACCAAACCCATTGTTTTAATCGATGCGAAAACGTTTTTGATGCTCAGGTAAGACCGGCCGCCATTTCTTCATGCGACTTTTTTCGTTCAAGTCTGCCCCATGAACTCTCTGATCTGCATTACGATTTCTTTGATCTACTATCAGATGAAATAGCTCGTCATCTAAGAAAAAGTCTTCAATAGTCCGTAGGTTCATTTTTCACCATCTCGACATTTAATTTTGAATTACCAGTGAATGGGGGTTGACAGGCGCGCCATTTTTTCACGTCAAGCGAGCATGTACATCCGACTCCAATTCCACGTAAATTTCTGGCTCAAAATCATTCATGTGTATTTCCATCAATACCTCGCTTGCTCCAATAATGTCATTTTTCTCAAATTATTCAAAATCACTATTAGCATCACTATCAGAAGCAAATATTTGTTGCAAGAAATCAACGTCATATTCAGTGTCGACCATTTTAGCTTTGCACATGTACAACATGTTTAGAAGCGAGCATTTGTAAAATTACATCGTTAATAATATAGTAAAGTACTGCAGAATGCTCGTTCCGGGCCTTTTTAAACCAATCAAATATAGTTTTACAGGCATTTATGGCAAGATGAAGTTACAGAATGCGATCAGTGTTGCTCACCTCTAGCACATCAATTGTCGCGACACGCACTACGAGACCACAAACAACAGCGCGACAATTGTCGCGACACGCACTTTAAGGGTTAATTAGAAAAAGCAGACAACTTCTAGTTGTAGACCAATCTGCAAAATATTTGCTAATCCTGAGTGGATGAACCATCTCTGATTGAATAGGTGATGTACTAACTTTCTTGTAAAAAACTGTAGATAGTGATTCCTTAAAAACAGCAGAAAATTACCAGTGACTGGCTTCTCTCTTAACACCTGTCTTCAGGGTTAAAAATAAATCAATAAAAATCCATGGGGTCATTCAAGTCTTCAGGGTTAAAAATAAATCAATAAAAATCCATGGGGTCACTCAAGTCTTCAGGGTTAAAAATAAATCAATAAAAATCCATGGGGTCACTCAAGTCTTCAGGGTTAAAAATAAATCAATAAAAATCCATGGGGTCACTCAAGTCTTCAGGGTTAAAAATAAATCAATAAAAATCCATGGGGTCACTCAAGTCTTCATGGTGAAAATTAAATCAATAAAAATCCATGGGGTCACTCAAGTACTAAACATAAACTCTTACTAGCAACCCCAGCTGATCAACCTCACATATTAAGAACATCAATGAAAATCAATACCTAGTGTTGGAAACTTCATAAGTGTCACACACAAATTAAAATCAACCTATATAAAATATACATGTTTAAAAAGGGCATTAAATTATCTACCATTTGATATAACTTTTAATTTGTTTACTTTTAAATTGCCTTTGTTTTTATACATTGAACTTTATCCACAGTGGTAATTTCCGGTAATTTTCCTTTTCGGCGCGCGTGCACCAGCAACAGCGCATGTCAGTCGCGTGATCACGCTTGGGGGTCATTAAATGGCTATGAATATTCATAGAATTAATTTGGCCAATGAGAAAAATGAATTCGCTACAACCCGGTGCTTGACGTTTTTTCGTATGTTAACAAACAACAAAGCTACGACGGGTCAAAGTCGGTGAGGATTTGTACGCCATCTAAGCTAAATACAAATAAAAGGCATATATCAAAATAACATTTAAGCTTTTTTCTTTAAAATGATGTATAAATCATTAAATTCGGTAAACATTTTGTATCCCGCATTTAACACCAAACTTTTCAAAATTTACTGACTTGTCGATCGGGTGACCCGTCCGTCATTTTGGACATTTGACCCGAGAAAAATTTCTAAATAATGTGGAAATTACGTATACTCCCACCCACCTGCAAAACAATGCTAGTTCGCAAAATCTATTTTCAATTTTTTTTAAAAATATAATTACCGATATAAAAGATTCCATTGTGGATAAGAATTGATTCAATATGGAAGGGAGATCGCTAGGCCCTTTCTGTACTGAAATGCAGCTTAGTGAAGAACACTTGAATGAACTGACTTCAATAAAATCTCTTGAAAATTGTCATGTGAAAAATTGGTTGTTTTGTTGGAACTGAACACTTTCTTGAAAAGTGCAGCAAAAGTAAATGATGTTGCTAAATGTCTGCAGCCGAAATTGTCTGTTTTTTGTCGGATTGTGTAAATTCCGGCAGACAGTGGTATTTTAAAGAACACGGTGAAATTGACTCTTTATTTAAGCAGTACCAAAACAAATTCTTTTAAATGATGTGTGAAGCACTTTACAGACTATGATGTGTTTTCTAAACAACGAAAACAATTTACAACTTAATTATTTCAACAGAATGGTGACATTTAAGTTAAAGTAGCAAGTGAGGTTTACCAATTACCATGAATTTAATAAAAATGGAATTTGATGCATAGTCCATATGATTAGTAAAGCTTTGAACTTTATACAGTTACCAGCATAACTTAATTAAAATTTTTATTTGAATGGTTTTGATGTGAAAAAACCCCTTTTTTAATTAACCCTTTACTCCCCAGCTACGCTTTTCTACGCCTTTACCTTTGCACCCCGTCTACGCATTTCTACGCCTTTACCTTTGCCCCCCATCTACGCTTTTCTACGCCTTACACAGTATCGACCAATAAATATGATATATCTTCCATTTAAATGTTGATTCGCCGCGCAGTAACCAAACGCTCGTCAAAAAAATAAATAATCTTTACTAATATTTGATTTTAATTACGTAATTCGTAACATTATAACATATAAATCTAAATTTAACCGACCAAATTATACGTAGTGGGGTTTTCCATGGTCGCATCCAAAATGGAGACATTTGCCGATTATATTACCTCAATTCGATGTAAATATTATGACCTTTCCAACACGTGTAAGTTATTCATAATCGTAATATATTCAAATATGATGCTGAATTATACATTAGTTGTATAAATTCATTATGTCATCCGGATTTTAGATACAAAATCACATTCTTAAAATGCGCGGCAAATACGACAAGTCTTCTTCCATACATTGTAATGTTTAACGTAGCATTTAGGTGTTTAAAACATGAAATCTGCTGAAAGTGCCGGAATTTAAAATAAAATAACACAATTAAGAATGTCTGTGTTGTTCATTTCTTCCATTCATTTTAATATACAAAGTCTTAATCAAATCGTATAACAGACGATACCGGAAGTGAATTGTTTTTATTTACGAAGGGAATTCCTTGATTTCGTCATGACAATGTCGTCCTCGTCTGTTGATAACAGTGATTTGTCTGAAGTGAAAACGACTTTTCTGGCCAAATCTGTTTAACAATGATGCGTTTAATGACGAAGTATCTGAAATTATGTCATCAGACATCGACATTGAAATGTCATCAGCCTCTAGTGACACTGATGATGATCAGCCAACTTGGTTTGCAGACGTGCAAGATATTGACAGAAGTCCATTTACTCAGCGGTCAGGACCATCACATTCTTTGCAGGAAACAGCATCAGAACTAGACTATTTTCAATTATATTTTCCAGTTGGACTTTTTGAAAAAATTGTTAGTGAAACAAATAAATATGCAGCTGAACAAAATGTAGATCATGAAATTGTTGATGTTACCTGGACAGAGACCAGTGTGCCTGAAATGTCTGCCTTTCTTGACATGTTGATCTTAATGGGGATAATCAAAACTCCTGACTATAGTTTTTATTGGTCAAATGACAATTTTCTTTCAAATGAAGGAATAAAAAATGTAATGCCATGCAGAAGATTTGAAAAACTCCTTCAGTACCTTTACAAATTACCAAATCACAAATTACCAACAATACTACAGAGGGGTTGACATATGTGACCAACTCAGGGCCAAATATCCAGTTGGACGATCATCAAAGAAATGGTGGCGATATATGTTTCAAATATTTGTATAATAAATGGTTTTATAACTATGGTGGAAAGTCATCCTGAGAGTCAGGAAAGAAGAAAACGATTCAGACAGTTAGATTTTCGAATTAATTTGGCAAAGCAGCTCATAGGAAGCTTCAAGAGTAGGAAGGTTGCCATGCATCTAACATCTGTAGCCCCGGTGACACAGGCTAATATTGAGACACACAGACTGCAGGCACTTAAAAGGAAAAAATCCACCTGCAAATACTGTACCAAGAATGGAGAAAAGAGACGTAAAGAAACCAAAATTGGCTGTCATTTGCAATGTCCATCTATGCTGCATAGAATGTCACAGTCTGTTTCATCAAAACATGATTGTAGAGGAGTAGACCAGCAAATTGATCTCTAAGCCATTTTTTTTATTTTTACATAGCAGCTATGTCAAAATTTAAAAAAATGCTTAAATACCAACTTGCTGGTCTAGTAAAGGAGTAGCTGTAATGTGCTCTACAATTGTCATTTTTTCATATTGTCATACTTGTTTATTTTGTTCCTAAAATATATGCATAGCCATAGGCCTACTAGATTTACATATCCTTAAGTTTTTTAACCACATCGCTAATGACAAATAACAAGAACTCGTTATGAAATATTTTTAATAACCTTTAATAAGCCCATGTTTGGAAAGCATGCCAAGTTAATTAATGACTTTGTACAATTTTTTTTATATTTTTTTTATAATTTTGATTGAAAAATCTAGATTAGTCGTGCATAAAAGTCCGAATAATTTCAAGCTACAAAGTTTTAATAACATCAAAACTTTGATAATTAATTTCATTGTTGCTCACAAGACAGTACCTGAGTTATTCATCGATGATGAAATGAATCATTCAAGTCCATCCTTGCATGAAATAAAGTCATATATCCAACTGAATCACACTACGGCCAAGAGTAAAATGGCGCCACGCAAGCCATGTGGGTGAATCTATTTTTAGAAACAGGGATTTTCATAATATAACCATACACGTTTAAATGATGTTGAAAAGAAATTATTGATAATTATAAGTTATATTGATTACTATGTACTGGTACTTTACTTTTATTTTTTTTATTCGTTCTGATTTTTTTTTGGGGGGGGGCTATGTATTGTTATTATCATTACAAAAAAGTGATGTAAGAAAACAGCCATGACCTGGCATATTGAATTATCCAACGTCGCATAGTGTAATATATTACGGACTATTATTTTTGTTAAATAGCTAAATATTTATTCACATAATGTTTATATCATATTTCTTAAGGATTTCAAATATTACTTCATTTATGTGGCAAATTAATTAAAATTATGGCCTGTCTAATGAACAAGCACTGACTAGATATCGCGATGTCCGCCATTATTATTTTTCTGCCTCTTGTCAGGTTCACTTGTGATTTTTATCTGATATTACAAAGAATATAACATGAATATGGCTGTGAAAATTTCCCGTTAAATATTTTACAAAATAATGTTACCAAATATGCTAATTAAGTACATATTAACATTTACATACTGATGTTTAAAGTTTCGAAGCACAGGTTGATGTGATTAAAACAAAGCATCTTGTGCATCGGTAGTAGTTTTTTTTAATCAAGAATTGATAACAAATAATAATTTACGGTAAGCTGGCATTTATAACATATAATAACTTGCGGTGGAAATGATTAGGTTATTTTGAGGCTATTAGAGCAATGGGAGAATATAATTTTGTGAAGATGACGTTGCTTTTCAGTTTACGTGTTTTTTTATGGGGAGCAAGGGTATGACATCGTGAACGTCATTTGGAAGGCACAGGTATTATGGTTTGATTTTCATATGGGGAGTAAAGGGTTAAACACCATATATTGACATGTTGTTGCTGTTTGTGTTATCGTACAAAATATTAAAAACAAAATTTAAATATTGGTGAGATGTTTCTTGCAATAACTGTCCCTCTTGTAAAAATACATCTTAAACAATTGCAAAAATGAGTCCAGCATGTTCTTTTACATAAAGTTGGAAAGTTTTATTAATTTATCTTAAAAAATAAAAAAATTACATCAATTTATGTTTAATTTCTTTTTTTTCTGGTGCCATCGATTTATCGCGTGGCAAATATTATTATAAGGGAAAAAGTGGGCAAATTGAATGAAAATATGCAACTTTAAAATGTCATATTTTTACTTCTAGTAGAGATACTTTTAAAATTTAAACTGTTTTGTGCTGCTAGCAATGAGATCTATCATTTAACAATGTTTTAAAAGTAATTCAATGACAATGAAAAATCAGCTGCGGTTGCTACTCTTACCCGTCCATCTTTTACAGAAATATAAAAACTGATGGTGTGAATGACCAAAATGTTATTGCATGAAAGGTTGTTTCCCACAAATAAAGTGACTCTTCTAACACGATCCAGGATTAGCACTCTGATGGTCTAAGTAGTTAGAGCATCTGCCTCAGATGTAGGAGGTCATGGGTTCGAACCCTGCCCAAGTCATACCAACGACTTTTAACAACAGTACTAACAGCTGCCTCACTTGGCACTCTGCATTAACAAGTTAGTGTTAGGACGACAGGCGGCCTGGTGTCAGGATAATGTGACTGGGTGGGACATATCACTGTAACTGACATAGACGTCATATCAATATGACTGAATTTGTTTTAAAGCTATATTAAAAATCTAATCACACACTAACACCAGCCTACTCTCCATTTAAATGCATGTTGATCAGCAGCAAGGTCAAAGTGACTGTACAAGCTGGGTCAAAACAAAGGAAAAAGAAATCTATGAAAAGAAAGCTTTCAATGAATAATGCTGCACTGTTGTCCTTTTTATTATTGTTAAGCAACAATCTACACTGACTCAGAACTTGATCAGGAATGTGACTGGAAAATTAAAATGAATGCTGGAGTAAATTTTATACTAAACTTCATTCTTTTTGTGTCCGAAGTAAATTTTACACTTAACTTCATTCTTTTTGTGTCCGAAGTAAATTTTACACTAAACTTCATTCTTTTTGTGTCCGAAGTAAATTTTACACTAAACTTCATTCATGCAATAGCCAAAATTCTAAATCTTCTACAAAATATACAAGAATTCATAATCACAATGTATGAACAACGTATGATCCACATGGTAAAATAATTTGCCAGCACAAATTGATCACATATCAGGGTCTACACAGTTTATTTGCGACATTATATGTTGTTGTTGTAGGGTTTAATGCCATTTTTTCAGCACATAATAGAATATACATGGCGGCCAGTATTAATGCTGGAGGAAGTACCGGGAAAAGCCCGGAAAGAACCACTGACCCACGAGAAGCTACTGGCAAGCTTTCTCACATACCAACATTGGCTGAATCTGACACTCGAACCCATGCAGACAGAGGTGAGATGGCAGTGATCGTAACAGAGAGCGCTTTTGACCACTCTGCCACTCAGGGCCCAGACACTATATGTAAGAGAAACACTATAAATAACAACTAATGCACAATGTCATTAAAATTACACAAAGTCAAACCGCAAACAACACATAAAATGGTCAGCATAAGACCCAGGCAGATCTTGGTCCATATGTCAGTAGAGCATGAGATGGCAGATCTTGGTCCATATGTCAGTACAGCATGAGATGGCAGATCTTGGTCCATATGGCAGTACAGCATGAGATGGCAGATCTTGGTCCATATGGCAGTACAGCATGAGATGGCAGATCTTGGTCCATATGTCAGTACAGCATGAGATGGCAGATCTTGGTCCATATGTCGGTACAGCATGAGATGGCAGATCTTGGTCCATATGTCGGTACAGCATGAGATGGCAGATCTTGGTCCATATGTCAGTACAGCATGAGATGGCAGATCTAGGTCCATATGTCAGTACAGCATGAGATGGCAGATCTTGGTCCATATGTCAGTACAGCATGAGATGGCAGATCTTGGTCCATATGTCAGTACAGCATGAGATGGCAGATCTTGGTCCATATGTCAGTACAGCATGAGATGGCAGATCTTGGTCCATATGTCAGTACAGCATGAGATGGCAGATCTTGGTCCATATGGTTTGGATGTGGACTAAAGTTATAAGCATGCTTTCTAGCTCTGATTGACATAAATGATGTACACCGCACATTAATCTGAACTGTAAATTGAGAATCATCTTGGACTGGGTAATGAATGGGCAAGACTAATCCTGTGTGTTAATGCTACAACACTGCACTGTAAATATTTCAGCCATGCAGCTTAGCATTACCAAATTGCAAAATATCTGTTTCTGACTATAAATACTGTAAATACTCACAAATCGAGTCAAACTACAAACAACAAAGATCCTGATCTGCCATTGCATAATGTGCCTGCAGATCAGGTTCTGTGTTGTTTGTTCTACTGATTACAAATAACAAACTGTTCAGACCTAGATCTGCTGGCCCATTATGCAATGGCAGATCTGGGTATGTGCAGCTGGACTTCTAAGCAAGTGCATCTGGTAATAATCATATTTTGCAACCATAAACTTACTTGCGCCATAACTGACAGCCATTATGCTACAATATTACAATCATAACTGACAGCCATTATGTATCAATATTACAATCATAACTGACAGCCATTATGCTACAATATTACAATCATAACTAACAGCCATTATGCTACAATATTACAATCATAACTGACAGCCGTTATGTATCAATATTACAATCATAACTGACAGCCATTATGCTACAATATTACAATCATAACTGACTGCCATTATGCTACAATATTACAATCATAACTGACAGCCATTATGCTACAATATTACAATCATAACTGACAGCCATTATGTATCAATATTACAATCATAACTGACGGCCATTATGCTACAATATTACAATCATAACTGACAGCCGTTATGTATCAATATTACAATCATAACTGACAGCCATTATGCTACAATATTACAATCATAACTGACAGCCATTATGTATCAATATTACAATCATAATTGACAGCCATTATGTTACAATATTACAATCATAACTGACAGCCACTATGTATCAATATTACAATCATAACTGACAGCCACTATGTATCAATATTACAATCATAACTAACAGCCGTTATGTATCAATATTACAATCATAACTGACAGCCATTATGTATCAATATTACAATCATAACTGATAGCCATTATGTATCAATATTACAATCACAACTGACAGCCATTATGTATCAATATTACAATCATAACTGACAGCCATTATGTATCAATACTACAATCATAACTGACAGCCATTATGTATCAATATTACAGTCATAAAAGTGAATTTAAAATAAACAATAAGGGGGACTGGAGCAGTCAAGTGGCTGGCATGCCAGACATGCAACAGAAAGAATGCAGGTTCAAATCCTACTACCATCATGTGAGTAGTGTGGATCAGTGCCCTTGGGCTTGGCATTTCACTCTAATTGCTTTAGCACTAAAAAACCTATTGATGATGCTATGCCATACAACAGCAAACCAAGCAATGTCATCTAGTGAAACTACACTGTAATTGTTCTATTTACCCATCAAGTACAACTCAAGGAGTTAAGTAAGGTCAAAACAAAGAAGGGATGGCAGCATTAATAGAAAGAACAAAATTTGAAACGGAACAAAACAACCATACTTGTACTACTGGATCAGCAGTAGAGAACTGAGAATCATTATAGCAATAGCAACTTCACATACATGGCACATGGATCTAAATTGAAAATCACATTTAATGATGGATTAGAAGTTGTGATGATACAGCGATTTGATAAGGACGGCAGTCAGAACTTTTCTACATGACATTTCTTTCTGCAGTTTCCCTCTTACAATTAGATGGGTTTTTTTCTTCATATCCTTCTATTCTTCCATACAAAAAACACAAATGTAAGGCAAAGGTGGCCATTTTATTCATTAATAAATATAAATCATGTGATGGGGTGATAAACTAAAGGTGGAGAATTTATTCCAAATTATATTTACTGATAAAAGTTGCATTTTCATCTTCAAGATTAGTTTTTAGCCGTTTTACACTTTTTTAAAACTAAAATATATTATAGTTTTACTAATGCTTCTTATTGGTATACCTTTCTACCACAACACTGTATCAGAGCTTGTAAGTTCCAAAACTACCTTTTCAAAAGCAGAGATCCCTTCTTAACTCCCCCACCCCCAATTTCCGGATCACCCCATGCCAACAGCTGCACTTTTAGGCTACCTAGAAAATATCCCATGCCCACCTCCAGTCCATGGTCAACATTTTGGGAACTACTGCCCCTGAAAAGTGTTTCTCAAGGAGAACTCTCCATAATTTTAACACGTTTCTAAATGTATGAAAATCAAGCATATTACTTTGTTCATCTGCATACATGTACATACAAAAGTAAAAGAAAAGAAAAATGTAGCATATTGCCACAAGAAAGAGGTGTTGCTCCATTTGGTAATTACCAGCTTTGTGTCATCCAACCCACTTAATTGTTTATACCCTTTCATTTATCTGTTATTTTTGGGGGGAAATACATAATGAAAACAAAACTTCTTTATTAAAAATTCAATAATTTTATTAATTTTTAATGTTCTGAATTCCCCCAGATAAATTCGAGTAGTATTACTAAAGAATCCGAAATTTTCCTTAAATTCAAAATCTATTTTATGATAAAAGCCAAACTTTTTCAAAATGAAGGATTCATCCAAGTTGTACAAACTGTGTACATGTATATGAAAACTAAAGTACATGTTTTGATTCATATGGGGGGGGGGGATCTACTTTCAGATAACAAAAATATGTCTTAGCTTGAAAGGTTAAAAGCTACATACAACTTTACTGTGAAAAAAAATTGAGCTGGGGGGGTCATTTGGGGTTTTTATAACCACCAAATAGGGGAATCACTCTTACTTCGATATTCAAATTGGTGTTTTTTTCTGGCTTGACTGTAAAAAGCCAAGGTTTCTCCAATTGTGTATTGGCAGTCTGAAAATGGACTTGATCAAGCAGGTTCTAGGAGGCATGCAGTGGCAGTATGTAAAGAAAAAATCTTTATTGCTCTTATTGATTGTTCCAAATCCAGCCAATGCCCTGATCTCCTGAAGAACCAACTGAACAGGAAGCATAACCCATTTGTCAATGACAATTTGGGTGACAAATAAAGAAAATTGTTACCATTACTTTTCTCTAAAACTACTCCATGCAAGACAGAACCTGGTGTTAATGCAATTTCAAGAGTCTAGGAAAGCTAATCAAGGAGTCCTTCATTTCACTAACAATATTAGTATCAGGGATGGGCAATCCCATAACAGGATTTTTGGACAATATTAGTATCAGAGATGGGCAATCCCTAAAAAAGATTTTTGGACAATATTAGTATCAGAGATGGGACATCCCTAAAAAGGATTTTTGGACAATATTAGTATCAGAGATGGGCAATCCCTAAGAAAGATTTTTTGACAATATTAGTATCAGAGATGGGCAATCCCGAAAAAAAGATTTTTGGACAATATTAGTATCAGAGATGGGCAATCCCTAAAAAAGAATTTTGGACAATATTAGTATCAGAGATGGGCAATCCCTAAAAAAAGATTTTTGGACAATATTAGTATCAGAGATTAGCAATCCCTAAATAAAGATTTTTGGACAATATTAGTATCAGAGATGGGCAATCCCTAAAAAAGATTTTTGGACAATATTAGTATCAGAGATGGGCAATCCCTAAAAAACGATTTCTGGACAATATTAGTATCAGGGATGGGCAATCCCTAAAAAATATTTTTTGACAATATTAGTATCAGAGATGGGCAATCCCTAAAAAAGATTTTTTGACAATATTAGTATCAGAGATGAGCAATCCTTAAAAAGATTTTTGGACAATATTAGTATCAGGGATGGGCAATCCCTAAAAAAAGATTTTTTTTGGACAATATTAGTATCAGAGATGAGGAATCCCTAAAAAAGATTTTTGGACAATATTAGTATCAGAGATGAGCTATCCCTAAAAAAGATTTTTTGACAATATTAGTATCAGAGATGGGCAATCCCTAAAAAAAGATTTTTGGACAATATTAGTATCAGAGATGAGCAATCCCTAAAAAAAATTTTTGGACAATATTAGTATCAGAGATGAGCAATCCCTAAAAAAGATTTTGGACAATATTAGTATCAGAGATGGGCAATCCCTAAGAAAGATTTTTGGACAATATTAGTATCAGAGATGGGCAATCCCTAAAAAAGATTTTTTGACAATATTAGTATCAGAGATGAGCAATCCCTAAAAAAAAGATTTTTCGACAATATTAGTATCAGAGATGAGCAATCCCTAAAAAAGATTTTTGGACAATATTAGTATCAGAGATGGGCAATCCCTAAAAAAAGATTTTTGGACAATATTAGTATCAGAGATGGGCAATCCCTAAAAAAGATTTTTGGACAATATTAGTATCAGAGATGGGCAATCCCTAAAAAAAGATTTTTAGACAATATTAGTATCAGAGATGGGCAATCCCTAAAAAGATTTTTGGACAATATTAGTATCAGAGATGGGCAATCCCTAAAAAAGATTTTTGGACAATATCAGTATCAGAGATGAGCAATCCCTAAAAAAGATTTTTGGACAATATCAGTACCAGAGATGGGCAATCCCTAAAAAAAGATTTTTGGACAATATTAATATCAGAGATGGGCAATCCCTAAAAAAACAAAGATTTATTGACAATATTAGTATCAGGGATGGGCAATCCCTAAAAAAGAAAGATTTTTGGACAATATTGGTATCAGAGATGGGCAATCCCTAAAAAAGATTTTTGGACAATTTTAGTATCAGAGATGAGGAATCCCTAAAAAAAGATTTTTGGACAATATTAGTATCAGAGATGAGCAATCCCTAAAAAGATTTTTGGACAATATTAGTATCAGGGATGGGCAATCCCTAAAAAAAGATTTTTTGGGGACAATATTAGTATCAGAGATGAGGAATCCCTAAAAAAGATTTTTGGACAATATTAGTATCAGAGATGAGCTATCCCTAAAAAAGATTTTTTGACAATATTAGTATCAGAGATGGGCAATCCCTAAAAAAAGATTTTTGGACAATATTAGTATCAGAGATGAGCAATCCCTAAAAAAATTTTTTGGACAATATTAGTATCAGAGATGAGCAATCCCTAAAAAAGATTTTGGACAATATTAGTATCAGAGATGGGCAATCCCTAAGAAAGATTTTTGGACAATATTAGTATCAGAGATGGGCAATCCCTAAAAAAGATTTTTTGACAATATTAGTATCAGAGATGAGCAATCCCTAAAAAAAAGATTTTTCGACAATATTAGTATCAGAGATGAGCAATCCCTAAAAAAGATTTTTGGACAATATTAGTATCAGGGATGGGCAATCCCTAAAAAAGAAAGATTTTTGGACAATATTGGTATCAGAGATGGGCAATCCCTAAAAAAGATTTTTGGACAATTTTAGTATCAGAGATGAGGAATCCCTAAAAAAAGATTTTTGGACAATATTAGTATCAGAGATGAGCAATCCCTAAAAAGATTTTTGGACAATATTAGTATCAGGGATGGGCAATCCCTAAAAAAAGATTTTTTTGGGACAATATTAGTATCAGAGATGAGGAATCCCTAAAAAAGATTTTTGGACAATATTAGTATCAGAGATGAGCTATCCCTAAAAAAGATTTTTTGACAATATTAGTATCAGAGATGGGCAATCCCTAAAAAAAGATTTTTGGACAATATTAGTATCAGAGATGAGCAATCCCTAAAAAAATTTTTTGGACAATATTAGTATCAGAGATGAGCAATCCCTAAAAAAGATTTTGGACAATATTAGTATCAGAGATGGGCAATCCCTAAGAAAGATTTTTGGACAATATTAGTATCAGAGATGGGCAATCCCTAAAAAAGATTTTTTGACAATATTAGTATCAGAGATGAGCAATCCCTAAAAAAAAGATTTTTCGACAATATTAGTATCAGAGATGAGCAATCCCTAAAAAAGATTTTTGGACAATATTAGTATCAGAGATGGGCAATCCCGAAAAAAAGATTTTTGGACAATATTATTATCAGAGATGGGCAATCCCTAAAAAAGATTTTTGGACAATATTAGTATCAGAGATGGGCAATCCCTAAAAAAAGATTTTTAGACAATATTAGTATCAGAGATGGGCAATCCCTAAAAAGATTTTTGGACAATATTAGTATCAGAGATGGGCAATCCCTAAAAAGATTTTTGGACAATATCAGTATCAGAGATGGGCAATCCCTAAAAAAGATTTTTGGACAATATCAGTACCAGAGATGGGCAATCCCTAAAAAAGATTTTTGGACAATATTAATATCAGAGATGGGCAATCCCTAAAAAAACAAAGATTTATTGACAATATTAGTATCAGGGATGGGCAATCCATAAAAAAGAAAGATTTTTGGACAATATTGGTATCAGAGATGGGCAATCCCTAAAAAAGATTTTTGGACAATTTTAGTATCAGAGATGAGGAATCCCTAAAAAAAGATTTTTGGACAATATTAGTATCAGAGATGAGCAATCCCTAAAAAGATTTTTGGACAATATTAGTATCAGGGATGGGCAATCCCTAAAAAAAGATTTTTTTTGGACAATATTAGTATCAGAGATGAGGAATCCCTAAAAAGGATTTTTGGACAATATTAGTATCAGAGATGAGCTATCCCTAAAAAAGATTTTTTGACAATATTAGTATCAGAGATGGGCAATCCCTAAAAAAAGATTTTTGGACAATATTAGTATCAGAGATGAGCAATCCCTAAAAAATTTTTTTGGACAATATTAGTATCAGAGATGAGCAATCCCTAAAAAAGATTTTGGACAATATTAGTATCAGAGATGGGCAATCCCTAAGAAAGATTTTTGGACAATATTAGTATCAGAGATGGGCAATCCCTAAAAAAGATTTTTTGACAATATTAGTATCAGAGATGAGCAATCCCTAAAAAAAAGATTTTTCGACAATATTAGTATCAGAGATGAGCAATCCCTAAAAAAGATTTTTGGACAATATTAGTATCAGAGATGGGCAATCCCTAAAAAAAGATTTTTGGACAATATTAGTATCAGAGATGGGCAATCCCTAAAAAAGATTTTTGGACAATATTAGTATCAGAGATGGGCAATCCCTAAAAAAAGATTTTTAGACAATATTAGTATCAGAGATGGGCAATCCCTAAAAAGATTTTTGGACAATATTAGTATCAGAGATGGGCAATCCCTAAAAAAGATTTTTGGACAATATCAGTATCAGAGATGAGCAATCCCTAAAAAAGATTTTTGGACAATATCAGTACCAGAGATGGGCAATCCCTAAAAAAAGATTTTTGGACAATATTAATATCAGAGATGGGCAATCCCTAAAAAAACAAAGATTTATTGACAATATTAGTATCAGGGATGGGCAATCCCTAAAAAAGAAAGATTTTTGGACAATATTGGTATCAGAGATGGGCAATCCCTAAAAAAGATTTTTGGACAATTTTAGTATCAGAGATGAGGAATCCCTAAAAAAAGATTTTTGGACAATATTAGTATCAGAGATGAGCAATCCCTAAAAAAGATTTTTGGGCAATATTAGTATCAGACATGGACAATCCCTAAAAATGATTTTTGGACAATATTAGTATCAGAGATGAGCAATCCCTAAAAAAAGATTTTTGGACAATATTAGTATCAGAGATGAGCAACCCCCTAAAAAGATTTTTGGACAATATTAGTATCAGAGATGAGCAACCCCCTAAAAAGATTTTTGGACAATATTAGTATCAGAGATGGGCAATCCCTAAAAAGATTTTTGGACAATATTAGTATCAGAGATGGGCAATCCCTAAAAAAAGATTTTTGGACAATATTAGTATCAGGGATGGGCAATCCCTAAAAAAAGATTTTTTTTGGACAATATTAGTATCAGAGATGAGGAATCCCTAAAAAGGAATTTTGGACAATATTAGTATCAGAGATGAGCAATCCCTAAAAAAGATTTTTGGACAATATTAGTATCAGAGATGGGCAATCCCTAAAAAAAGATTTTTGGACAATGTTAGTATCAGAGATGAGCAATCCCTAAAAAAGATTTTTGGACAATATTAGTATCAGAGATGAGCAATCCCTAAAAAAAAGATTTTTGGACAATATTAGTATCAGAGATGAGCAATCCCTGAAAAAGATTTTTGGACAATATTAGTATCAGAGATGGGCAATCCCTAAGAAAGATTTTTGGACAATATTAGTATCAGAGATGGGCAATCCCTAAAAAAAAGAATTTTGGACAATATTAGTATCAGAGATGGGCAATCCCTAAAAAAGGATTTTTGGACAATATTAGTATCAGAGATGAGCTATCCCTAGAAAAAGATTTTTGGACAATATTAGTATCAGAGATGGGCAATCCCTAAAAAAAGATTTTTGGACAATATTAGTATCAGAGATGGGCAATCCCTAAAAAAAGATTTTTGGACAATATTAGTATCAGAGATGGGCAATCCCTAAAAAAAGATTTTTGGACAATGTTAGTATCAGAGATGAGCAATCCCTAAAAAAGATTTTTGGACAATATTAGTATCAGAGATGAGCAATCCCTAAAAAAAAGATTTTTGGACAATATTAGTATCAGAGATGAGCAATCCCTGAAAAAGATTTTTGGACAATATTAGTATCAGAGATGGGCAATCCCTAAGAAAGATTTTTGGACAATATTAGTATCAGAGATGGGCAATCCCTAAAAAAAAGAATTTTGGACAATATTAGTATCAGAGATGGGCAATCCCTAAAAAAGGATTTTTGGACAATATTAGTATCAGAGATGAGCTATCCCTAGAAAAAGATTTTTGGACAATATTAGTATCAGAGATGGGCAATCCCTAAAAAAAGATTTTTGGACAATATTAGTATCAGAGATGGGCAATCCCTAAAAAAAGATTTTTGGACAATATTAGTATCAGAGATGAGCAATCCCTAGATAAAGATTTTTGGACAATATTAGTATCAGAGATGGGCAATCCCTAAAAAAAGATTTTTGGACAATATTAGTATCAGAGATGAGGAATCCCTAAAAAGAATTTTTGGACAATATTAGTATCAGAGATGGGCAATCCCTAAAAAAGATTTTTGGACAATATTAGTATCAGAGATGGGCAATCCTTAAAAAAAGATTTTTGGACAATATTAGTATCAGAGATGGGCAATCCCTAAAGAGGATTTTTGGACAATTTTAGTATCAGAGATGGGCAATCCCTAAGAAAGATTTTTGGACAATATTAGTATCAGAGATGGGCAATCCCTAAAAAAGATTTTGGGACAATATTAGTATCAGAGACGGGCAATCCCTGAAAAAGATTTTTGGACAATATTAGTATCAGAGATGAGCAATCCCTAAAAAAAAGATTTTTGGACAATATCAGTATCAGAGATGAGCAATCCCTAGAAAAAGATTTTTGGACAATATTAGTATCAGAGATGGGCAATCCCTAAAAAAGATTTTTGGACAATATTAGTATCAGAGATGAGCAATCCCTAAAAAGGATTTTTGGACAATATTAGTATCAGAGATGGGCAATCCCTAAAAAAGATTTTTGGACAATATTAGTATCAGAGATGGGCAATCCCTAAAAAAGATTTTTGGACAATATTAGTATCAGAGATGGGCAATCCCTAAAAAGGATTTTTGGACAATTTTAGTATCAGAGATGGGCAATCCCTAAGAAAGATTTTTGGACAATATTAGTATCAGAGATGGGCAATCCCTAAAAAAGATTTTTGGACAATATTAGTATCAGAGATGGGCAATCCCTAAAAAGGATTTTTGGACAATTTTAGTATCAGAGATGGGCAATCCCTAAGAAAGATTTTTGGACAATATTAGTATCAGAGATGGGCAATCCCTAAAAAGATTTTTGGACAATATTAGTATCAGAGATGGGCAATCCCTAAAAAAAGATTTTTGGACAATATTAGTATCAGAGATGGGCAATCCCTAAAAAAGATTTTTTTTAAAAAATTGACAAAATAAAGTACCATATATAATCTCTTAAAAGTAAAGTCCAACAGCAGACAACATAGGTCCCAATTTGTCATAGTAACATGTGTATACAGCAGACAACATAGGTCCCAATTTGTCATAGTAACATGTGTATACAGCAGACAACATAGGTCCCAATTTGTCATAGTAACATGTGTATATAGCAGACAACATAGGTCCCAATTTGCCATAGTAACATGTGTATACAGCAGACAACATAGGTCCCAATTTGCCATAGTAACATGTGTATACAGCAGACAACATAGGTCCCAATTTGCCATAGTAACATGTGTATACAGCAGACAACATAGGTCCCAATTTGCCATAGTAACATGTGTATACAGCAGACAACATAGGTCCCAATTTGCCATAGTAACATGTGTATACAGATCAGGGTCCATGTTGTTTGTTTTACCGATTACTCATAACAAACTCTACTGACACAAATCTGCCAGCACATTATGTGACTGCAGATCTGGGTGTGTGAAGTTTGCAGCTGACCCGACCTATAAACAAATACACAAGTTATTTTAAGTTCCATGTATCTGGAGTCTTTTAAGCTGAAACACCTGAATCCAAGACCTGTCACTAACCAATGTAACAAAGTAGACCTTGACCTATATGGCTTTTTATCTTGCTAATGAGGTCATCACAAAGTCAAAGTTCTAAATGAATTGCCAGTGTTAACATGGGCTTTTGTCGTGGTTAAGTGTCCGATGATGATTTTAAATGACTGAAAACAAATAAGAGTTTTCTTCATTTAACTGTACAAATTTGGACATTTAATCTTCATTAGAACATTTGACTGACAGCTTCCAGTTAAAAAAAATAAGTAAAAATATCTCCAGCTAACTAATATCATGGAATCATGTCTCAACATCGGAGTTACCCAACTGTTCAAGGCAAATAAAAATAACTCTGGGCCAATGAAAGCTATAAGTTTATCCATCCAGACAGTTACCAGATCCGCAGTTTTTTCGCCCAATTTGGCTCCTTTTTAAATTTGTTTGTGGGAAATTTTTCTAGATTGTGGGTTGCGGTTTTTTGGGCTGATTTTTTATTTGTGTCGCCTTAATTTGGGCTGCATCAAATTGCTATTAAATTATCCGCACCCCATTTCAAATTGGCACTAGTGACGACAATATCTATAAAAAAAATCTTAATAAATCCATTATTCTGGATGCATCTCCATATATGTTATCTGACATACTTAAACAAATTTTTAAATTCCGGAACCGGAAGAACGAAGCGCACTTCTAATTCCATATTTCAATTAAGCTAGCATCAGAGTTCCCAGATACGCGTTTTTTTCGCCCAATTGAATTCCTTTCGAAATTTGTTTGTGTGAATTTTTTTTTAGTGGATTGTGGGTTGCGGTTTTTTGGGCTGGTTTCTGATTTGCACAGCCGTAATTTCGGCTGCATCAAATTGCTATTAAATTCTCCACATTCAATTTCAAATTGGTGCTAGTGACGATAATATCTAAAAATCTTGATGAATCCATTATTCTGGATGTATCTCCATAGATGCATCTCAAATTGTTATTTTTTTTTTATATTTTTAAATTCCGGAACATGAACAACGAAGCGCGCTTCTAATTTCAAATTTCAATTAAGCTAGCATATCAATAGCATATCAATGCTGGTAACTGTAGCCTGTAGGGCGGAGGCACCATTATCACTTTATCACTGTTATAATATTGTTAAATTTATGGTATTTGGTTCTTTTTTACTCTTCAGATTTTAATCTATAAATTGGATGGTTTTTGGGCTGCTTTTTAAAGGTACATGGGCGGGAATTGAAAAAGTATCTGGCAACACTGCATCCAGGTAAGTCACTTTTCAGGTGCCATGGATAAGAATATTAAATGGGGAAAGTACATAACAATTGTATCTCAATTTATATTCCAAACAACTTTACGATCATTTACTTCATATAATTAAACCATCATTTACTTCATGCTAATTAAAAGATTTCTGTAAATTAAAAAAAATAATGTAAATCCATGCTAGGTGTGTTAGTGTATTTTATTCCAATCACATATTTGCAGATCAAATATGTGGCATAATAAATATTTCTTTAATGCAGCTATGAACATTCCCAGGAAACCTAAAACTGCTCTTTGTATTATTTTCCTTCCGCCTAAAACATATAGGCTGATTACAGCTCGTCAAAATGAAATTAAACCAGTCAATCTTTTACGGACTATATAAGGTATTACTAAATGCATATTTCCGTCGTGTTTTTTCACCAGCTTTCCATGAAAAGGGGCCCATGGTCACTTCAAAGCTCAAGGATAAATTTCCAGGCACTCGTCCCTGGCTGTACCCCTTTCCCATTACTGACAGAAATGTTTTATTTGTTTGCAAAACCATGAAAATCTATTGTCAATGCATAATATCCAATGGAAAACTTACCTTGATTAATGTCTTTATTCTCTGGATTTTCATCATCCGACTCTGTACCAGAGTCGTGGTCATCATCATTCTGTAGATAAAAAAACAACAGTATCATCTATATGTCCACTGCATCAAATAAAATTGTTTAAACAAATTCTATTGCTGTAAAGAAATAAAACAGTAAACAAAACAAATGGATCAAAAACACGTCTAAATGTTAAAATCCCAGGTCAACAAATATAAGAAACACTACTGGTCATCATTTTTCTGGACATCACAGAATTGCTGTGGCTCAGTGGTAATCAATTTAAACTGTCAGTCAGCTAGTGTTGTGTAACCTTCAAAGTGTTGATGTTCTGTACAACAGGAAAACTACAACTCCTTTTCAATATTTACCCCACCATTTTTTTAATATATATTGTTGCTAATGAAGTTTTATATGACATACCAATTATTGTAAACTGATATTTTGTTCATCTCTTTTCGCTGCTTTCCAAATGTAAATACCTTTTTTGACTATTTTGCAACTCAATACTACATCATGGCCTCAGGCAGGCAGTTAAGAAGGTAATCGTCAGTACAGATTTTTCTCACCTGTGTACAAGTTCAATTCTCTCACCTGTGTACAAGTTCAATTCTCTGATCGATCATAGTAGTATCTCAGAAAACAGAGCTTGACATGAGCTTCTTACGGGTTGCTGGTTCTTCCCAGGATCTTAATGGGTTTGTCTTCAACTAAATATACTGACTGCCACACATAGCCTATCATGTGCTGAAAAAATAGCATTACACCCCTCCCACAACTAAGTGTAATTTTAATTAGAAGTGACAAAATGTTGCTAAGAAATACATGCCACTTTGTTATCAGTTAATTCTTGGTTTAATAGCAAGAAAAATTCACAGCAACATGCTTTATTTGTTGGTTTACTGTGTATACTCGATGACATTTCTAGTTCAACTCGAAACAAGAGAGACCCTGATCTGAAAATGCTTCAAGTTCTGGGAGGTCATAGTTATGGCTGTCAAAAATCATGAAAAACTTACCCGGGTACCCATTGCGCCATTTAACGGGTACCCAGGTACCCGTTAGAAACATGTAAAATATGTACAACCCTAGACCAACTAATTGTTATCCGCCTTTCTTTAATATTTTGTCTGCCGATAGAGACTAACCGTGTAATGCACTACTCAGTCTGAAGCGTCCGCACCGTGGTAGCTGTGAATGATCGGACCGCACGCTATTAATTAATAAATTTATTTAGAATAACATTTGTACCCAGGCGGTAAGTATAATCCAACTTCTAATGATCAGCTGCGTTAAATCCTTTAGAACACTCATCTTTTTTTAGTATAAATCCCTGTCAGAACAGAACATGTGTATTTATCGGCTGTTGACCTCAGATTTTGAATTACCCACGCATGCGTGTAAAGCAGCTTTACCCCATGGCAAGAGTAACGCGTTAAAACCGTCTTGTGTCTGTGTGTGTGTGAGAGAGAGAGAGAGAGAGAGAGAGAGAGAGAGAGAGAGAGAGACCACGCAGTCGCAGAAGTGATATGATTTTGGAATTATAATTCTTAAGATAGTTATGACAAAAATGTAGTAGTATCGAGAGTAGAAATGTCGGTACATGTATGATGGCTAATTTTCAAAATTAGCAGAGCTAGTTGACTCGAAACAATGAGCTGCTCAAAGATTGCTTTGAGGCATGGCGAAGATTTCAAGGTGTCTAGTGGATAATTGTTAATATAACGGGTTTGATTTCTTTGACGTGTGTTCAGAAATAAAAGGTAGCCATCTGGATTTCATTAAAAAAGCACACAATGTATCGATCATTTAACATGCACAATCAATAGTTATCGTCTACAAAGAGGTTTATTACCTGTAGAACAATGACTGTTTTAACCTTCGCATATAATGCCTTAGGGATCAGTGGTTTGTCCTGTTGCACAATGCCAATGAATTGTACTAATCCAAACAGACTCTCTGATGTATTGTTTATTTATATTAAGCAGGGATCTGGTTTCTAATTAAAGCCATAACTGTCACACCTGTTTGAAGTGGTTTCGTGTGTAACGATTTAGTAGTGGGCCGCTGATGCATAACGGGTGGTCCTACTCCTAAATATAGACTGGAGCTGTAACTGAGACAAGCGTACTGCTGACGATATATGATATTTTGATAGTGTTGGCGAGTCTGGCGACAATTTATTTTTTGTGAACGGGTACCCGCGATTAATTTTCAATACCCAGGTATTTCACTATGGTCGGGTACCCGAGTACCCAGGTACCCGTTGACAGCCCTAGTCATAGTCCAAGCTATCTGATCTAGTGATTACTCTTACCAAATAGCAGAGACCCAGATGTGCTGGCATATCAGGCACTGAAGATCTGGTTCTGTAGACCTTGCATTTGGATTGGATTTGTAAGTTTGCATATGCAGTAGTTAGTAAAAGTGTATTTTCAGTCTAGAAAAAAGACAGTAACCTGTTTGAGCATTTTAATGGCAAGTGTGTAGATCTTACCATGAAGCACCTGAAGATCAATTGGTAAATTTACAGCAAGCAGCGACAGCTGATGTTTACCAATTCCTGTGAGTAATGCCCAATATAGAAACAGCATAATGGTAACATAACAATTGCCTAATTCTATCCTTACATAAAACAGAAAAAGAATATGTTCATATATTTTGCAACATAAATGTCTCACCTCATTGTATACCCTTTGCACTTGATATCATATCAACATAACAATGTTAACCCTGATATGTCAATGTAAGAAATGTAAAATTTGGGTATATGCTGCCTGAAGCTGTATACATATTATGCACAAGGAAACATGAAGTAGACAGGAAATAACATTTGACCAATTTTACCAGAGCAGTGACAGGATCTTAGCCATAATAGGATTTCCTACATTTAACAGGGACAAGTAGTCATGATAGGATTTCCTACATCTGACAGGGACAAGTAGTCATAATAGGATTTCATACATTTGATAAGAACAAGTAGTCATGATAGGATTTCCTACATTTGACAGGGACAAGTAGTCATAATAGGATTTCCTAAATCTGACAGGGACAAGTAGCCATGATAGCATTTCCAACATTTGACATGGACAAGTAGTCATGATAGGATTTCCTACATTTGACAAGGACAAGTAGTCATGATATGATTTCTTACATCTGACAAGGACAAGTAGTCATGATAGGATTTACTACATTTGACAGGGACAAGTAGTCATGATAGGATTTCCTACATTTGACAGGGACAAGTAGTCATAATAGGATTTCATACATTTGATAAGGACAAGTAGTCATGATAGGATTTCCTACATTTGACAGGGACAAGTAGTCATAATAGGATTTCATACATTTGATAAGGACAAGTAGTCATGATAGGATTTCCTACATTTGACAGGGACAAGTAGTCATAATAGGATTTCATACATTTGACAAGGACAAGTAGCCATGATAGCATTTCCTACATTTGACAGGGACAAGTAGTCATGATATGATTTCCTACATTTGACAGGGACAAGTAGCCATGATAGTATTTCCTACATTTGACAGGGACAAGTAGTTATATGATTTCCTAAATCTGACAGGGACAAGTAGTTATGATTCCCTAAATCTGACAGGGACAAGTAGTTATGTATGATATGATTTCTTACATTTGACAGGGACAAGTAGTCATGATAGGATTTCCTACATTTGACAGGGACAAGTAGCCATGATAGCATTTCCTACATTTGACAGGGACAAGTAGTTATGCTATGATTTCCTAAATCTGACAGGGACAAGTAGTTATGATTTTCAAAATCTGACAGGGACAAGTAGTTATGTATGATATGATTTCCTACATTTGACAGGGACAAGTAGCCATGATAGGATTTTCTACATTTGACAGGGACAAGTACTCATGATAGCATTTCCTACATTTGACAGGGACAAGTAGTTTTTGATATAATTTCCTACATTTGACAGAGACAAGTAGTCATGATAAGATTTCCTATATTTGACAGGGACAAGTAGTTTTGATATAATTTCCTACATTTGACAGGGACAAGTAGCCATGATTGCATTTCCTACATTTGACAGGGACAAGTAGTCATGATAGGATTTCCTACATTTGACAGGGACAAGTAGTCATGATAGCATTTCCTAAATCTGACAGGGACAAGTAGCTATATCATTTCTACATTCGACATGTACAAGTTGCTACTAAACTTTTTTTTTAAACCTTAACTGATATTTCTCCAACCAATTAAACTTTCTTACTAAAATATAAATCAGGTAAGCTTCTAAATAAACAACAATAAACAATTGTATTTTCACATGTTTTTCAAGGACAAAAAATATTTCCCAAATTATACAAACATATTTCATTCAGTGTCCCAAAACATGCAAAGAAACAAAAACTCCAAGACCAGGCAACAAAATAATAGTAATATAGCTCATCTCTTTAAGTTCCACGGCAAAGCAATCACATTGTACATGTGCATTAATCTATGAAAACCACATTATTGCCAAGTTTATTTCAATCCAGAAGAAAATGCACACATATTGATAAACACGCCTTCACACATGAAGCAAAAGTATCTGCCTCATTTTAATATCTTACCATCATCGTGAAAATCTTCCTAAAGATAACTCGTACTGGTCATTGGGTCTGTCAACAAATAAAAATGAAACAAAAATAAATATGATAGACAAATCTAGATTCTAATTTTCCACGGCAATGTATCATTTTGGTTTAACTAACAAAGATAAAAATTGTATGAACCTCCGTTCCCCTAAAATAATCAGAAATCAGGATTGGTCAAGTTTTTGGAGACACCAAGAATTGAAGGTGGGAGAATGTCCACTGGGCTGACCGAGATGCAAATACAGGTACCACTGATAGTAAAGATAGTAGTGGATTTTGTCTGCAGATGTGCAAGCTTCTGTCCTAAAAATTGTGAGCAAAACCAATTATTTGATTCCCATATATAAAATGATTAAGTCGCAAGTTAAATGTTTCAAACGATAGTCCTCACCCTTCCTGTATGAAAAACCAGTATAAATTAAGGCACCCAATTCCAGTTATCGGCTTGAAATGTTGATCACGGTGAAAGGTACCCTCCCCTGGGCAGCACTGCGACAGATACTTTCCATCACCAAAAACAACCTGATTAACACCCGTGGATAAAGGCTACAAACATTACTCTAAAAATGTATATCTTCTGAAGAGAGCTAAGAGAGAACCTCAAGCAATGAAACCATGATCCAGATTCTCATTCATGATCCAGGTGCTCATTCATGATCCAGGTGCTCATTCATGGGGCTGAATTTGACAGGAAGACACACACATACAATGAAAGCTTGAAGTTGCTAACTGGTGCTCATGGCAGTATAACACGACTTTCACAAGTTCACAATTAAACACAAACAGGTCACATAAAGTGTTTGGTTTTGTATGAAATTGAATTGTTTTGTTTTTTAATTGAATGTAGTTATTTTGTGAAACTCAAAGCACAGCAGCAAGATTGTGACTTAATCATTATGTTATTCATAACCTTTCTGAAATTATCAAATGGCATACTCGCATTGCATACTCGCTATGAACTGTTCGAGGTGCATTGCAAGAGGTACAAAATATTCCTATTACTGGTTTTAAAAATCAGGGTAGGAAGATTTCTTTTAAAATAAATGGCATATATATATAAACATATACACTCATAATAATATATATTGTACTATGTACTTCATATAATTACTCCGATCCGCAAATCAATTTTTTCTAAGGGGGGGGGAGGAGCTAGGGTAAGCAACAAAACTGAGGACATTCAACTGACCAGAAATATATTCGACATTTTATGGATAAGACTAATTGTTCCAAACATGGTCAAATATTATAATTTCAAACTTGTGTGTAACAATGGGAACTTGATAGTGAAGTTTATGCTGAGCAAAACTTGCTACAGATCAGCAGGGACTTGAATATGCCACAATTCAGTATGGACTGTATGTATGCCACAATTCAATATGGACTTTACTAATGCCACAAATCAGTACATGCCACAATTCAGTATGGACTTTGCTAATGCCACAAATCAGTATGGACTTTGCTAATGCCACAATTCAGTATGGACTATGCTAATGCCACAAATCAGTACATGCCACAATTCAATATGGACTTTGCTAATGCCACAAATCAGTACATGCCACAATTCAATATGGACTTTGCTAATGCCACAAATCAGTACATGCCACAATTCAGTATGGACTTTGCTAATGCCACAAATCAGTACATGCCACAATTCAATATGGACTTTGCTAATGCCACAAATCAGTACATGCCACAATTCAGTATGGACTTGCCTATATCAGAATTTAGCATGGACTGTACTTGTGCCATAATTCAATATGGACTTGGCTTATGCCACAAATCAGTATGGACTGTGCTTATGGCTTGATTCAGTATGGACTGTGCTTATGGCTTGATTCAGCATGGACTGTGCTTATGGCTTGATTCAGCATGGACTGTGCTTATGGCTTGATTCAGTATGGGCTTTGCTTATGACAATATGCTAATAACTTGAGGTTTAACACTTCATATCTAAATTTCCTGGTGCATTATTAGACCAACTGTCCCCATACAACTGGCAAATAATGATATGCCATTTCACAGTTCATATAGCTCCAGGGAGCCATTTTTCGCATTTTCAAACAACTTCTACAAGTTTTCAATGAGTATTTTTATTACTGAAATTTAACTTTCTCCAAATTACTCTGTTAATCACTGCATAAATATGGAGAAAATTAAATGAAGTTTAATTTGAACCACTATAACCTTTGACCTTCAAATGCTTCAATATAAAAAAAAAAACTAGGTACAAATTTGTTTTCCAGGGCTATACATTCAAATGCAACAAGCAAGGATTCCCATCTAGCATTTGCAAAAAAAAAAAAATACACTTGTCATATATACTCAAGTATAAGATCCTATGCAAAGCGCACGTCAATGCATTAAGGTGGTAACAGATCTGGAGCTATACAGTTAATTAGGACCACTCTGGTGACATAGTGGTTAGAGCAATGCTCTTAGATACAGGAGGTGGTGGGTTTTAACTCTAGCAGAGTGGTACCAAAGACTTCTAGATGATACTAACAAGTGCCTCGCTAGATACTCAGTATTAAGAAGTTAGTAATAGGACTAGTTGGCCTGGTGTTAGGATAATGTGATGGGTAGGATATCATGCTACATGTTTGCAACGTAATTCCCCAGTGCTATGCATTACTTTAAACTGCCACACTGAAAAATTGTTAAAGCTTTTAAAAATATAAATCACACTCACAGTTAATTAGGACTAATCATAAATCACACAGTTAATTAGGAATAATCATAAATCACACCCACAGTTAATTAGGAATAATTATAAATCACACTCACAGTTAATTAGGAATAATCATAAATCACACTCACAGTTAATTAGGAATAATCAGTGGAACAATGACCATGATCTGCTGGTATATTGTCATTAACAGATCTGGGAATATGCAGTCGGTTAGAACTAAACAGCAGAACAAACACTGAGTTTAATTTTTTTTAAGTTGTGTCTACATGCACATAAGCAAATGTACCAGGTACATACTTCTGCATCCAACTCCAAACTGTACACACCCAGATCTGCCATCACATAATGCACCATTAGATCTGGGTGTATGGAGTTTATTAGGAGTGATCTGTAGAACGAAACAACACAACCATGATCTGCATGATCTGTAGAACAAACAACACAACCATGATCTCCATGATCTGCTGAGTTTTTGTTGTTCTCAGTTTGATTTGACTTGTACCTGCAGTACTTCCAAGTTTCTATTTATAGAATTATCATATGCGTAGCTGCATGTTTTTACTTAGGCAAATGAATATTAATGGACATAAAATAAAAATAAAATAAAATTACAGCATAAAGTTCTAACAAGCTAAAAGGAAGACAATGAACATGAAATATTATCTGGGAATATACTGAGAGTGATTCTTAGTGTCTTCTAATGCAGTGTAATAAAAACTGAAGACAAGGGAAATCAAGCAAATTCATAACTTCAAGTTCAAGCCAGAAATTTATGTCAGCCCACGGAAGTATCCGCTCAATTTTCTGATAAATGTTTTGCCAGAAAACTCTGACCAGAGCTTTAGATGTTTTTTCTTTAAAATAAGGAAAATAACACACACACACGCACACACACACACACACACACACACACACATACTGATTTTGCTGATGGCAAAAAGCAAAGATGATCCCAACCGTAGCAGAATGTGCCTGAAGATCTGGGGTCTGTGTTGAATGTGCCTGAAGATCATAGGGTATGT
Organism: Unio pictorum; assembly: GCA_030141615.1. Classification (NCBI taxonomy): domain Eukaryota; kingdom Metazoa; phylum Mollusca; class Bivalvia; order Unionida; family Unionidae; genus Unio; species Unio pictorum. The sequence goes on from JARLTB010000254.1 coordinate 5,277,601, forward strand.
ATGCCTGGAAATCCGGGTCTGTGTTGTTTGTTTTACTGATCATGCCTAACAAACTGCACAGAACCAACTCTGCTGGTACATTATTCTGGATCTGTGCAATTTGCAGTTAAACTTGACTTACAACTGACTAAATATGGTATTCCTTAAGTCTGAAAACTAATGAGAACCAGTCAATTAGTACCACACATAGTTCTTTTAAACATTTTGGTGATTGTAACCTGTCATTTTTCATTTTAGTAAAAGTGTGTCACCAAATATTGGTAGCTTAAACCTTTAGAGCATGCTGTGTGTTTGCTTCACACAGGACTTGCAAAACACAGTAGTAGAAAACAAGTCTTGTAACACAGTAGTAGAAAACAAGTCTTGTAACATAGTAGTAGAAAACAAGTCTTGTAACACAGTAGTAGAAAACAAGGTTCAATATTTGCCCAGGCCAGGTCAGCTGACTGTATCATTGGGAAAGGCAATGCATTATTTCTTCACATGCTAGAGCTAACAAAATACAAAATCATACAGGACTTGCCTTTTTCTACTTTTCTTGACAATAAAATGTATACCACAAAATCATACAGTACTTGCCTTTTTCTTTTTTACATGACAATAAATGTATACCACAGCTACTAATATCTTTGCGTGTTCTTTACTTGTTGCTTTGTATTAAAAGGCATATTTTACAGCTTAATCATGTATCCACCTCTGTTGTAACCTGTCATTGTGTAACATTTCACCAAGTTCAACAATTTGATAAAATAAGCATGGATCACTAAACAGGCTATACCAGTGAACTATCATGTAACTTGAGAGTTCCATTACCTGCCAAGTACAAACAAAAACATGCATGCATCCTTTAAAGATTCAGAGACAGCGCTGGTATAAAAACTTTTAAAAATTGACAAATTTTTTATATTCTTCAATCAAAGAACCTGAAGGAACAAAAGGAATAAAAACTAGTTTAGTATTATAACTAAAATCCCTTTCTTTAAATTTAAAATTTGCCAAACAATATCATCATTATCAAGAGAAAAAGTACCTTACCATGATAGTCGTTCATTTTATAAGCAGTTTCTTATTCAGCACTACTTATTTGTCTTTATTCACAAGAGCTAACTAAAATTAAAGTTGTGCATTTCGCACCACATATAAATGATATATACACTGAAGAAATGGTAAATTCAGGCTGCTCTAGATGATGGGTTGGGTTATTCTATCTGAGCAAGGATTAGATGATACTAAGAATTCAGAAATAAATCTTCTTGTATTTAGTTCATACTGTATTCTCTATGATTTTGCAGTTGTAGTTTATGTACAGATGTTGATCCTTTATTAAAAATGAATTTATCCTTTTAATATATATATATATAAAGTTGTGCTGACAATAGTTCCAAAATATAAACGAATTTCTAGGTCATGTTAATAAGGCAGGTGATGTGAATGGGGAAAGATATCTTTATTACTGATGCAAGAGTTCGGGAGTTCAGACAAACTAAAATGATATGAAATCTGGTAAAAATATGTAAGTGATTCAATATCAGGTAACAAATTTATTCTTCTCTTACTCTTGCGTCTTTCCATAAACAATAAATATGTCATAAACATTTCAACTACACTCCCATTTTAACTGAAATGGAAGTTGTGTAATAATAACTGCTGCCAAATATTTGAAAATGTACTTTGAACAAATGTAGCAAAAATTTATTTTAAAACCATCAAATGGAATATAGATACATTGAATGGTGAATGGGGTTGGAACAACTTTAAAATGCGTACCTGCTTACCTAAGAATCAAACAGAAAGTCGGATTGCCTTGAAAAAAGCGTCTTGTTCAATGAAAATGCATATCTGGCAATTCGAATTATCTGGCAATTCGAATTATCTAATCAAAAACCACAACAAGTCAAGAAACCACAGGAACTTGATTCTGAGTAAATTCATGTATACACTCACCATAAAAATGTGTCAATATAAAGGCCGAGTTTTCTAATTTTTTTATGTCGATATCCCATTTTACTTATTTTGGATCTTGGCAAACATTATTATTTTCAAGTTTCACATCTTCAAATAGTCCGTTCATGTGTCTGTGCCAACAGCAAACGTTATGCTTAATACTAAAATCTTACCTCCTGTATGGCAGGCCGTACTTCATTCAGAGTTTGCGACTTGAGCTTATTTGTGAGAAATCTAAGCATATTTCCCCTTGAAGTCATCCACACGCGTCCACGGTAAATCCGACACGTACTGCAATTCTGTGTTATCTACTGTAACCACAAATGCATAACACCCCCCGGGTAGAAATAAAGCCGGTCAGAGTTTTTGCACTCCCAATCAACCGTGACTTGCAGTGGGCCGAAGCCTTAGCCCTGTGGTAGCTTGGCATTCGATACCGGAGTGGAAAAATTCACTAATATGCCCTTACGTCCTGAACAAATTTCAGGAATCCACCCTTAATGTTTATCATCAACTGGCAGAATGTCAGTTAGCTTTCATTTTCACTTATACGATGTGTACATTCCTACCACATGCACTGTCATTTCAGCTTATCGCGTATTTCTAGTAGTGGGCGATCACACTATTACAGGGGTTGAAGGTTAGTAGAATTCGGTCACGTCGCTGCTGCATCTTAAAACAAAATCATTTTCATGGTATCCATGTATCGAAAACTACTGTCTCCGTAATAACAGGTGCCAAAATTAGAAGCAGTCTCAGATTACAGCTAAAGATACGAATATTACCAGTCCGTTCCTCAATGACCTGATCCTGATCTATCACTAAAAATGATACCAACCTCGAACACAAACCTGATTGGTTAATCGTCAAGGCTCATAACAGAGGCTGTGGGTTTGGCAACTTGCCAGTTAGGAGTCCAATACTCGTGAAAATTAACGGATTCAGCATTATTTTATACAATGTGTAAGATTGACGAACTGGAAAAATTACTAATGCCTTTCTTCAAGCCATTTTCAGCTGTTATTCAGTATTTTGTCATTCATCCAAGGCCGGATTAAGGTAGCAGTATGCCTTGAGCTTTTCAAAAGCAGACAACTGCATTTCGGTGCCTGCTGCGTATGAAGGGGGCTCTGGGGCAACCTCATCGTTTGCTGTCTTTAGTCTGTTAACCCAACAATGCAGTGAAGTGTATCTGATCCAGCGCAAAATTGAAAGCACCAGTAACTGCAGCTGCAATAATAATAATAATAATAATAATAATAATAATAATAATAATAATAATAATAATAATAATAATATGCAGAAGAAAAGCTGTAAAAACGACGAAACCGTAATACATGATACGTTATTATTAATACATGTATTATTATTATTAGTAGTAGTAGTGGTAGTAGTAGTACTATTATTATTACTACATATTATTATTCTTGTTGTTTGTTTGTTTAATCTTGTCCTCGTCGTTATCATCATCATCATCATCATCATCATCATCATCATCATCGATGTTGTTAGGTTTTGGGTAAATTATGAAGTAAAAGAACTTATTGCTTTTCAGGTCGACTCTGACAAAATCACACAGATGAAATATTTGTTGGTCAAATTATTACGTTCCCGACCACGAAAAGATTAATGCTTTAAGTAACTCCTACTATTAATGGATGCGACATGACAGTTAGTAACTTGCATAAATCTTCCTATTTTGAGAAAAAAGAAGACATTTCCGTGCTTTGCAGCCATTTGGGGCAGATCCATCTTTGGGATTTTTTTTAAATGTTGCAAGTTTATAGTTGTGAATTTGTGACTAGGCTAACGATACAGAAACGAGACTTTGGCTTTTAAGAGTTAGAGGTGATCTCATTTTACAAGTGTATTGTTACGTATATTTGATTTAAGTCATTTTTGTTTTAAGTGTTTGTTTGTCAGATTCAAATTTGACATTTTAAGTTTAAGATTCATTCATTGGGAGATATTTTTTTTTAAAAAGTGGGATGACCTGCCTCTACAAATAAACACCAGATGTTGACCTCATTTCTGACCTGGCTTCAGAGTTGTAAACAAGCTTTTAAAATGATTGGTTGATTCCAAGGACATTATGAAGCTTTGTATAAACATCTTTCTATTTTTAGTTCTTGAGAGTAAAAATAACTGATTGTCATCTGGGTCATACGGTGTGCACGAGATTTTTTGAACGTAAATTTGTTCTAAAGATTCTAGAAGATCACGTGACCCCTTTCTTGTTTACTTTAAAAAAAACAGGTATATAAATTATGTTTTGGAGCGAACTATTTAGTAGAAGTAGGGCTATTAGAATATTAAGTTGTGTTGTTTTGAGTTATTTTGACTTACCTTCTACTGGAAATTATTTCAATTCGTTTGGATCAAGAGGATTTTTTTTTTGTTATTTATCTGGAAATTTGTATTTGTCATTCACAATACAGCCTTACAGTGGTTCAAGTCCTACTTAGTCAACAGGACACAAATTATATCTGCAAAGGGAATACACTCCAGCCCAGTAGATCTATGGTGTGGTGCTAAACAGGGGTCTGTTCTCTTCATTATATACCCTCAGCGGCTCTCAAGTGTCATAGATCATCAACCATTGTCTCATCAATTGTACGCTGATGACACACAACTATTCCAGTATGGCCACCCAACTTAAGTTGATGCTACCATCCAAGGTGTAGAAAGATGCATTTCTTATGTGAAATCATGGATGACATGTAACAAGCTGCAGATGAATGATGACAAAACTAAGGCTATTCTGATCATAACACAAAGACTTTTTCATTCACATTCTTTACCTCGAACAATAGATATCAGCAATACCAACATTAAATTCACAAAGTCAGTATGAAGCCTAGGTGATACTCTTTACAGTACTCTAACATTGTACCAACATGTCATGAACATATGCAAGGATGCATATCTTGAGCAGAGACGCAACAGCTCCATTCGCAAATATCTTTCAGTCGATGCCACTATAACACTTGTGTGTTCATTAGTACTTTCATGACTAGACTAATGTAACTCAATTATGGCTGGTTCGTCTCAATATCTACTCCAAAAACTTCAAAAAGTTCACAGGTGCTCGGATCATTTTTAGTGTACCACGATCAAAGCACCCGATCCCACTATTATGTACATTACACTGGCTATCCATTCAATCCAGAATCAAACATAAAATTTGTTCTCTGTGCTACGTTTCAATGATGGACTCCAGTCCAACATACAAAATCCGGCCTCACCCAGTTGTACACACCAGCAAGATACTTACGCTCCAGTTCTGACAATCGTATACTCATTATTCCCACTATGAAAACGAAGTTTTCTTTTGCATACCAGGGCCCAGCAACGTGGAATGAATTGCCTATTAAAATTATACACAAAGACACAGTGATCCCTTTCAAGAGTGCTCTTAAAACTCACCTTTCTCGACTGCAAGAGCAAACTTAAAGATATAAAAATGTTTCCTACCTTAAATATTTTCAGCATTATTTCTTTTCCAATTTCATGGCGTTTTTTTTAAATATTTTTTATTGTTTTTTTTATTTTTATTTTATTCATATCATTATATATGTTGTAAAGCGCTTAGAGCATCTAATGATTAGGTGCTATGTAAAGACCTCATTATTATTATTATTATTATTATTATTATTATTATTATTATTATTTTTTTTTTTTTTTTTTTTACAGGATTATAATACAAGTCCAGCTACAAACTTCATAGACCCAGAGCTATAAATAATGCACCGGCTGATTTCGGTCTGTGTAGTTGTTAGGAGAAATCGGTAAAAGAAACAAGACAGACCTTGATCTGCAGGCATATTATGCAACAGCAAATCAGGATCTTTGTTGTTAGCATTTTGACTCAATTTACAAGTGTGTCCAGTCCCATTTTATTTATCAAAATACACATACATCATCAATTATATTTTAAAGAGATATAAAGACTGAGGGGGGGGGGGGGCAGGTGCAGATTGAGACTTTACATGGCCCGGATCACTTCTACTTTGTAGGTCTCTAATAAATTTATATAATCAGGCCTTGTCCTAGGGCAAGTCGAACGAGGCAACTACCATGGGCCCTGCGAAGTCATGAAGGCGGGGGGTTGGGGGTTGGAGCACCCCCATGCCCTTTCCCCTGAATTTACATGTGCTGTAAAATAAAATAAAAAACTCCACAAAAAAATATATACAAATTTTAAAAAGTGAAATGATGGCCCTGCTGTCTTGTGCCTCGCACATGTTATGGCCAGTCCTGAATATATATAATTACAAATTCACACAAAACAAACGTCCTTTAACTGACCATTATATGTGTATAAGTATTTCAGCTATATTAGGCTTAGTATCCCACTGTTCTTATCTGTAAAAAAAACAACAACATATAACTTATAGCAACCAGAATCTCGTCCCCCACCCTCCAATCCCCCCCCCCCCCCGAGGGTGATGGCAAAGCAATTTTCCCTTCTTCGACCCCACCATAATCCAGTACTTGTTTGGGTATTGGTATAGATAAAATAAATCCAATGGAACAATACGAGGTTCATAAATAGTAAATATTATTGATACGCTCGACTCGGGACCATTTGTGGTTTGAGCGGTGTTAGGTTTGCATAACTCATGTTCGTGTTTACATCCCACATTGGGTACGCCTGGATCGTGATTGCCTTGCTTGTTTTTTTTTATCTGTATGAACACATACTTTTGGAAAGCAAAATTTCTTTCTTGTTTTCTTGAGATCTATAAGGAAGGTCTTTTCAAATGTTGTCTTCACATTTACCTTTAAAGTCAAGGTGACAATATTAATTGCAGAACTATTTAAATATGCGAATACTATTTTGTTAATTGACATGTTTTCTTATTTCCGAATATTTTACCACAAAATATGCCTTGTTTCTTTCTTGTTTTTATGGCGTTTGTTTCCTTTTGCTTTGCTTTGATGTTTTTATTTTATTGTTGTTGTAGTTTTTTTGGGTGGGGTCTTGTTTGTTTATAAAATATTCCAAAGCGTTACACGCTACTTGGTCGAAGGCAATTGCTGGATGATTAAACTTGGATCTCTCCACTGTTCTAGGTGAAGACAACGGAGACCTAATCAGATTGGAAGCCATTACGGTAAAGTGTTGAGAAACTGCTAATCTTGGTACAGCTGTCGTTACCCAACTGGTTGTGACACAAAATAAAATACTGCAAACAAATTGGTTCTAGACGTGTTGTAAGGACCTACAGCGTAACAATACCTGTCATTCAAGTGATTATGACGTAACAGTCATTATATAAGCGGTGGGATCCGAATTTGGGTCACATATCCAGCCGGCTGCTGTTAGTAAAGTTGAGTGTGGGTGTGTGGCTTAGATTTTTAACGTAGAATCGATACGACGCCTGCAGTGTGACAGTTTACAGTGATGTTTAGTACTGGGGCATCATGCCATTAACATGTGACACGATGTCCCACCCAGTCACATTATCCTTACACCAAGCTGACCAGTCCTAGCATTAACCTCTTAATGTTGAGCGCTAAGTGTGGCAGTTGCTAGTACCATTTTTTAAGTCGTTAAGTATTAATCGACCGGGGTTCGAGCCCGCGTCCTCCCGCATGCGAGGCTGACGCTCTAACCACTTAGCCACCGGAGCGGTACTGTAAAGTTGCAGCATGTTTGATGCTTTAGTTCAAGCGTGACAATTTATCCACAAAAGAGAAGAAATAAACATCCTCCAAAGTTACCTTAGCCCAAAATAAACCAAAGCATTGTTGTGTCCCATAATTATAACATCAACATAATCCCTGATATCAACTGAACAGAAGAATTGTTGGATGATTGCCCTGTATGTATTCCGAGCACATCAATGTAAACATAATCTTTGCACAGCGCTAACACACACACACACACACACACACACACACACACACACACACACACACACACACACGGGTCTATTAATGAAACAAGATTAACCATCTGTTTACTGTTGTACGGCGACAAATTTCTAACCCATATCAAGGGCACCCGAAAAATTATTTTGGGCGGTGCTGGGGGTGGGGGCAAGCATGTTGTGGTCTGCTGTTACGTTTTACTGATATAGACCAAAACATGTTTAAAGATATAATGAGGGGAAAGGGGGGGAGGGGCACGCTGTGGCAAGTGCCCCCACATAATTGCCCTATGTGCGGGCTTCCATGGCTAATATATTCAAAATGTGGATGGAAGTACATATATTCGGATGCATATGTCACAAGTGATACGCCAAGTTATCCACTCAGACTTCCGTACTTCTAAATGATTATTACCTGGGGCTAACGTTAATGTTATGCATAAGTCCCAATCGTTGTGCATATATGGTAAAGGTTACATCGGAAGTTTTCTTTAACTGGCAATATATATTTATATGGATGATTATAATTATCGAATAGGACGAGATTCCATAACAATCAATGTCAAATCTTGTGCAAATTGGTCAAAAGGTTTTTGAGAAGTTGTAAAAAGTATATGTAAATGGACAATTCATAAAGGATTAAGCATAATACCGTACCACATGGTTTTGTGAAAAAGAAATGTACGTGAGAAGTAGTAGCTCAGGTAGTCAGGGTTGGAGTCGTGATTAGCGTGAGAAACTGCCACCGGCCCGATGCCACCCAATTTCACGGTGGACTGAGGCAAACAATTAATAGTCTGTTCGTCTGGTCTATTGGATTTTTAGTGATATCGAGTAAATTTAATCTTCAAATTTTATATTTTTATCATGTTAAAAGATATATCGAAAACCAAGTGAAATATAAATAATTGTGAATTTGTTTATGACCGCAAATGTATTTTGATAATATAAGGCAAAAAATAAACAACTCACGTTTAATCTGCGTACACTAGAGGCTTCCAACTCAGAAAAAAGATTCTTCTGCAATATATTATAACTAATGCCCCGCGCATGCTACTTCCGATGCCAAAAGTCAACAAGTGGATTATTCTTTATAACGCATGAATGCCACAGAGACAAATATTAAATAAAGAATACGACACTATCAAATAAAAATGATAGTTCTACAAAATTAAACTGGAATATGGAGACAAGACCGCCACAACACACTTTACGCCGGGTTCCAATAGGGAGAAACGTTTTGGTTTACTTAAGTCATATCCTTTATCTTGCGTTACAAGTGTTTAACTTCGTCATCAAAGAATTTCTCAAAATGTATCCGGGAAACTCTTGGGAATACATTTCAGCATGTTATTGGTTTCTGATATTGTTTTAAAACAAAAATACAGCAAAGGAGAATTGTCTTCGCCATGAAAGACAAAGGTCTAAATGAATAAAAACTGAGTCAAGCACCTACTCGAACGAGTCATAATGCGGTATTTGTTTGGTTAAATGCCATTGATGATGTCATGTCGAAAATACACATTGAGCTCAGAATTCGAGACTGTAGCTCGTTGAATTTTCACGCCTTTCTCTCATAATGTAACTGAATTTACAGACTGCGTTTCGCGCACGAATAATTTCAACGTCATTTGTATCAACGTCCAATGCAACAATTTCGTTCATTATATCAAGAAAAAGAGTTGTCTATGTATTTTGGACTCCTGGCTTGACAAACGTAAGCATTTACTATCACCTTATTAGAACTATACTCCTTTCATAGTGATATCTGTTATTACTTTAACACATTATGTATTTTAGCTAACGATGGATAAACAAATGACAATGATATATTCCCTCTTCTTAGCTAGCTTTCAAACAAACGATATCCTTGTCATAAATATCGTGCATTACGTCACCCATTTTGACGTACCACAGAGAAGTCTATATCTTCCCGTGACACCATCGTTGTGAAAATGATATAATGCAGAACAAGAAGACTATCTTATAGAGAGCCCAAGTTTATATGAAACAATTACTTAAAAAGTTTAACTTTGCAATACTAAAGTATTTCTTGTATTTCTCATAATCTTCAGCTTGGAACAGATTTCGTCCAAAAGCTAATTTATCAGATTAAAATATTATCACTGTTTAAGAAGGGAAATTTCAGAATCTGACGGTTTAGTTATGAAATATATAATAAAGTTGTTTTGATTTAAAGTTCCACAAATTATGATAACAAAGAAGCACCCCAGAATAACAGCAACGACGGATCTACATGAAACTTTCCTACCTTGGTTATTGTTATGCATGTCGATATTGTGTGCTTACTTTTTGTCCATGATTGTAGATTCTAATTGTTATTTGTAAAGCAACATATTACATAAATGACTTGTGTCCATTATTGTAGATTATAATTTATGGTAAAGATCATTTGTAAACATCATGTTTTAGTTAGAGGACATTGGAGTTTCCCATGAAGGAAAATAAATCCATCTGATCTTTGTCAGGTAGTTATCTAAAATTTAAGTAAACAGACCTGACCGTACACCTTTGATGATGAAATTGGCATTATGTTGTATAACGAGTCAGATGACACTTCTGTAAATACGTTTGAAGTAAACAAAATTATAGTTTCTACTTTAAGTTCCATCTCTAAATTAATTGTTAGAGTTTAACTATATTTTGAGAATAATCAATTATTTAAATATTGTGATTGGAATTGCAAAGTACTTATTGACATTTGGAGGATTATTGTAAATTCTTTCAAATACATTCTGGATTATATCATTGTGGTTCGACAGCTGGCACATCACTTCATCTCTGACTATTGGTTTATCAGCTGGCACATCACTTCATCTTAGACTATTGGTGTATCAGCAGTCTGTACTGGAATTCGTTCTGAACACTGTATAACTTTTGTCTTGTGATAGAACTTTCCAGACTATTTGGGATGTTATTCACAATACTGTCAAGTTCTTTTGAATGTTCACTCTGTATTTGAGACAAAATAAAATATTTTGATGAATTTTATTAATTTCTTGGTTTTCTTTTTCCGGTACATGGAATACAATTGAGTTGTAAACATTACTGATTTTTTATAAAATGTAAATCACGTGGCTTACAAAAATCGAATTGCAAACTGGATATTCATTATGGCAGGAAGTTGATTTGGTACCTCAAAGTATTTGATAATGATTTATAGGACAGGAATTACGGAAGTGCATTTTTTTCATGGCATGCATCTTTGTTTTTTTTTTCTTAGCTAATAATTGTACGATTTTTGACAACTAGCTTTGTCTTCATGGCCCGATGGTGGTCAGCATAAACAAATGTTATGGTTGTGTAGTCACTGATGGACGCATTCTGTTGAGAACTGTGACTTTCTGGCTACGTATAATTAGGTTTAGGACAATACATGTTAAACATGTAATCAACCAAGTCTCCTGGACTTATGGGAGAGCTCTTTGTTAAATACAGGGGCAAAACAGTTATGAAAGCCGTCGCTTGCCACAGGTAAGCAAACATGGTATACTAAATTAAATCACAAGCATAAAATAAGAACAAATATAAACTAGTCTCATTGAAACTAGATTATGTTTCAGTTAGGTACATTTACCTACACTGATAACGCTCAGGTGAAAATTCATTAAGCTGAAGATACTGACATTATTCACAACGCTGAGATCAACGGTTACTATTTAGCTGAATTCTGCTGACGTAGATTCAATTGATCAAGTTCTAGTTATTCACTTGTGGAACTCATGTTTCCGCAGACCGAATTGCATGATCTGTACATTAGATACTACAGACGCATCTTTGGAGTCGGGATCAAGTCGTGATTGTGACATTGATGAACATCGATGGACACAGATTCTGATTCTTATAGGACTCTAATTCAGAATCTGTAGGTGAGATTATTTTATCTGGCCGCTAGATCAGTTACGTTTGGATCGGATCAGCATGACATTAAGATTATTATATATGGCCTCAAGATGAGTTACGTTTCGATCGGATTAGCAGGACAGTGAGATTATTATACCTAGCCTCTAGATGAGTTACATTTCGAGCGGATCCACAGGACAGTGCATTTATCATACCTGGCGTCTAGATGAGCTATGTTTAAATCGGAAGAGCAGGACAGTGAGATTATTATACCTGGCCTCTAGATTAATTTTGTTTTGGATCAGATCAGCAGAACACTGAGATTATTATACTTGGCTTCTAGATGAGTTTCGTTTGGAATGGATCAGCAGGAGAGTGAGATTATTATACCTGGCCTCTAGACGAGTAATGCTTTGATCGGAATATTAGCAGATTGAGATTATTATACCTGGCCGCTAGATGAGTTACCTGTAGATCGGATAAGCAGCACAGTTATATTATTTTACCTGGCCGCTAGATGAGTTATATTTTGACCGGTACAGCAGGACAGTGAGAATATTATACCTGGCCTCTAGACGAATTACTTTTGGATCGGAACAGCAAAAGAGTGTGAATATTATAGTAGGCCGCTAGACGAGTTACGTTTCGATCGGATTAGCAGGACATTGAGATTATTATACCTGTCCGCTAGATGAGTTAAATTTGGATTGGGTCAGCAGGGTAGTGTGATTATTGTACCTGGTCGTTAGATGGGTTATGTTTGGATCGGATCACTATGACAGTGAGATTATTATATCTGGCCTCTAGACGAGTAGTATTTTGATCGGATCAGCAGGAGATTGAGATTATTATACATGGCCTCAAAATGTGTCACGTTTGGATCGGATCAACAGGACAGGGCAATTATTATAACAGACCTCTAGTCGGGTTACGTTTGGATCGGATCAATATGAGAGTGTGATTATTATAACTGGCCTCCAGACGAGTATCGTTTGGATCAGATCAGCAGAACAGTGAGATTATTATACCTGTCCGCTAGATGAGTTACGTTTGGATTGGATGAACGGGAGAGTGGGATTATTAATCAAGACTCTGTATGAGTTACGTTTGGATCAGGTCCGCAGGATGGTGAGATTATTATACTTAATGGCCCCTAGACGAGTTACGTTTGGATCGAATCAGTTGCACAGTTAGATTATTATGCCTGGCCTCTAGAAGAGTTACGTTTGGATCGGATTATCATGACAGTGAGTTTATCATAAATGTCCTATCGATGAGTTACGTTTGGATCGTAGCAGCAGGAGAGTTCGATTATTGTACTTGGCCGCTTGATGAGTTACGTTTGGATTGTAGCAGCAAGAGAATTCAATTATTATACCTGGCCGCTTGATGAGTTACGTTTGGGTCGGATCAGTATGATAGTGAGATTATTATACCTGGCTTCTAGATAAGTTACCTGTGGATCGGATCAGCAGGACAATGCAATTATTATACCTGGCCTCTAGATAAGTTGCATTTTGATAGGATCAGCAGGACAACGATATTATTATACCTTTCAACTTGATAAGTTACATTCAGATTGGATCGGCAGGACAGTGTGATTATTATACATGGCCTCTAGATGAGTTGCCTTTTAATAGGATCATCAGCACTGTGAGGTTATAACACCTGGCCCCTAGATGAGTTACGTTTTGATATGATCAGCAGGATGGTGATATTATTTTACCCGGGCGCTAGATGAGTTCGTTTGGATCGGAATAGCAGGAGAGTGATATTATTGTACCTGACTGCTTGATGAGTGTGGCGTTTTGCCCGACCCAAAATTAAATTAGAACCATGTGTAATTAAGTAAGTCGGAGAAGCCACTGTTTATTGTTAAACATGACCGCAGGCTAACACCATCCCTTACGTAAGTTTGCCGTAGCTAGGATAGGAAGCCGACCAAGGCCGTCAGAAGTGTAATTAGCACCTTGGGCTGGAAGGATGTTTTGTACATCAAAGAAGCTGCCAGAAGGAGTGGGCGTGCCTTATCTTCTGGATACGCTGACTGACCGCCAGATTGAATTAGTCGAGTGGATAGGGCCCCAGCGCTACCCAATCAGAATCGAGATAGGGGTGGGACCCTGATTTATTTTAAAGTATAATATCTTTAAACCTGCCAGCGAGCTTTAGTTGCTATAGTTCGTTACAGAGAACTTACCCGTGAATAGGAACTTTGATTGAAATCCTACCATTAGGATTTCAATCAAACGTATTACGACGGAGAGAGAGAGAGAGATAGAGAGAGAGAGAGAGAGAGAGAGAGAGAGAGAGAGAGAGAGAGAGAGAGAGACAGACAGACAGACAGACAGACAGACAGAGAGACTATGTTATACCTACTTTTAAAAAGAATCAGGACACTTACGCTTGATTTTGTGGTATATTTTCCCTTAGAAAAATTCAAAGAAACACACATCCCACTTAGAAAATCAAATCCATAGGTTAGGTCCACGATTTGAAAATATCACCAGAGTGAACCGATGACAAATACGACTAAAATGTTCTCACAAAATAGTTAATCCAAATACGCTGTGATGTATTTGACTATACAATTGACATAATTTCTGTGGAATCGACCAGTGTACGATTGTTCTTGCTTTAGTTTTACTTCTTTTTTATATAAATAATCTAGCGGTGAAACACGACCTATCTTGAAACTAGGTGAAGAGCTACAGAAGTCAATTCGAAGTGAACGCGGTAAGAAAATTAGTCTAGCCAATGAAATTGTTTATGATGAGTTATGCAATGTTGTGTACGAAGGTAGTATGGCAAAATAATAAATACGCTCTCAAGTTGTTCCCATTGCAGTGCAGACTGGAATGTGAACTTAAATCCCTCCGTTGTGTATTGTAAAATTTCTTCTTACAACATCAACTACTGAATGGTCACAGTACTCGTACCATTTCTTTTTACCACATCAGTTACTGAACGGTCACAGTACTGGTTCGCATTTTGAAACTGACAATTTATTTGTATCTCACTTAAACATTTTGACGTACACACTCACATCGGTATAGTCAGGAGTAGTGCAGTATTAAGTGGCATGGTTTTTTGTTTCTTTTTTTTCTTTTTAAACTTGTGAATCTAGGATTTGTACGAATTAACGAAGTAAGATCAGTGAACCTCAAGGATAAAAACCCAAGTTGTCTGTCTATAGAGTTTTAATCCTCTTTCAAGACAAACTTGCTATCCTTTTGTGAGCGTGAAATTAAAATACTGAAGAAACTTAAGCGCTTTGCTTTAGACTATAGTATAGATAATTTCAGCAACAAACTAAACAACATAAATACCGTTACAACAATAGAAAGCCCGAAATCGTCTATTAAAAAAGAAATGCTTTTAAAAAAATAATTAAAGATTAACGATGGCTAAGCAATAAAACAGAATTTAAGAAAGGTAATGACATTTGTATATAGGCCTTTCACTTTGATATTGTTTTCGGATGTAATCTGCCATGTATTAACAGCTTGAAAAAAGGTATACGCAAAGAGAAACCTCAATTCAAACTGACTTTTTCAGATTAGTTCCTTCATTTTAATTTTTGGGAACACACCTAAACAATATTCAAGGGTGAAACAGGGAAAATACATATATCAAATCAAACCATACAATTCACACACAGGCAGAAGCCAAAACGCAAATCTACTAATCACACGATAGAAAGAAGTATGTGTAAGTGCCAAAAGCTACAGTCATTTAACTTTTGTACGGTTTGTAAACTTTCACTTGGGATAATGTGAAATATCATAAATTATTATCACAAACAGAATTGAAACATAGCAAGCTTGACATTTATTGTTTATATAGACTCACTAAACTTTACAACTTGCTTGCGCTGTCTCATACTTTGGTCTCGGGAACGATCCCCTTTGTAGGTGTTTTTTGTTTTTTTATGGTTTAACGCCATTTTTCAGCACAATATAGGCTATACATGGCGGCCAGTATCAATTTGTGGAGGAAGAACCCGGACAACCCCCGGAAAGAACCACCGACCCACGAGAAGCTACTGGTAAGCTTTCTCACATAACTACATTTGCCGAATCTTAGACTCGAACACTAGCAGACAGAGGTGAGATGGCAGTGGTCCGTAACGGACAGCGCTTTAGACCACTCGGACACTCGGGGTCCCCCCTTTGCAGGTGTAGCAACTGTGGTAAGAGTAGAAGTCGTTGTCGCTGCTGTCAAATAAGAGTAGATTATTTTAAAAAATGGATCTAATATTTTATATTTTTAAAAAAATCAAATAAAGAAATACAGTTGTTAGTAGACACCGTGGTCAGCAACAAAGTAAAAGTGACAGAGAGAATGAGACATCGTAGTCGAGAAGCGTACTTTTGGAGTACGAACGTGTCCTAACGTCACAGTACCTTCTCAATCACTCTTGATGCAAAAACAATGCCATCACCGCGTGAGACCATGCGGCTACTATCCTACGGATGTCATTCAATCCAAAGTAACCTCCTGGTATTTTCACCGTACCTGCATCGAAATGAACTTGTGAAAGACGAAAATATTCGTTCCCTGTGCGTTGCCTGAATACTTTAACTTTAAAAGTTGATTCTAAACTTTCAAAGAAAACTGACCAACATATCTACCTGGACCAACTCCTGAAGAATTAGCCAGAGCCGGATTTTTCTACTTGGGCGAAGGGGATAAAGTCAAGTGTTTCAGTTGTGGTGTGTCAATTTACCAGTGGGAACAGAAGGATTCCGCTTACCTGGAACATGCTCGATGGTCTCCGAATTGTCACTACCTAGTGGGACTTAGTGATTGAAAGTGACAATACTGTACCATATCGTTTAACAAACCACTTTGGATTGGAGACAAACCTAGACCAGTATATAAACCCTCTTTAAAAAATAATATTCAAGGATCACCACACAAATTGCAAGAAAAAATCTACAAGGAAGTTTGGCAGGGAACAGAGGCGTAGCTAGAGTGTTTGGCGCCCGGGGACAATATTCATTCCCCCTCCCCCACCTCAACTCTGAAACCCGTTATTTTCATCAATAAAATCACCATTACCCGTTTCAACCTATTTCAAAGCCCATTTTGACGCCCCCACTAGTATGGCGCCCGGGGACATCTGTACCCCCTGCCCCCCCTTCCCTTAGCTACGCCTCTGGCAGGGACTTGCTACAGAAAAATCTCAATTGGTGACTGTAGAGCTTTTGTGTCGTGAAATTCACAAGAGGAAAGTGACAAAAATCAATCAACGTGTCTGATTTCTCTGGATCAAGTGTATCTTCAACAGATTCCAATTTAGACCGTTTACATCTGAAGATATTTTGATCTTTCTTAACCGTGACCCTGAATGGCAGTGGCCCGAATTACACGTTATGTTAATCAATTTTGCTTTTGGAGAAGATTTTAAATAATTCTGTGCAGATTATACACTTATGGTCTTCGACAAAAAAAGAATAATAAAATAGAACTACCATGCTACAGTCTTTATCACTTGTGATAAAACAGATTCCGTGGAAGGATATCAATGAGAATATTCACACGGTGGAGGATTACGAACATTTATTTTATGCATAGCAGTGAATTACTTGATTTTCTAGTTAAAATAATATTGATATTTCACTGCAGTGATAAAATAACAGTGAAAAAATAACTGTGAAAAAATAACAATATTTTTTCACTACAGGAACTACATTTTTGTGTCAGAATATTTGCTTGAGACGAGTGAATAAACGAGTGAAAGAGCAGATTTGAGGTAGCCAACGTATGTGAGCATAAAATAAAAAGAATATTTGCTTGAAACGAGTGAATAACGGATACATTTCATCTCATGGATAAAAAAAAACTCTAGTATTTTCACTCGTGGCTTCGCCACTCGTGAAAATACTGAGTTTTTCATCCACTCGATGAAATATATCCGTTATTCACTCGTTTCAAGCAAATATCCTCTATTTATTACGAGAACTGTGTCCTTTCCATTTGGGTCGACGTGTAGTGTGTGTTTTAGTTACTTGCTTTCTGGGATTTCGTTTACCTGTCGATTCCTTATGGACACTTTACGAACAATACCTACAAAGACAGTATGGTGACTCCATTAAATGTCCACGAGAGACTCGTTCTGTTAAAAGCCTTACGCTTTCATCTGGATACGTCTCAACCTCTACAGGAAAAAAAAATTCGTCAACTTTTACGTACGGAAGCGGTGTACGAGGATGTGTGTAGATTGTAATTTACATCCTCATTGGACAGATGTACGTGACTGGAAAAGTTGAGGTTTTGAGGCTTGGACAAAAAGAAGCATCCCATTATACTCAAGCGTTGTGATCGTAAAATTCATTGTCGAGAGTGAAAAAAGTCACTTTTAAACCTGTGTTAGTGACAGTGCCAGAAGAAGAAGAAGAATCTGTCACCGAGGACAATCACTTTTTTCAAGACAGGACTGTCATGGACATTCCCTCACAAAGACCCTTCCGAGAGGACACCTATGTAACTGTACCCCATGTAAATACTATAAGAACATTACACACTACCTCTAGGACGCCAAGGTTACCCAAACGATGTTGTACAGAGACTTGTTTATATACCACTTTGATCGTTACCATGTGTATTTTATTCCTGTACTTATCCATTTGGCTTTTATGTATTTTTGTCTTTCGTGTTGTTCGAATTTAAACATGAATTGAAATAAATGTGTCTTGACAAAAAGTATAAAACCTCTTGTCTTGTCTGTTTTAGTGTCAATAGTATCATACCCAACACAACTATGGCTAGCTCTGCTATTTCTATTCCTTCTTCCTCGACATTCAAAGTCATTGACTAACACTTAGATCATGCTAGTTGGGAGGCATTGTATCATCGTCATCCTTTTAACATGTTAATTGCTGCACCGAGCGGTTCAGGCAAAACCGAATTTGTCAAACGTTTGATCGAACATAAACATCATTTGATCGATCGTTCACCTCAACGCATCGTGTGGTGTTACAAAGAGTGGCAATCGGCATACAGCCTCTTGCAAGAAAGTCAAGGTGATTCCATTGTGTTTGTGGAAGGCATTCCTAGCGAAGACGATTGGATCGTATCTGACCCTAGTCAACCTCATTTGGTCATTTTTGACGACATGTTAGGAGAAGACGAAAAAGAAATTAAACTGTGGTTTACGCGTAAAGGGCATCATCGTAATGCCAGTGGCATTTAAATTACAAATTTTTTTTCTTCAACAAAGTAAAGCCCATCGTCTCAATGCTCATTAGGTGGTCTTGTTTAAAAGTCCTAGGGATAAATCGCAAGTGCAAAGCTTAGCCAAACAGTTAGGAACACCTTGGCTGACTTATGCGTACGATGATGCCACTCAAACCCCTCACGCCTATTTACTCGTGGATTTAAACCCCACCACTCCCGATTATTTGCGATTTCGTACCGATTTGTTTCACGACTGGTGTCAAGACGGAGGACCTATCGTGTACACGTCCTCGTCGTCGACATAACAGTAACAACAACAACAAAATCTATAAAAACCTCGGTCACTTTGACGTTGTTTCATACATCGTCAACATGACGTCCCTTCAGTCTCATCTTCCCATCAAATTGATTCGTGCCTTGTACGGTATCAGTCGCGAAAAAAATCCACAAATACCTGCTCATGTCTTAGAAGCCAGTCTCAAAGAAGTCTTACGATGGTTTACGGTGACAGCACGTCAATTACTACAAGGCATCATTCACATTCCACATCAAACCAAACGCTTTTTGACAGAAACAAAATAGCTTTGACACAACTGGCCGACCCTCGTATCGACACTCACATCAAAAAGCAAATTATTTTGAAACCTGGAGGTAGCGGTTCTCTAGGAGGTGTTATCATTCGTTCCCTTTTAAAATGGGATCGCACTGATCCCAAAGATCACCCAAAGAAAAAAGCCAAACGATCCCCCAAGAAAAAGAACAATGGTTCCAAGACCAAAACACAGAAAAAGAAAAGTCCACAGAAAAGAGCTGTCACACGCAAAAGTGGTACTTCGGCCAGGAAGCAACGTTACCTTCGTAAACCACGACCTGCAGCACCAGTGACTGCGTTTCCAGTAGCCTCAGGTTCTTCCACTTCTCCGTTTCTGGTGATGCAAGCCAAATACAAATTGACACCCGTTCTTCCTAATTTGATGAAACATTGGAAATCTGCGTCTCCCAAAACGTCTCCTTCACCGGTGACACCATCTTCCACATTAGCGGCAGTAGCAGCTGTTCACAAAGTACCTGCCCCCAAAGTCAAAGTCCAAGAAAGATCTGTCATGTTCAAGAGTTTACTGGATTTTCCCAAACAAGAACTGTCCCGATTTAGTTCGTTACGAATCCCTTCACGACGTGTGTTACCTGTCATGAACTTGATACGACGGAAAGATAATCAGTGGCTTCGCATTCCAGTATAAAAATGACTTGAGGACTACAACGTGAATCAATATTTTCTGTGACACTTCTGAACACCCACAATCATCGCCGTTCTTCTGTCAGAAAAAGGTCAAGGAAAAAGACAATCTCGTCATCCTACAAAACGCTTAGCCAAACATCGACGTCATCCCCTAAAAAGACGCAGTCGTTTAAAGAAAAAGAAGAGTCACCAAAAAAGAGGTTACTTTGGCGATTTTGTGAAACACATCGTTACATTTTCGACGAAGCGCTAGAAAAGAAGATAAAAGAGTGTGTGTACCAAGTCTTTGAAGTCAGTGTATTTCTGGAACGAACAAGCAAAGATGTAACTTCGCAGAAAACATTCTTATTCACCCCACAAGGGAAAGAAAAGGAAGGACTACCTCCTCGTTTAGCCAAACACGGAGACATGTTGTCCGTCCTGTCCAAAGTCTCTCCGACCATGCGAAAACAAATCATTAAACCGCCTCCAAAGATGTCATCGATACCGTGTGCGAATGTTGTTTGAATGTCTTGAAAGGCACGATACCTTTGTCTCCACACCAGAAAAAATGCTTAGCCATGCATCGACACGTTCTTCGTCAAATGGTCCAAAAGAAAATATCCATCCTTCAAAAGAAAAAGATGTTGGTGCAACGCGGTGGTTTTTTTACCCTTTCTTGCTCCTTTGTTGACAGGCTTAATACCAGGTTTGATACAAAGGGTGACACAAGGGATGACCCAAGGGATGTCCAAAGGGATACCCCAAGGAATGGGTAGAAATATGAATGATCCATGCAGAAGATAAAAGGGCCCTATCGAGCACAACGATCTCAGACATAACCTTTGGAACCCCATGGAAGGACGAAAATTGCCTTTGGTCCCTTACAAACGATGGATGGAATACCATCGTTGGCAAGAAAAACGAACCCCACATTTACCACTCAGTCCTCTTTTGAGCGAGATATCCCATTTACAACACGAATTGCAATCCTTGATGCATCGCAACGATTTGTCCGAAACCGAAAATTCGCAAAAGTACGGCCAACTCTTGAAACGACTCAACTCTTTCAGCGAAAATCTGTGGAACAAACAGCTCTATCCACTCTTAACGATTTTAAGGCTCTAATGAATAGTCCGTTGCGATCACTTTCTACAGCGGACAAGACAGACGTAACCTCACCATTACCCAAGGAAGAAGAACCCCATGATATATTTCAAACACACACCGCCACTCCCATTCTGAGTAAGATTGCAGCTTCCTTGTTGACCCCTTCCCCCACTCCCCAACGAGAAGAACTCAAAACTTGGGTTAAAAAGATGATGGCCACTCCTCCTTCGACAGAAGTGAAAAAGAAAGAAAGGAAACCAGAAGTGAGAGAAGAAAAGAAGACCAAAGCTTTCCCATTATCTCCACTACCACCACCACCACCACCACCTCGACGTTTACTCTTGTGGCACATCGGACACGTAAAACCGTTTCCAAACAACCCCCATTTCGCCTCACCCAAAGCAGTATCATCGCAGAGTGGGTGCCTTACTAACAAAACCATGGAAAACGTGTTAGCCAGTATTTACTACGATACAGCCCACCCTGCATGTTACGGAAGTGTTCAGAAATTATATCGTGCTGCTAAAACTCGCTTGAAAAAGCTCCGTTTACCTGAAGTACAACGATGGTTACAAGAACAATGTACGTAGACTTTACACAAACCCATTCGACGAAAATTTCACAGAAGTCGCAATCAAGAGGAAGGCATCGATCACCAATGGCAAGCCGATTTAGCTGATGTCTCTCATTTAGCCACCTACAATCGCGGATAAAAAATATTTGTTATGTGTCATCGACGTCTTTTGTAAATTTTCCTGGATCGTACCATTGACTTCCAAATCGATCGGAGAGCTAGTACGAGCTTTAAAGCTGGTGTTGAAACAAGGTGGTCGTCACCATCTTCGATGGCAAACCGACAAAGGCACCGAATTTCTCAACCAAGCTTTCCAACGAGAATTAAAAAAACGTGACATTCATTTTTTTACCACCGAAAATCCTGAAACCAAAGCTAGCATCGTGGAAAGTTTTCAACGTACCTTGAAAGAACGCATATGGAAATATTTTACGCATCAACACACTCTCAAGTACATCGACGTCTTACCGCATTTAGTCCAAGCCTACAATCAATCTTACCATAGAAGCATTGGAATAGCCCCACAAGATGTGACACCCGACAACGAAGTGACTGTTTTTGAGCGTCTGCTCGGTTTAGTACGTCCCGGACGATGGCTGTCCCCAAGAAAGGTGGAGTGTTAACCCCTGGAGATTGGGTTCGCATTGATAAAACCAAACGCACTTTCGACAAAGATTACTTACCGAACTGGACCACTGAATTGTTTCGGGTTACTGGACGAGTGCGTGATCGTCATCCTACCGTCAATAAATTGGAAGACATGAACGGAGAAGTATTAAAAGGAACATTTTACTTGCCTGAGTTACAACGTGTCACCAAAAAAAGAAGACGACGTGTACGACATTGAAAGCATTCTCGAACGAAGAACCCGTAAAGTAGGTAAAAGGCGTGTCAAAGAAGTCAAAGTACGTTGGAACGGATATCCTCCCAGTTTTGATTCTTGGATTGACGCTTCGCAAGTCATCGACTATAAAAAGAAGTGACCATCATGCTTTCAATACAGCTTCAGCTACCACAGTGACTACTCCTTCACCCAGTTCTTCTCTGCAAGATTTACAAAAGCAACCCTTGTGTTTGTGGTGTGGAGAACGTGTCCATAAAACCCAAATCCTCCTTTTCTGTCAAATCTTTGTGGGGTATTGTGTCATCGGTGCAGCCATTGCTAATTTGAGTTTGCAACAAGGAGACAAAGAATTGTGGACCATTTTAATGAGCAGTTGCATCGGTTATCTTCTTCCCAATCCTTCCCTGAAATACTCTTACAACGGGAACAACAGTAACAATATTGGAAGCCTTGTGTCCAACGTCAGTCATTCTCCTAACAGTCCCGTCAATCACAATCCTCTTTTAGACACTCCTTTAACCTCGAGTGACCCCTCGGACAGGAAAACTTTGGAATTATAAACAACAATATTAACCAATTTTACTTAACATTAACCAGTGACAGTTCCATGGAGGTGTTTCCTAACAACACGTTGTGCTGTCACACGGCTAAATTACCACAAGTCATTCATTTGGATCAAGATGCTCATTGGGAAGTGGCTTTCGTGAAAATGATACACCCTACACAAATCAAAAACATCGTCGAAAATCAAAACAGTTTTTCAGTAGAAGTGTATGACAAGCAATTGCAACAAATCTTAGACGAACGCATCACTGTCAGTGACCCGATGCAAACACAGGACCCCAAAACTAAACGGTCCATCTATCTGTTAACTATTCCTGCAAGTTATTATTTTAGTGGTCAATATTTAGTGAATACGATTGTAACCAGGTTCAATACTTTGTTTGGCAAAGCCATGGAGAAAGCCAAAAAAAGTGTTACCTTTGAGTACCATAATGTGGCCCGTAGACTAATGATCAAATTTTCAGAAGATAAAATAATGGCAATTACCTCTTATCCTGAATTGTACGATATTTTGGGTGGAGGCTTCAGGTTGGTCAAGAAAAAAATACCAACCATAACCAGTAACTTGGATTTTGCAAAATAGTTTCGATTCCCTGTAGAAATGAACCAAGGACTCAACTTGATGTTTGTGTACTCCGATGTGGTGGAGTAAAACGTCGTGGGACACACCTCTGTACCGTTACTACGTGTCTTTCCTTTCAAGGTGGATTCTGCCATGATCGCTGACGAGGAAGGCGTAAATACCTATCATGTTCACCGCGAATTTGTACATCCTCATTATTTGCCTGTCAGTAAGTCGTATTTTGATAGTGTCAACATTACTATAAAAGGAGATCTAGGACAAAATATTCCTTTATCCTAAGGGAAAGTCACAGTGAAATTCCATTTTCAAAAACGATTCTCTAACAACTGAAAATTGATGTATTCTGTGTACCGATTGTGACACTAGGATTGAACGCCTTAAAAGATGCTGCACTGATTCACGGCAAAGAATTTCTTCAAAATTTTCTCATTGACAAACAAAACCCAAAAGAAGCTTTCTTGAGAACAGGCAAAAATGTCTTGCTTCAAACGGGTAAAGAAATTTTCGGTCAACGAGAAAGTCCTATAAATGCCCTGAACGGTACCAAGTCTGGCATTCCTGTTTCCCTGAGGACACAGCAAGGACAAGGCAGAAAGCGACGACGAAGACATCCTTCCAAAAGTCTCCATACCTCTAAAGTTAGAAAGACTAAAAAAAAAACGTTCGAGACTTAGACATTTTTGATTATTAAAAGGAAAACATAGAGACTGAAAAAAAAAATGATGCACCAAGAATCTTGTGCCTGGTCCAAGTCGGAAATGGATCTCTTTGCCATGCCACCCACTATGATGACCATGCAAGAGGCCCAGTGGGTTGAATTTCATCCCGTCGGATTCAGCTCCCATCGAGTTTGAAATCAAAGGGCAATCCGAAGATTAAGTGAAAGTGAAAGTGATTAAAACGGACAACTACGTTCCAGGATCCGATGCCCGAGTAGATCCCGTCAACAATTTCATGCATTCCTTGTTCAGCGATGTGGATTTGTACGTGAATAACAAACTGGTGAGCAGTAGCATGGATACTTACCCTTACCGAGCGTACCTCGAAAATCTCTTGACGTACGGAAAAGATGCCAAGAACACTCATTTAGATGCTTGCGTGGTATGGAAACATGACACAGCAGGTGATAATAAGTTTAACGACACAGCCTTGACCGTAGATAACGATACTTACAATGTGGGTTTTAACGAGCGTCGAAAGAAAATTCTGCAAGGACGTAGTTTAGAACTGTTCGATCGTTTACATTTGGACATGTGGTTTCAAGAGAAGTATTTGCTGAACGGGGTGGATATTCGCTTGAGACTGAATCGTAGCAGTACTGCTTTCTAACTGATGGCACATGCCAACGAATACAAAACCATTATCCAAGAAGCCAGGTTATCCGTGCGTCGTGTAGAAGTGTTACCTAAAGTGGGAAATTATATCGGTCACACTTTGAGCAGAACGACAGCTAAGTATCCGATAAGACGCGTGGAAGTAAAAACTTTCACCATTGCCACTGGACTCCGATCTAAGATCGAAGATCATCTGTTCCAAGGACAGTTACTCAAACGTTTATTCATTGGTATCGTTAGCAATGCAGCCCTCAACGGTACCCACGATCAAAATCTTTTCCAGTTTAAGCACTGCGGAGTATCCAAAATCGAAGTCAGTCGCGATGGCAAACCTTTGTGTACCCGACCCTTCGAACCCGACTTTGCCAAGAAGAATTACTTGAGATCGTACTTGTCGCTGTACGAATCCACAGGACAGTTAGGAACCAACACCAGTCACGGTATTTCCTACGACGACTATGCAGGAGGTTACACTTTTTGGGCTTTTGATTTCACTCCAGACAAAGGCAGCGACGAGGGATATTTCCACCCTTTAAAATATGGGCAACTGCTTGTGGAGCTTCAGTTTGCTGGGGCTATTAAAGAAACGGTGAATGTCATTCTGTATGCTGAATTTGATAATACCATAGAAATTAACGGTGAATGTCATTCTGTAAAATTTGATAATACCTTAGAAATTAACAGTTTGAGAGAAGTCATTCTAGACTATTAGAAAGTATGGAAAACTCTTGTCCCTCTTTGAACAGTGGAGAATCAATGGAAATGGAATGGGAGGTTACAGAGAAAGCAAACCAACAAGACCAAAAAGAAGAAGTAGTGATCATGCAGTCCAGATGACCAGAACAGGAACAACAGTTAGTCACCTGTTTTGCCAAACACTTGGAAGATAAAATGAGGGACATGATTAAAAAAGATAGTTATGAATGTCAAAACGATCATCCCAGTCAAATTCAACACGATGAATGTATGATGATGAATCAAGAAGAAAATTTGGACGATTATCTGAACGAAGCTTGGAGTCTCATCTCAGAAGAAACCGTGTTACTTCAGTGGTATAAAGACTTGCGTGATCATTCCTCTCCTCCATTGTTTGCTCGAGAAATATATCACATCTAAGCTCTCTTGGCCAAGAGTAAGGAAACGAAGCAAACAAACAGTTACTTGAGAGACTTTTTCAAGCAAAAAGTCTGGATCGAGTTGATGACTTATCATCATCTGTGAAGAAAAAAAGCCACACAAAAAATGGATACTTGGGATCTTTAATACCTTTTGAACCGTAGTTCGTACACTGCTTATTGGAATCAATGTTTGTTAGTTGAAAAAATTGTGTTTTGTTAGTTGTTTGTTATTTGAATAAAAATGTCTTTTGAAACCAATGCATCTGTCGTTTGCTTTACATTTTTAAAAATATAGATGCTCGTTCACCTCTTTCTATCACTCACATCAAACTATCCATACGTTTCCAACACTAAACCGTTTTGCTTCGGCTGCTTCCCCGTGTGTGGATAGTAAATTCTATGTTTTGTTTTGGCTTCTTGCCCGTTTGTGCGGATGGTAGATTGTGTGATTTTGTATGGTAGATTATATTGTTTTTTGTTTGGCTGCTTCCCCGTGTGGGGATAGTAAATGGTATGTTTTATTTTGCCTGCTTACCGGTGTGTGGATGGTAGATGGGTTGATATTGGATAGTAGATTATGTAGTTTGTTCTGGCTGATTCCGTGTGGAGATAGTAAATTGTATGTTCTATTTTGGCTGCTTCCCCGTTTGTGGATGGTAGATTGTGTGATATTGGATAGTAGATTATTTGGTTTGTTTTGGCTGCTTCCCGTGTGTGGATAGTAAATTGTATGTTTTATTTTGGCTGCTTCCCGTGTGTGGATAGTAGATTGCGTGATATTGGATAGTAGATTATGTGATTTGTTTTGGCTGCTTCCCGTGTGTGGATGATTGATGGTGTGATATTGGATTGTAGATTTTGTGGCTTGTTTTGCGTGCTTTCCGTGTGTGGATAGTAAATTGTATGTTTTATTTTTGGCTGCTTCCCGTGTGTGGATATTAGATTGTGTGATTTTTGATAGTAGATTAAGTGGTTTGTTTTGGCTGCTTACCAGTGTGTGGATTGTAAATTGTATGTTTTATTTAGGCTGCTTCCCCGTTTGTGGATCGTAGATTGCATGTTTCATTTTGGCTGCTTCCCCGTATGTGGATGGTAGATTGTGTGAATTTGGATAGTAAATTATGTGGTTTGTTTTGGCTGTTTCCCGTGTGTGGTTGGTAGATTGTATGATTTTGGATAGTAGATTATGTGGTTTGTTTTGGCTGCTTCCCGTGTGGATAGTAAATTGTATGGTTTGTTTCGATATGTGTATTTTCCCTGTTCCAACCTTGAATAGTGTTTAGGTGTGTTCCCAAAAAATACAATGAATGAACAAATCTGAAAAAGTCAGTTTGAACTGAGGTTTCTTCTTGCGTATACCTTTTATCAAGCTGTTAATACATGGCAGATTACATCCGCAAACAATATCAAAGTGAAAGGCCTATATACAAATGCCATTACTTTTCTTAAATTCGGCTTTATTGCTTAGCCATCGTTAATCTTTAATTATTTTTTTAAAAAACATTTCTTTTTTTAATAGACGATTTCGGGCTTTCTATTGTTGTCACGGTATTTATGTTGTTTGGTTTGTTGCTGAAATTATTTATACTATAGTCTATAGTAAAGCGCTTAAGTTTCTTCAGTATTTTAATTTCACGCTCACAAAAGGATACCAAGTTTGTCTTGAAAGAGGATTGAAACTCTAAGTTACGCGGACGTGAAGAAAAACATCTCTTTGTTACTACAGTTAGGTGTTGTTGTGTTCATTCTAATCATGCTTGCCGTATATCTTTGTGTTTTACAGGTCATATTGTTTTTTTTTAATGTAAATATTCACATCAATAGACAGACAACTTGGGTTTTTATCCTTGAGGTTCACTGAACTTGCTTCGTTAATTCGTACAAATCCCAGATTCACAAGTTTGAAAAGAAAAAAAGAAACAAAAGACCATGCCACCTAATACTGCACCACTCCTGACTATATCGATGTGAGTGTGTACGTCAAAATGTTTAAGTGAGATACAAATAAATTGTCAGTTTCAAAATGCGAACCAGTACTGTGGCCGTTCAATAGCTGATGTGGTAAAAAGAAATGGTACGAGTACTGTGACCATTCAGTAGTTGACGTGGTAAGAAGAAATGTTACATTACACAACGGAGGATTTAAATTCACATTCCAGTCTGCACTGCAATGGGAACAACTTGAGAGCGTATTTATTATTTTGCCATACTACCTTCGTACACAACATTGCATAACTCATCATAAACAATTTCATTGGCTAGACTAATTTTCTTACCGCGTTCACTTCGAATTGACTTCTGTAGCTCTTCACCTTGTTTCGAGATAGGTCGTGTTTCACCGCTAGATTATTTATATAAAAAAAGAAGTAAAACTAAAGCAAGAACAATCGTACACTGGTCGATTCCACAGAAATTATGTCAATTTTATAGTCAAATACATCACAGCTATTTGGATTGACTATTTTGTGAGAACGTTTTAGTCGTTTTTGTCATCGGTTCACTCTGGTGATATTTTCAAATCGTGGACCTTACCTATGGATTTGATTTTCTAAGTGGGATGTATGTTTCTTTGAATTTTTCAAGAGAAAATATACCACAAAATCAAGCGTAAGTGTCCTGATTCTTTTTAAAAGTAGGTATAACATAGTCTCTTTCTCTTTCTCTCTCTCTCTCTCTCTCTCTCTCTCTCTCTCTCTCTCTCTCTCTCTCTCTCTCTCTCTCTCTCCGTCGTAATACGTTTGATTGAAATCCTAATGGTAGATGTTCCCGTTTGAAGATACTTCTTCAAAATTTTAATCACTAAGCACCATAATTTTCGTTTGTGATGTAATTTGTTTTTCAAACGCTACACCTTTACAAATAATCAATCAGTAAATCGTTGGATGAAATAAAATCTTGAGTTGACAAACTTGTTCAATTCAGTTATCGGAGCTTTATCTTTATGTTTGGCACTGAAATGTGTCACGGAAATTTTTTTAAGCATGAGATCTACCGTTTTTTAGAAAGGAAACAAATACGAAACTATTTCATTCATGACGCGAGTGATATTACACTGTATAACCCTGCTTATGGCTAACTTTGAAATAAAAAAACTAAAACCAATACACACGTTCGGAAGAATTGTAACAATGTAACAATGATTGACACGAGTGACATTGCACTTTATGACCCTGCCTATGGTTAACTTTGAATTTCGAATCAAAACACACAGCCTAGACTGTCGATAGAACAAAGCACGTTTTGGTGGTGCTTTTTTTCTCCCTTCAACTTAGATTTGTTAAAACATGGCAACATTGTAGCGTGTGCTGAGAAACACAGGATATCCCTTAAATTTGAGATATGTTAAGAAGTCAGTCGACAATAAATATGACACTACCTTTTTATTAAATTGATGAATGAATGGAAACAATGAACATATTTCACGGGAGGGATAAGTGACTTTTAAATGATACCGCCGAGTGATGTAATTACGGGATTAAAACAAGTCACGGACCGGATTGCGTCCGATGTTGTCCACTCCTGTATTAAAACCATCCATTCATTCATCTATTACTAATACAATGTGTAGGTGTGTGCGATATATATATATATATATATATATATATATATATATATATATATATATATAGAGAGAGAGAGAGAGAGAGAGAGAGAGAGAGAGAGAGAGAGGGAGGGGGGAGAGATAGAGAGAGAAAGAGGGCAGAAAGAGAGAGAGAGAGAGACACAGAGACAGGGGTAAAGACGGAGAGAGAGAGAGAGAGAGAGAGAGAGAGAGGGAGGGGGGAGAGATAGAGAGAGAAAGAGGGCAGAAAGAGAGAGAGAGACACAGAGACAGGGGTAGAGACGGAGAGAGAGAGAGAGAGAGAGAGAGAGAGAGAGAGAGAGAGAGAGAGAGAGGAGGGCGTGGTTAAAAATAAACAGAGACGGGGGTCAGGGAGAGGGAGAGATGTACAGAGAGAGAGAGGGAGAAAGAGAGAGACAGAGAGAGAGAAGGTGGGAGAGAGAGAGAGAGAGAGAGAGAGAGAGAGAGAGAGAGAGAGAGAGAGATAGAGAGAAGGGCGTGGTTAAAAATAAACAGAGACGGGGGTCAGGGAGAGGGAGAGATGTAGAGAGAGAGGGGGGGAGAAGAGAGAGAGAGAGAGAGAGAGAGAGAGAGAGAGAGAGAGAGAGCGAGAGAGAGAGAGAGAGAGAGAGAGAGAGAGAGAGAGAGAGAGAGAGAGAGAGAGAGAGAGAGAGAGAGAACTTTAATTTGGAAACATAAGTTGATATGAAAGTCCTAATAATCGCTCGGAAGTATATATGTGGGTCCTTTTTCAGTCGGTGAGATATTATATCGCGGAAGACGAATCAGATGAAATTTTGACTGAACAGACGGCGGAATTCTCGTCGATAACACAAGTGGATTCTCGATCAATAATGTAAGATAAATGCAAAACCTGTGTACTACCTACGAATGTGACAAACAAATGGAACTCTCGAGATCGATCGAATTTTTAACTGTGCTCAAAATTTGTATGGAACAGTCTTGTTTGTTTGTTCAGTTATCTTACCTGGGACCCGACTTAACCAAAAATGTCTTGCAATAAAGTTTATTTATTTTAATTTTTGGGGATGTTGTTGTTGTGCGAACAGTATTTTCTACACGAGTTTCAGGAAAATAAAGACTATGATATACACAGTATTATAATGGGGGAAGTGAATTAATTGTAAGCCCGACTAATTTTGCATTCTTCCCGGATTATATATTTATATTTGATCGGGCATGTTTATCAAAATAAGGTGGAAGGTGTCATAAACCTTCCACGTTATTATGTTTGCCGTAACATTATTGGAATGGTGACGTAAAAGATTGTAGTCATTTAATTATAGTATTTTTACCGTGTAAGTGTTGTCGACATGTGATGAAAATCTTGTATTAGCTTTCTCAGTCCACCATTTTGTTAGAACAGCATTGTCTTGTTGAGGTCTTTTGAAGTCGGCGTATTTAGGTATTTTTGTTGGGATAGTATTGTCAAATGATCTGCAAATATCCCATTGCATGAAAGTCATTTTCATTATTGCAAAATAAAGACATTGGTGCCTATTATATACTACGGCTATTAAAAGACAATTGAGAAAAACTGAATTGCAAAACATGTAGGTGCCGATATATCTATTCTTAACAAAGGCATTATATGACAAGAAACTGTGATAATTCTTAATGGCTGAATAAGGCAGATAAACTGTGATAATTCGTAATGGCTGAATAAGGCAGATAAACTGTGATATTTCGTAATGGCTGAATAAGGCAGATAAACTGTGATAATTCGTAATGGGTGTATAAGGCAGATAAACTGTGATAATTCTTAATGGCTGAATAAGGCAGATAAACTGTGATAATTCTTAATGGCTGAATAAGGCAGATAAACTGTGATATTTCGTAATGGGTGTATAAGGCAGATAAACTGTGATAATTCGTAATGGGTGTATAAGACAGATAAACTGTGATAATTCTTAATGGCTGAATAAGGCAGATAAACTGTGATATTTCGTAATGGCTGAATAAGGCAGATAAACTGTGATAATTCTGAATAAGGCAGATAAACTGTGATAATTCTTAATGGCTGAATAAGGCAGATAAACTGTGATATTTCTTAATGGGTGGATAAGGCAGATGAACGTGATAATTCGTAATTTGTATATAAGGGAGATAAATTGTGATAATTCGTAATGGGTGTATAAGGCAGATGAACGTGATAATTCGTAATGGGCATGTACGGCAGATAAACTGTGATAAATCGTAATGGGTGTGTACGGCAGATAAACTGTGATAAATCGTAATGTGTGTATAAGGCAGATAAACTGTGATAAATCGTAATGTGTGTATAAGGCAGATAAACTGTGATAAATCGTAATGTGTGTGTACGGCAGATAAACTGTGATAAATCGTAATGTGTGTGTACGGCAGATAAACTGTGATAAATCGTAATGTGTGTGTACGGCAGATAAACTGTGATAAATCATAATGGGTGTGTACGGCAGATAAACTGTGATAAATCGTAATGTGTGTATAAGGCAGATAAACTGTGATAAATCGTAATGTGTGTATAAGGCAGATAAACGTAAACGGATGTGAAAAGAGAAAATAAACTATTATAAAACAAGTGCCATTTTGTGGTAATTAATGCAAAAAATAGTTATTCATTTTAATACTCCATGCTAAAATCTCTGCCTCTGTCTGTCTGTCTGTCTCTCTCTCAGACACACACACACACACACACACACACACACACACACACACACCAATTGTTTCGCTGCGTTGAATAGACCATCCCATGCATCCTTGAAGTTTGCATTTCTTTATGTTGGAAACATGCGTGTTTGTATTTATCAGCTTACATGAAGTGTCGAACAAAACCATTTTATTTGACACGTTTGATCAGTAGCTCTTCTGTGTTAACATTATGTGTTATGACTGTATCTGTCTTAATATCCAGATATCCAAGAGAGTATGTCCTATGACCACAGTTGTATTAATATCCAAGAGAGTATGTCCTATGTCCCCAGTTGTATTAATATCCAAGACAGCATGTCCTATGACCCCAGTTGTATTATTATTCAAGACAGTATGTATTATGACCCCAGTTGTATTAATATCCAAGAGAGTATGTCCTATGACCCCAGTTGTATTAATATCCAAGAGAGCATGTCCTATGACCCCAGTTGTATTAATATTCAAGACAGTATGTATTATGACCCCAGCTGTATTAATATCCAAGAGAGTATGTCCTATGACCCCAGTTGTATTAATATCCAAGAGAGCATGCCCTATGACCCCAGTTGTATTAATATCCAAGAGCGTATGTCCTATGACCCCAGTTGTATTAATATTCAAGACAGTATGTATTATGACCCCAGCTGTATTAATATCCAAGAGATTATGTCCTATGACCCCAGTTGTATTAATATCCAAGAGAGTATGTCCTATGACCCCAGTTGTATTAATATTCAAGACAGTATGTATTATGACCCCAGTTGTATTAATATCCAAGAGAGTATGTCCTATGACCCCAGTTGTATTAATATCCAAGAGAGCATGCCCTATGACCCCAGTTGTATTAATATCCAAGAGCGTATGTCCTATGACCCCAGTTGTATTAATATCCAAGAGAGCATGTCCTATGACCCCAGTTGTATTAATATCCAAGAGAGTATGTCCTATGACCCCAGTTGTATTAATATCCATGAGAGCATGTCCTATGACCCCAGTTGTATTAATATTCAAGACAGTATGTATTATGACCCCAGCTGTATTAATATTCAAGAGAGTGTGTTAAGACCCCAGCTGTATTAATATCCAAGACAGCACGTGCAATGACACCACTTGTATTAATATCCAAGAGTGTCTGTGTCATGACTAGTGTTAATTGCCTTGGGCCCCGCGCTTTCAGGAAATGAACTCCGCAACGCACTTTGTTGTTGCTTGGCAACCCTCTCTCATTGCTAGCCGCTGTTGTTGCTTGGCAACCCTCTCTCATTGCTAGCCGCTTTAAGCCCCGCTTATGCTAGGATCGGGCTTGCGTTTCTTTTGCACAACATGAACGATTTGAAAACATATTATTACCAATTTCATATTTCAGTTACACATGGAAGACATTATGATGTTATCTTCAAAACAAGAAATAATGCAATTTCCTCGTGCAAAAAAAAATATCTCATCTAGAACAAATCCGGGGTTTGGGAATAACGTTGAATACCAACAAACCCTTTTACATGATACCTATTGATTAGACCCATTCCTATTCTACAATTTTCATTCAACTTACACAAGGTGATTAAATTGAGCAGTTTTAAATATGCCACATCACTCATTCTATGCTTATTTAAATTATTCTATCAGCACCTTCATCCACATGTTTAATATCTCTTCATAAAAATAGAAATAGAAATTTGTTTTTCATGTTCAGTTTAAGTAGAGACGATGGCAGGATTTTATCTTAAGGGAGATCACCCCTTTATCACAGAAAAAGGAGAGAGGAAGAAATGTTCTATCTCAATATTTATGTCTTCATTACTGTTCAACTTTCATATAGCTCTCCTGAAATGAACATATTTGACAGATGTCACGTCTAGTTGTATAAGCATTAATCGGTTAATTAATTCCGAGCATTCTCTGCTGCTTTTCTTTTTATCAATATTATTATGTGCTTCTTTTTGAAGGGACATATACATAGCAAGCTTTGTCAGCTTGAATAAGTTGGGACTTTGTGACTGTTATGTACACTTTTTCTTGAGATCACATATATTACCTTTTGGACACATCTGCTTAAAATAGGATTTTTCACTAACATAAACTTACCTTGTTAAATGAGTAGTTTTTGGACTACTACGCCAAACTTCCAGCAATGCTTGTGCAGAGGTATTAATATATATATATATATATATATATATATATATATATATATATATATATATATATATATATATATATATATATATATACACTTCTTAATTGCATTTTTTTTAAAAAAAATTTATATTATTTTCAATTTAACCCTGATAGTGATACATGGATATGGTTTTGTAGGATATGATCCGCAGGGCGAATTTGATAAATTAAAAAAAATGAAAATTGCATAATACTTTTAAATTTTTTGTATTTTAATTAGGATCAGTATTCTGCCCTATGTACATTTAATTTCGAAATATCTCTGAACGGATAAAGCCGTCTTTTTTTTGTCCATCCAGCATGGACATCTGACTCGAATTTAAACCATTTCGGGCTCAAAATCACTCACCAATGTCTCTATTAATTTTTTTTTCCAGCTCGAATAAACTGATATACTTCATGACTTAAAAAAATATTATCATCATCACTATCATAGCCATTATTTGCCAATTGAAATCGTCATAAACCACACTTTTAATCAAACATTTTGGGCTTTCTAGGTGACTCGTGTTTTACCACCATTCATATCGTGCTTGAAAAAAACAGTTGTGGAACAGTTACTGCCCGAAATACAGATGTCTTGACAAGAAAGGTTAAATACAAATACTTTGCAAGCACATTTTTGTATGTGGGCCTTTCAATAAATTTGCACACCCTTACAGCATCTCCGCTTAAGTACTTGACATATCTAATGACTTTTGCATGAAGACTTTTGCTCGGTCAACACATCCTGGTTATCACTCAGAGAATAAGCAAAATCGAATTTTTGTTGTCAGTGGTTATTGTTTAACCTGGAGCGAAACAACAACAACAACAACAATAAATGAGAATTCAATGTAACATATTTCAATGTGCAACACATCGGTAGATTAGCTTTCAAATGGATCAAAGGATTCAAGATACAACTCAATGTAGAAACCCTTCATGAAAGTGTTTATTAAATGATAAGTAAAGTACTTCATTAAACATGTGGAACGCGTTTGGATTGAATAGTATATGCTGAACATACTTCTGGGTTAAGATAATTTGCATGAAAATTAGGTGGGGGTGGGGGAAGAGATTACAAAACATATCACTTTGTGTTAACTTGCTGATGACGAATGGATATTATCAAATAGTCATTTTCGTTTTTAATAAGAAGCCTGAGTGCCTGTGACTGCAAATCCTGTTTCAGATGGATTATAATTTTATGGAATAACAAGGCAACTATTCATTATTTATGACTGCGTAAGACTAATATAACATCATTACGGTGAATATCGTTTTGTATCGATTCTCCGTCTCTTGTATCGATATTTGAATCGTTTAACCCCTAGTTATGACCCCAGAGGTATTAGTATCCAATAGAGCATGTTTTATGACGCAAGTTGTATTGTCACCAAGGGAGCATGCGTTATGACCCCAGCAATATTAATAACCAAGAGAGCATGCTCTATGACCACAGCGTCACCGTTGTCGGGGGAATGAATGCGGTATGTTAATGTTTTTGTTGAAGCGTTTGGTTAGCGTAATAAATATTTCATTATGATATATCTCAACATAATTGTTACGTGTCTCACTCTTTTTAGAAGTGTTGTTGTATTTGTTGCAATTTATAGCTGTGAAGTTTACGTTTAATCTTTGTTCCATATTGACGGCTGGTTCAAGTCTGAATCAACGGTTTTGGTTTTGGTCCAAGGAATTGACCATGCGCTGGAAATTAACTTAAATGAAACTAGATCCTATTTAATAGTTTTAAGTAATTGTGTTCACTTTCAAGCAACATAAAATAGGCAACTCTCTCTCTCTCTCTCTCTCTCTCTCTCTCTCTCTCTCTCTCTCTCTCTCTCTCTCTCTCTCTCTCTCTCTCTCTCTTAGAGGGCACCGACCGGATGTGACTTTAAAAACCACAACCTAACTACACGGATAAATCCAGTTTTGGGGTCGGATCCGGCCCGCAAGCTGTATTTTGCCGACGCTTGCTTTAAAGCATGGTTAGAATATACTTTTTTAAAACAACTTGGTTATTTATTGCATTGAAACATACCTTTTGATGAGAGGAAATTAATTATCACATAATGGTTGTCAAGATGATATTACCATGGTAGAGCAGTTTTTTAGTATATCTATCCTTCTTACTTTGCGTACGTTTTACACAACCTGAGGTCACTTTCTTCAGCACTTTCAACTTTAGGGACATCTAATTTATCAAACTGTAAAGGTAAGCCATTATGTCCTCCGTTGTACGCCTTATTCATTTCTGTACAGTTCAAAATACGGCCAGTGTATGGTACTGATAAAATAAAGTTATGTAATCTTGCGCTGGTATACATGAAAGTGATCACTACATTATACAATTACTGTAACCTGTATTTAGGCTTTTAATGATCTATAATATTATAATGAGGACTTGTATTACAAAACATAAAACAACATAAATATCCTGAAGATATTTACGGTAGGAAACATTATTAGGTCTTTACGAGTTTCCAGTCGAGAAGGGTGTGTTTTAAGAGTACTCTTGAAAGGGATCACTGTGTCTTTGTGTCTAATTTCAATGGGCAATTCATTCCACGTTGCTGCGCCCTGGTATGTAAAAGAACGTTGTCCATATGACTTCGTTTTCATAGTGGGAATAATGATTATACGATCATCAGAAGAGGAGCGTAAGTATCTTGCTGGTACGTACAACTGGGTGAGGCCAGATAGGTATGTTGGACAGGATTCCGTCAGTGAAACGTAGCACAGAGAAAAAAAAAATTGTGTTTGATTCTGGGATTATTTGACTAAATGGACTATGCTTGTGACGTTCTATTTAGCGGTTTCATAGATTTGTTTATGAATAGTGAGTCTGGTGCAAAGCCAAAGCCTCTCCTTTCATGGCGATCTTTTTTAGCTGTACGAAGCTGTTTCCTAACACTGCTATTCCACGGAAAACACTTTTTAATTGATACTCTGCACTTGTTGGCTGGGACATGTTTTTCAAGCAATGAACGCAGGCAGTTATCGAGTTGTTCCGTTGTAGGAGGTAAGCAAGTCGTTAGGTTTGCTTGGATGTCATACATTAGTTTGGTTCTCTTAGTAGCAAATAAAGGTGGAGGGTTTGGGACTGTTACGTCCAGATGGCATATAATGCAGAGGTGACCTGATGCAAGTTCCTGGAATACAAGGGTAGACCGTATACTGTTATCATCAACTCTACGAGGAATCCAGTCTAAGAAATGACCATGTTTATGGGTGGTCTGATTAATTATTTAAGGCTGAAAACATGAATGGAATCTAGGAGTTTTGATGTGTATGGGGTTCCAGGACAGTCAAAGTGAAAATTGAAATCTGCAAGAATAATCAGGTTAACAGCGATCAAATTTCCATACTCCAGGAAATGCAGAAGCTGCTCCAAACAGAGATTCAGTCATCTTGTTTTCTCTACGAAAAGGAGAGTGATAGAGGCAAAAAAAAAAAAAAAAAAAAAAAATGGACTGACCATCGTTCACATACATAAATAACCCATGGCATTTAAAGTGTTGGTATAAAGCAAACTGACATACCAGTATTAGGACTATCGAAATGTGATCCTCCCATGACGACTGACTACGCAGTCCTTTCTGCTTTCTTTTCCCTCCCCTCTCACAAATAACGAAAAGAGTATACGCATAAATTTGGAGAGAGAGAGAGATATTGTTGCGTTGGATGAAAACCTCGAAACTGATCTAACAGTAAGTAACATACAGGAATATGGTTTTCCGTAATGGTATATGTACACTTTCCTTGGGAATTATCTACAGGATTTATATAATGAATGATATAAAGTTGCAAATCCTGTTGACATTATACGGTAAATTACTCGTTTATGTGGTACATATACGGTGATGTATTTAATGTTTTGTTGTTGTGGTTTCCCATAACTAATGTAATATTCTAAAAAGTATGGTGCGTGCCATCTCTCTCTCTCTCTCTCTCTCTCTCTCTCTCTCTCTCTCTCTCTTGACCATTGTAACATGATACGTGAGAAAATCTATGAAAATAATAGTTCAAATGATTTTTTCTTGTATGGTCCCAGTACAACCGAACACCACTCCGATATCCTAGGTCATGGGTTTGATCTCCGGCCAATTAATCCCAATGACTTACAAAAATATGGCAGTAACAGCTGCCTTGTTTGGCGCTCGCATTAAGAGGTTAGCCTGGTGTCAGGATAACGTGACTGAGTGGGACATCATGCTACACGTCGGCTAAACATCACTATAAAGTGCCACGCTGCAGACATCGTAGCAATATGACTCAAACATTGTCAAAGCTACTTTAAAAATGCAAACACACACACACACACACACACACACACACACACACACACACACACCGACCAAAGGAAGAGAGAGAAAAACGTTATGTTTGTAGTATAAATGTTCATGAAAAATGTATATAATAGTATATGATTGACACAGTGTGAAAACTCTCTCTCTCTCTCTCTCTCTCTCTCTCTCTCTCTCTCTCTCTCTCTCTCTCTCTCTCTCTCTCTCTCTCTCTCCTCTCTCTCTCTCTCTCTCTCTGTATAGCATACTTAATTTATATTGTGTGCTTGAACTTTGTCCGGGAGTGCGAGTTGTACCTACCTGACCAATGTCAGTTTTTGAAGTATATTTACTTGAATCTGAATTTAAGACATTGGTTTGTTCCACTGGAAAATGCTATGGTCTACCTGATTTTTGTCATGTTGTTATCTAGATTGTAGGTCAACATACCTGATTGTTGGAGATTACCACCGTGCTGGACATATCATTTTGTGTAAAGCATGTGACCGTCCGATCACAAAGAAGATAAAGTAAACATTTCTTCCTTCATATTTTAATATCGGTCTTTGCAGTATCACCTTTAGTTTCATCAGTTATACGTGGAAAAGAATTATTTATTTAAATTATTCATTCTAATCACATTTTGGACACTACTGTGGGATCATTCAATACTCATTCAAAGACATTCTAGATTATATAATTGTGATACATCATGTTTGTTGGTACATCAGCTTATTCAAGATTATAATTCATTTGGAACACAACTGTTATTCGTTAGGAACACTATTTTTGTGTTTTTTTGTCAGAGTTATGCTCATCCTTCCATAATTAACTTTCGGTATTTATAGAAAGTTGGGTTTTGAAATATGTTAATTAGTCCATCATTGTTGTTTATACTTTGCTTTTAATTTATATTTATTTTGTGTTATCTGTATATAATCCTCCAAACGTAAAAATGGAACACGAAGCAGAACCAGTAAACCTTCTAGAATGTTTTTCGTCCAGCGTGCATCGAAAGAAACCTACTGAAGCCAAATACAAAATGATTGTCTTCAAGCAAACTGCCGAAAATTAGTCTATATCCCACTCCTCACAGTGTCCACTAATTATTGCGACTCTACTATCTGGCTATTCAACTGTTCAAATTGGATACTAATACCCTAGCCGTAAACTTGGCGAACAGGTATGGATGTTGAGACGCAAAAAAGGAAATAGTTCCAAATTTTGGCTCCTTTTCTTTGTGTGTTGTGTTTGTTGTGATGGTTTGAGGACGTCAGTCTAATATATCTTGATTGCAAATTAAACCAAGGAAAATTCTTCTACAAAATTTGCTACCCTTTCCTTTTTAAAATATAAAATTTGCCATGTTGATTTGAGCTATATATATAAAGTGATGTTTACAGTGTTGGTATAAAGGAAACTGATATACAAGTGCTGTTAGTATATCAAATTATGATCCGCTCATGGCGCATTAATACGAAGATATAAACATTCCTTTAACTGCAGGCCTATAGATAAATGGTGAATTTCTTCTCATTCATTAATCATAAATGTCATATGAAAATAATGATAAAACTAATAATTGTCCGTGTTTTCTAAATGAAATTAAATTCGTACACAATTTCATCGGATACCTTTCTTTCTTCCATTCCCATCCCTACTGCGTAAGTAACAAAATAAGCAGACATATGGAGTGTGAGAGAAAAACAAATTGTCCTGGACGAAAACATTAAAACTGAACTTGTACAAAGTAATTTACAGCTTAAGTCTAAAATGAACTGCACCATTTCAACATAAGGTACACAATATAGCAAATAAGACTAAACTCTGCTTAAATAAGACTAGACTAAACTCTGCTTAAATAAGACTTAATCGTAACTCTGTGTAAATAAGACTGTGCTCTGTTTAAATACGACTAGACTAAACTCTGCTTAAATACAACTAGACTAAACACTGCTTAAATAAGACTTAATCGTAACTCTGTGTAAATAAGACTGTGCTCTGTTTAAATACGACTAGACTAAACTCTGCTTAAATAAGACTTGACTAAACACTGCTTGAATAAGACTTAATCGTAACTCTGTGTAAATAAGACTGTGCTCTGTTTAAACACGACTAGACTAAACTCTGCTTAAATACGACTAGACTAAACTCTGCTTAAATAAGACTTGACTAAACTCTGCTTAAATACGACTTGACTAAACTCTGCTTAAATAAGACTTAATCGTAACTCTGTGTAAATGTTAGGATTGAATTTTTAGTAAAATTAATAAGGTTGCTATTTTCTTTAAATTGTATTAAAGTAATGTTTTATTTGTTTATATTCTAAAAGATATTAAAGGCAATTTCATTTGTTTTTGTAACACAATTATATAGAATAGAAATGGTTGCTGAGCAAGTGGAAAAAGGCAATGTATGTAACTATACTACATAACATCAGTAAAGATAGCTAAGAACCTTGCTAATGTACAGTG
Organism: Unio pictorum; assembly: GCA_030141615.1. Lineage (NCBI taxonomy): Eukaryota > Metazoa > Mollusca > Bivalvia > Unionida > Unionidae > Unio > Unio pictorum. The sequence continues at coordinate 5,318,986 of JARLTB010000254.1, forward strand.
TTGTGTGAGATTATATAACATAGATTTTGCCGACTCAGCTACAGTTTCTAGGTTCCATCAGTAAAAATATATTTCGTAACCTAGACATTGGCCGAAGTCCAATTCGGTTAATAAAGTGGAGTAACCTTCCTCTAAGAAAACTTCTGAACGACATAAAACAAGATGGCTTCCAACTAACGGATATCCATATTTGGTGTGACGTCGTCAAACGAATATAAATAACTACAAAACTAAGTCTTATGACGTAAAATAAATTGGTTTTCACCTGCTGGAACCGGTTATTTCTTGGGAGAGAGAGAGAGAGAGAGAGTCAGCATTTTTCTGACTGATACATGGAGGGTATGACCTTGTCTAACCCTGAATCTGGCCGAATGTGTATAAATACAGAAGCGCAATCGGCTCAGATTTAGTTCTCCGTATCAGCAGAAAATTGATGTTTGACTCTTCATTCCAGGTAAGCAAACTGTATATGTCGTAACTTCTTTTATTCAATCCTAACATAAATAAGACTGTGCTCTGTTTAAATAAGACTAGACTAAACTCTGCTTAAATAAGACTTGACTAAACTCTGCTTAAATGAGACTTAATCGTAACTCTGTGTAAATAAGACTGTGCTCTGTTTAAATAAGACTAGACTAAACTCTGATTTTATAAGACTTAATTGGGACTGTGTAAATAAGACTGTTCTGTTTAAGTAAGACTAGACTAAACACTGCTTATATAAGACTGAATCGGGACTCTGGGTAAATAAGACTATGCTCTGTTTAAGTAAGATTAGACTGCGCTCTGTTTAAGTAAGACTAGGCTAATATCTGCTTATATAAGACTTAATCGGGACTCTATGTAAATAAGACTGTGCTCTGTTTAAGTAAGATTAGATTAAACTGTACTTAAATAAGAATGAATCGGGACTCTGTGTAAAAAAGACTGTGCTCAGTTTAAGTAAGACTAGACTATACTCTGCTTATATAAGACTTAATCGGGACTCTATGTAAATAAGACTGTGCTCTGTTTAAGTAAGATTAGATTAAACTGTACTTAAATAAGACTTAATCGTAACTCTGTGTAAATAAGACTGTGCTCTGTTTAAGTAAGATTAGATTAAACTGTACTTAAATAAGAATGAATCGGGACTCTGTGTAAAAAAGACTGTGCTCAGTTTAAGTAAGACTTGACTATACTCTGCTTATATAAGACTTAATCGGGACTCTATGTAAATAAGACTGTGCTCTGTTTAAGTAAGATTAGATTAAACTGTACTTAAATAAGACTTAATCGTAACTCTGTGTAAATAAGACTGTGCTCTGTTTAAGTAAGATTAGATTAAACTGTACTTAAATAAGAATGAATCGGGACTCTGTGTAAAAAAGACTGTGCTCAGTTTAAGTAAGACTTGACTATACTCTGCTTATATAAGACTTAATCGGGACTCTATGTAAATAAGACTGTGCTCTGTTTAAGTAAGATTAGATTAAACTGTACTTAAATAAGACTTAATCGTAACTCTGTGTAAATAAGACTGTGCTCTGTTTAAGTAAGATTAGATTAAACTGTACTTATATAAGACTTAATCGGGACTCTATGTAAATAAGACTGTGCTCTGTTTAAGTAAGATTAGATTAAACTGTACTTAAAAAAGACTTAATCGTAACTCTGTGTAAATAAGACTGTGCTCTGTTTAAGTAAGATTAGATTAAACTGTACTTAAATAAGAATGAATCGGGACTCTGTGTAAAAAAGACTGTGCTCAGTTTAAGTAAGACTTGACTATACTCTGCTTATATAAGACTTAATCGGGACTCTATGTAAATAAGACTGTGCTCTGTTTAAGTAAGATTAGATTAAACTGTACTTAAATAAGACTTAATCGTAACTCTGTGTACATAAGACTGTGCTCTGTTTAAGTAAGATTAGATTAAACTGTACTTATATAAGACTTAATCGGGACTCTATGTAAATAAGACTGTGCTCTGTTTAAGTAAGATTAGATTAAACTGTACTTAAATAAGACTTAATCGTAACTCTGTGTAAATAAGACTGTGCTCTGTTTGAATAAGACTAGAATGGGCTCTGTGTAAATAAGACTCGGATGTTTTTAAATAAAACTGTTCTGTGTAAAAAAAAAGACTGGATTCTGGCTCTGTTTATATAAGAATCGGTTCTTTAAATCAGACCGGTTGATGTTGTAGTAGGGTTTAACGCCATTTTTCAGCACAAGATAGGCTATACATGGTGGCCAGTATTTATGGTGGAGGAAGAACCCGTGAAAACTCGAGAAAGATCCACCGGCCCACGAGAAGCTACTAGCAAGTTTTCTCAGATACCCACATTGGCCAAATCCGAGACTCGAACCCACGCAGTCAGAGGTGAGATGGCAATGATCCGTAACGGAGAGCGCTTTAAACCATTCAGCCACTCGGGGCCCCCGAAATAAATCAGACCGGAAGTTGTTAATAAAACGTTCAAATGAATTTCTTTTGCGTCGTGCAATTCTTTTTCTTCTTATTTCTGTTCTCGTGATTTTATATCTATTATATATGTACCTTGCAAATGAAGCTGACCTGCAGACGTTTTATGACTTTTTGGGTGTGATATTCTAGACGTCACTGTAAATTCAGCAAATATCGTCCCATCTGACGTTTGACACGAGGATTTAGATTCAATAGCCGTTCATGTGATAGCAGTATCGTATAATATAATACATGATGCGTTGAAGCCGGAAATTAGATTTGCGTTTTATTGAGTGAATAATGCAGGATCAATATCCCATGGGTATCACAGACAGCCTTTGACATTGTTCTGGAATCCAGCATCAGACGTGGATCTGCTCGCAGCGTCAATGTGTCTGATTTATTAATGGAATGAGCATTTTCGTGTTGTTTTCTTGACTTCATCGCCGGATATGTCGAAGAACTGTGGCTAAATTAACAATTTTTATACAGATATGTATCCCGTGTTTACCTGTACACACCTTTATTAACAGTTAACTACATCGTCTCATCAATGCTGAACATTTTTCATTATTTATGTCATGCTTTTATCTTACACAAATACAGTTTCGACACGCACCTGCATTCTCTTTTAGAATAGAGCTAGAACAGTGTTGTCCAACTTGCGGCACGCGGGCTGATTTTAAATTGTTCGCTAGAGCTAAAGCAATTGTTTGTGAAAGAAGTCCATGTTTTAAAACAATCGTGAATAATTTATATTGTCGCTGCTTTAAAGTTTTCTGCTGCGGCCCTATGTTTCAAGACAAATATTGCAGTGACCTATGGTGTGGATAGCACTGAGTAAAAGCTATTGATGAAGTGCAATTATTTGAGAATTCGTGTTTTGCCTCTTTCTCAATCTCCCCCCCCCCCCAATTTTGTTTTCAAGTTTGCAATCACAATGTCATTAGTTCTACCGAAACAGGCTGTTATGCAATTAAATACATAAACAAACCTTGAAATTTTATTTAAAAATATACATCTGTATGTACATAAATTAAAATATAAATATTTTCTCCATTTCTGTTAGCAACTGTTCATGAAATCATTCTCAGCAAACAAGCAGTCAGTATCAATTGTAACTTGGCTTATTCTATCACTATATTAGTTTTTGAGCTGGTTGTAAAATTCCTTTCCTTAGCCATTTAGATTAACGCTGCAAATCCAGAGCAAATTGGTTTTGGTAAAGTAATCGTTATGCTTAGCTATCTGAAGATCACTATGTCAAAGTCCACACAATCGGTTCCGTTTGCAACGACAAATCATTTTCACGTCTAAACATTTATATGTATCTGCATATATTTTAACTGTTATTTTCCTGAGATTCTCAATATGTTTAAAAAGGTATTGTTACTTATCGATTTGAATTAAAGAGCATTTCTCAAACTCTGTTATGGCTTTCTCTCTGAAATTTGTATTAATTTCTCTGCATATTGTTAGTTACAGTCGTCCATCAGACCTGACCACTTTGTGTATCTTTATCAGTTCTAAACCTTACAAAGATAAGTTAACGTAAAGCTTACAGTTGATGTAGTTAATGAAATCCTTTCTTTACATACAAACATATTGATACAGTTGCTTTTGTACTGCACAGTTGATGTAGTGAATGAGATCCTTTCTTAGCATACAAACATATTGATACAGTTGCTTTTGTACTGCACAGTTGATGTAGTGAATGACATCCTTTCTTTACATACAAAAATATTGATACAGTTGCTTTTGTACTGCACAGTTGATGTAGTGAATGACATCCTTTCTTTACATACAAACATATTGATACAGTTGCTTTTGTACTGCACAGTTGATGTAGTGAATGACATCCTTTCTTTACATCCAAACATAATGATACAGTTGCTTTTGTACTGCACAGTTGATGTAATGAATGACATCCTTTCTTTAAATCCAAACATATTGATACAGTTGCTTTTGTACTGCACAGTTGATGTAGCGAATGAAATCCTTTCTTTACATCCAAACATATTGATACAGTTGAGTTTGTACTGCACAGTTGATGTAGCGAATGACATCCTTTCTTTACATCCAAACATATTGATACAGTTGCTTTTGTACTGCATAGTTGATGTAGTGAATGACATCCTTTCTTTACATGAAAACATATTGATACAGTTGCTTTTGTACTGCACAGTTGATGTAGTGAATGACATCCTTTCTTTACATACAAACATATTGATACAGTTGCTTTTGTACTGGACAGTTGATGTAGTGAATGACATCCTTTCTTTACATACAAACATATTGATACAGTTGCTTTTGTACTGCACAGTTGATGTAGTGAATGAGATCCTTTCTTTACATCCAAACATATATACTGTATACTGTCGTTGTGCTTTAGAATACAAAACCTTTGTGTGTTATAATACTGTAAAGGTGTATTGTAATGATATGTCTATATGAGCTGTCCTTGTGTCTTATAATATTATACGTTTGTTTGATATAATACTATGTGCATGTGTGCAATAATTCAATGTCTTTGAGTCTTATAATGCCATATCTTTCTGTGTTAGAATAATGTGTGTTTGCGTGTTATAATTCAATGTCTTTGAGTCTTATAATGCCATATCTTTCTGTGTTAGAATAATGTGTGTTTGCGTGTTATAATTCAATGTCTTTGAGTCTTATAATACCATATCTTTCTGTGTTAGAATACTGTTTGTTTGTGCGTTATAATTCAATGTCTTTGAGTCTTATAATGCCATATCTTTCTGTGTTAGAATACTGTGTGTTTGCGTGTTATAATTCAATGTCTTTGAGTCTTATAATACCATATCTTTCTGTGTTAGAATACTGTGTGTTTGCGTGTTATAATTCAATGTCTTTGAGTCTTGTAATACCATATCTTTCTGTGTTAGAATACTGTGTTTGCGTGTTATAATTCAATGTCTTTGAGTTTTATAATACTATATCTTTCTGTGTTAGAATACTGTGTATTTGCGTGTTATAATTCAATGTCTTTGAGTCTTGTAATACCATATCTTTCTGTGTTAGAATACTGTGTGTTTGCGTGTTATAATTCAATGTCTTTGAGTCTTGTAATACCATATCTTTCTGTTAGAATACTGTGTTTGCGTGTTATAATTCAATGTCTTTGAGTCTTATAATACCATATCTTTCTGTGTTAGAATACTGTGTTTGCGTGTTATAATTCAATGTCTTTGAGTTTTATAATACTATATCTTTCTGTGTTAGAATACTGTGTTTGCGTGTTATAATTCAATGTCTTTGAGTTTTATAATACTATATCTTTCTGTTAGAATACTGTGTTTGCGTGTTATAATTCAATGTCTTTGAGTCTTATAATTCCATATCTTTCTGTGTTAGAATACTGTGTGTTTGCGTGTTATAATTCAATGTCTTTGAGTCTTATAATACCATATCTTTCTGTGTTAGAATACTGTGTGTTTGCGTGTTATAATTCAATGTCTTTGAGTCTTATAATACTATATCTTTCTGTGTTAGAATACTGTGTGTTTGTGTGTTATAATTCAATGTCTTTGAGACTTGTAATGCCATATCTTTCTGTGTTAGAATACAGTGTGTTTGTGTGTTATAATTCAATGTCTTTGAGTCTTGTAATACCATATCTTTCTGTGTTAGAATACTGTGTTTGCGTGTTATAATTCAATGTCTTTGAGTCTTATAATACCATATCTTTCTGTCTTAGAATACTGTGTTTGCGTGTTATAATTCAATGTCTTTGAGTCTTATAATACCATATCTTTCTGTCTTAGAATACTGTGTTTGCGTGTTATAATTCAATGTCTTTGAGTCTTATAATACCATATCTTTCTGTGTTAGAATACTGTGTGTTTGTGTGTTATAATTCAATGTCTTTGAGACTTATAATGCCATATCTTTCTGTGTTAGAATACAGTGTGTTTGTGTGTTATAATTCAGTGTCTTTGAGTCTTGTAATACCATATCTTTCTGTGTTAGAATACTGTGTTTGCGTGTCATAATTCAATGTCTTTGAGTCTTGTAATACCATATCTTTCTGTTAGAATACTGTGTTTGCGTGTCATAATTCAATGTCTTTGAGTCTTATAATACCATATCTTTCTGTGTTAGAATAATGTGTGTTTGCGTGTTATAATTCAATGTCTTTGAGTCTTATAATACCATATCTTTCTGTGTTAGAATACTGTGTGTTTGTGTGTTATAATTCAATGTCTTTGAGTCTTATAATACCATATCTTTCTGTGTTAGAATACTGTGTGTTTGCGTGTTATAATTCAATGTCTTTGAGTCTTATAATACCATATCTTTCTGTGTTAGAATACTGTGTGTTTGCGTGTTATAATTCAATGTCTTTGAGTCTTATAATACTATATCTTTCTGTGTTAGAATACTGTGTGTTTGTGTGTTATAATTCAATGTCTTTGAGACTTGTAATGCCATATCTTTCTGTGTTAGAATACAGTGTGTTTGTGTGTTATAATTCAATGTCTTTGAGTCTTGTAATACCATATCTTTCTGTGTTAGAATACTGTGTTTGCGTGTTATAATTCAATGTCTTTGAGTCTTATAATACCATATCTTTCTGTGTTAGAATACTGTGTTTGCGTGTTATAATTCAATGTCTTTGAGTCTTATAATACCATATCTTTCTGTGTTAGAATACTGTGTGTTTGTGTGTTATAATTCAATGTCTTTGAGACTTATAATGCCATATCTTTCTGTGTTAGAATACAGTGTGTTTGTGTGTTATAATTCAGTGTCTTTGAGTCTTGTAATACCATATCTTTCTGTGTTAGAATACTGTGTTTGCGTGTCATAATTCAATGTCTTTGAGTCTTATAATACTATATCTTTCTGTGTTAGAATAGTGTGTGTTTGTGTGTTATAATTCATTGTCTTTGAGTCTTATAATACCATATCTTTCTGTGTTAGAATACTGTGTGTTTGTGTGTTATAATTCGGTCTCTTTGAGTCTTGTAATACCATATCTTTCTGTGTTAGAATACTGTGTGTTTTGCTTTTTATAATATACTATCTTTGAATATTATGATACCATTGTCTTTGTGAGATAATAATGTCTTAGTTTCTTATAATACTATGTCTTTATGTGTTATAATTGCAATAGTGTATCTTTGTGTAATATAATAATATGTCTTTGCGTTATAATACTGTATATGTGTGTTTGAATACTGTCTTTTGTGCATTATAATTTTTGTGTGTATTTCAATGGTATGTCTTTTAGTTATAATATTATGCCTTTCTGTGTTATAATAATGTATTTGAGTATCATAATATCATGTATTTATGACACATAATGCTATATCGTTGTGTAATGGAATACTATATATCTTTGTGTGTTATGATACAATGTCTTTTGTTATAAGGTTGTGTTTGTGTGTTATGATACAATGTCTTTTGTTATAATGTTGTGTTTGTGTGTTATGATCATGTGTTTGTGTGTTATAATACTGTATTTGAGTATAATAATATCATGTCTTTGTGTGTTATAATACTGTATTTGAGTATAATAATATCATGTCTTTGTGTGTTATAATACTGTATTTGAGTATAATAATATCATGTCTTTGTGTGTTATAATACTGTATTTGAGTATAATAATATCATGTCTTTGTGTGTTATAATACTGTATTTGAGTATAATAATATCATGTCTTTGTGTGTTATAATACTGTATTTGAGTATAATAATATCATGTCTTTGTGTGTTATAATACTGTATTTGAGTATAATAATATCATGTCTTTGTGTGTTATAATACTGTATTTGAGTATAATAATATCATGTCTTTGTGTGTTATAATACTGTATTTGAGTATAATAATATCATGTCTTTGTGTGTTATAATACTGCATTTGAGTATAATAATATCATGTCTTCGTGTGTTATAATACTGTATTTGAGTATAATAATATCATGTCTTTGTGTGTTATAATACTGTATTTGAGTATAAAAATATCATGTCTTCGTGTGTTATAATACTGTATTTGAGTATAATAATATCATGTCTTTGTGTGTTATAATACTGTATTTGAGTATAATAATATCATGTCTTTGTGTGTTATAATACTGTATTTGAGTATAATAATATCATGTCTTTGTGTGTTATAATACTGTATTTGAGTATAATAATATCATGTCTTTGTGTGTTATAATACTGTATTTGAGTAATAATAATATCATGTCTTTGTGTGTTATAATACTGTATTTGAGTATAATAATATCATGTGTTTGTGTGTTATAATACTGTATTTGAGTATAATAATATCATGTGTTTGTGTGTTATAATACTGTATTTGAGTATAATAATATCATGTGTTTGTGTGTTATAATACTGTATTTGAGTATAATAATATCATGTCTCTGTGTGTTATAATACTGTATTTGAGTATAATAATATCATGTCTTTGTGTGACATAATACTATATCGTTGTGTGATGTAACAGAGGCGTAGATCTGATATTTTGCGCCCGGGGACGAACTATAAAATTGGCGCCCCAGCCCCCTCCCCGTTTAATCACATTTTTCACACACACACACACACACACACACACACACACACACACATATATATATATATATATATATATATATATATATATATATATATATATATATATATATATATATATATATATATATATAGTTGTAAGCCTCATTTTGGCGCCCCTGTACCTTGGCGCCCGGGGACATATGTACCCCCCTGCCCCCCCTCCAGCTACGCCTCTGTGATGTAATACTATATCTTTGTGTGTTATAATACTATGTATATTTGCGTTATCATAATGTTTTTGTGTGTGCTATAAAACAATATCTTTGTTTGTTATCATACTACGTATTTTAGTATTATATTACCATTTTTGCGTATTCTTATACTGTCTTTGTGTTTTGTAATAGTATGTCTGTGTATTATAATAATATGAAGTCTGATTTCGAACTATTTATACTGATTTTCGAAATCTCTTTACAAGCTGTCACACAGCATTAAAGTAAGTTTCATGTAGCAATCATCTTTTAAATATCCAAGAGTTGAAAGGTCAAATATTTAATGCCTATATAAGACATTGTCAATGGTTATTAGGTATATTTTTTAATCGATAAGTTATGCCTCGAATAGTATAGCTATTTATTTTAACCTTTGAAGCTATAATGTATATATGCATATACATTGAAATGTCTTTCTCGTATAAAAGGTGTCATTGTCCTTCTTTTACACTTTGCATACATCACCAATAAGGTACCATTGCCACTGTTGTACACGTTTCGATATTTTTGTGTATGGTGGTAGGTTTTGGATTATTAACAACAGGTGCTGACAATACTCTCTTAAAGCTGAGCGCCAAGCGAGACATCTGCTAGTATTATTTTTTTAAGTCTTTGCCATGACATGGATTGGGCTCACACCCGTGACCTCTCGCATCCGAGATGGACACCCTGACCACTAGCCAATGGAGTGTAAGATATTCCTTATATCCGATATTTGTAAACGTTATGTAAATTTGTTATCCTTAAAGTCTCTTGCGATAGCCCCATGAAGTTAAAACTACTTATTGACCTGCTAGCTGTATTATATTATTAGCTGTAATTAATTATTTTATAACATATCGACTATGAAACCCTCGCCAAATGATATGCATATTTCTCGTCGTCGTTCGACTTTTCCTTTACCTCATCACCTGAATAATGTTTAATAAATGTCATGATGAATAAATGAATGTCATAACAGGACAAAATATAAAAGATACCCACAAAAAAGTGGAATATATTTTGGATATATAAAACTCAGATTCTGTTCATGATACGCTAGACCTCTATATTTGCCTGATAATTAATCGTTGCGGTGCACTTTGTCTTAAAATATGCATTTCTTAACTATTAAAGTTAATATAATAAACCTAGGCTATTTGTTACTATTAATGTTAATATAATAAACCTAGGGTATTTCGTACCTAAAGTACTTAAAGTTAATATAATAAACCTAGGTTATTTCTTACCTAAAGTTAATATAATAAACCTAGGGTATTTCTTACTATTAATGCTAATATAATAAACCTAGGGTATTTCGTACCTATTAAAGTTAATATAATAAACCTAGGTATTTCTTACCTAAAGTTAATATAATAAACCTAGGGTATTTCGTACCTATAAAAGTTAATATAATAAACCTAGGGTATTTCTTTCCTAAAGTTAATATAATAAACCTAGGCTATTTCTTACTATTAAAGTTAATATAATAAACCTAGGGTATTTCTTACCTAAAGTTAATATGATAAACCTAGGGTATTTCGTACCTATTAAAGTCAATATAATAAACCTAGGTATTTCTTACCTAAAGTTAATATAATAAACCTAGGGTATTTCGTACCTATTAAAGTCAAAAATTATAAACCTAGGTATTTCTTACCTAAAGTTAATATTATAAACCTAGGGTATTTCTTACCTATTAAAATTAATATGATAAACCTAGGTATTTCTTACCTAAAGTTAATATGATAAACCTAGGTATTTCTTACCTAAAGTTAATATGATAAACCTAGGGTATTTCTTACCTATTAAAGTTAATATGATAAACCTAGGTATTTCTTACCTAAAGTTAATTTGATAAACCTAGGGTATTTCTTATCTATTAAAGTTAATATTATAAACCTAGGGTATTTCTTACCTATTAAAGTTAATCATAAACCTAGGGTATTTCGTACCTATTAAAGTTAATATAATAAACCTAGGTATTTCTTACCTAAAGATAATATAATAAACCTAGGGTATTTCGTACCTATTAAAGTTAATATAATAAACCTAGGTATTTCTTACCTAAAGTTAATATGATAAACCTAGGGTATTTCTTACCTATTAAAGTTAATATGATAAACCTAGGTATTTCTTACCTAAAGTTAATATGATAAACCTAGGGTATTTCTTATCTATTAAAGTTAATATTATAAACCTAGGGTATTTCTTACCTATTAAAGTTAATATCATAAACCTTGGGTATTTCTTACCTTTTAAAGTTAATATAATAAACCTAGGGTATTTCTTACCTATTAAAGTTAATATAATAAACCTAGGGTATTTCTTACCTATTAAAGTTAATATAATAAACCTAGGGTATTTCTTACCTATTAAAGTTAATATAATAAACCTAGGGTATTTCTTACCTATTAAAGTTAATATAATAAACCTAGGGTATTTGCTATTTGCATTTACGTCTCAGTTTATATATTTGTTATGCTATTATTAGTTGACTATAGGGAGTCGGTCTTGAGAAATTTTTTTTTAATCTCATTAATTAAGGCAATTTCTAGGATGTGACGTCACGATGAATTTACGAGAATTTTGACGTCACGATGGATTTACGAGAATTTTGACGTCACGATGGATTTACGAGAATTTTGACGTCACGATGAATTTACGAGAAGTTTGACAGTATGAATTTCATAAAACTGAACCCTGACTAATTTCTTAGCTTTGGGGATTATCTGGGTAATTTTAAGCGTACACATTTAGTAATTTATTTAAGAATGATTATTTGCATTGGGTTGTTTGGGTCGTGTTTTGTATTGCATGACATAATGTACAAATAGAAAGGTTTATTAAGGAATCGTACTAATGTGAAACAAGAAAACAATTGAGGGTGAAATTAATGTTTCATTTGATCAATATGTTAGAGCAAAGTTTGTTTAGTGTTTGAGCTGACAACAATAGTTGGTCTTGATGACTTAGCCACACTTCCGCAGGTTTCGGTAGTCAGATTATTGCCCGTAATAACAACGATTTTCTGGTGGCAGTGGTGGGATTTGGGATAGTTTCGTCATATTTATTTTCTTCAGTACGTTTTCTTCACAATGTATTCTAAAGCCAAGCTAATTGACTTGGGAACTGGAAGTAAAAGGCGTCCTTAAATAAATTTTAACGACTCCTAGTACGTTTGCTTCGATTCTCACAACATATATTGAACGATAAAGTATCGATTTCTTTTGTTTTAATTTCCATTTAATTGTTAACCGTTCCTGTTATTGGTAGGATAAGATTTGGGGCGGAATAGAGTAAGCTTTTATCAAAAGAAGTAGTAATGTGGGGCACTATAGCGACAATGGGAAATCCAGTCAAAAAGGGCTTGGGGCACTATAGCGACAAGATTTATAGCGACAATGGAAATCCCAGTCAAAAAGGTCGTCGGGCACTATAGCGACAAATGTCGTGGGACACTATAGCGACAAGGCAAAATTTAACATGGTGGGCCTGTATAGCGACAAGGGTAATTTAACATGGGAACTATTTGGGCCTATCTAGCGACAAGGGAAATTGAACATAGTGGTTCTATATTGCGACAAGATAAATTTAACATGGTGGGACTCTATAGCGACAAGGGGAATTTAACATTGGAACTATTTGGGCCAATCTAGCGACAAGGGAAATTGAACATAGTGGATCTATATAGCGACAAGGGAAAATGAACATGAGAAATATTATTTTGTATTTGGGACTGTCTAGCGACAAGAGAAATAGAGGCAACGAAAGCTAATATCTTTTCGAGGCATATGAGTGGCCCTGAAAAGGGCCTTCGGATACTTCTTCTTCTTTTATTTTCTGCCGTTGTTCCACCACCTTTTGATTTTACCAATGATTCCTGTTTTCTTCTTCTTTTCGTCCTCGGAAATCCAGTTATGATGTCCCATAGCTCCAAACTTTTCCTGAACTTTGATCCATCTCTGATTTAGTTGATCAAAGTCCTCTTTCTTCTTTTTGTTGTTTTGTTCTTTCTCTCCTTAGTCCAGTTATCTTTAATCTTGATTACCTCTTCTTCCATCACGTTTCTCATCACTGCTTCTGCTTTCTTTAGTCGGTCTAGTCCCCACTTCACATAATCTCACTCTATCAAATTTAATGTTTCTTCTAGAAAGCACATGCCTTTGATGACATTATCAAGTGCCTCCTTCAAGTGCCCTATTCTTATATATTTTGTTTTAATAAGTCTTCCTAATTTCTTGACTTCCTCCTCTATCATACCTTCTAATAGATCTTTCGCTAATTTCAAATTGCTTAAAAAGTCCAGGTTACACTGAAATTCTTCCTCAAGTCTTTCCACCATATATTCTGCATCAATGATCCTAAACCAGCTGTCTCGGAGTTGGATAAACAAGTCGATGGCCATCTTGATGTGCTCAAAATTGAATGGCTAAATTTTTTTTAAATATATGAATTAAGGTCGCATGCGCAACTATGTGCTTTCGCGACCAGTTAATGCCCGAGGGTCGGGCTATTTGATTGGTCGGGACCAAGGTAACTTTGACTACACTAGGCTGTGTTGTCGCAGTCTCCCCGGCACCCGCGTTAAATTGCAGTCTCGCCTTAATCTCGCATGTCGGATCACGGCAAAGCAGGAAGGCACCCGGTTTAGGAAAGCTAGTTTGTCAAATTGTTTCACTCTAGTTAAAGACATAATCCAATCGGTTTGATATCTTATTACTTCTAAAATGAAGTATTAAGTATCTGTGTAATTAGTGAGTTGCCAAATAGTTTAGTTGTACTTTACATCAGTGTGAGAATAGGTCGAGCTTGAAATCAAGATTTCCTACATCTAATCAGAACCCGTGTTACGTAAAAGTAGATAAAGCCAAATGGATCTTTTCGTCGACAATCAGGTTAGCCTATTTCTGTTTCTCCGCACTCCTGGATGTTGCCATTGTTTACGCTTGAAACGCCCTTATTTCTAATCTAGTCCAGTTTTACTATGGACAGAAAAAATACCAATAATGTGTAAGCCACCTGTGCAATTATATCAAATCCATATAGTCATATAATTTTTCATCTTTCCTATCAATAAATATTTCTAGTGCATAGTGTACATGTTGTAGGTCCTTAACAAATTTAATTGCTAAATTGTCTTAGCGACATAAATGAGTGTAGTCACTGTTAGGTATTTTAGCTTGTTAATTTTGAGCGGTGGTCAAAATTGATCAAGTTAGATTTAGAGAAAGAGATTGTTCGAAAAGGGTTCTCGTACCAAATGAGAACCCTGGGGAAAAAATAGTGTTGTAGTGTGGTGTGTTTGGTGTTATTTCATTTCTTCCTTCTTCTTTTTCTCTTCTTTTCCCTTTTCTTTTTCCCACTTTCTTCCTACTCCCTTCTTCCCTCGTTCTTTCTTATTCCTTCTTTCCTCCTTCTGTTCCCTTTTTTTTTTACTTTTTCTTGTCGGTTGGTTGGTGTTATGTTTACTTGAGCTATCACTATTTGATCCCGGTGTTCTCATCACACTTGTATTTATCTTGCCACTTGTTGGTTGACTGGTTTTACTGTACCTTCATTGTGCCACTACTTAGTGTAATGTTCTCTTTTTTCCCCTTCTCCTTCTTCCCTTTCTCCCCTTTCTTCCTTTCTTCCTTTTTTCCTCGCATTACAATGTTTATATTATCCCTCCCCCTTTCCCTTCCTTTCCCCTTTTACTCTTTTATTTTATATATTTATTTTAGGGTAATATTAAGTGGTTCTGCTTTTTTAAGCTAGCGGTATTACTATCCGCTCTGGCCCATTTAACCGATATGGCCTCGTTAATTATTTTTTTTTTTGGTAGTTATGATATTTATTTTTTGTCTGTTCATTTAAGGTATTGTTACGTGGGTCTGCTTTTGAGCTAGCGGTGTTATTATCCGCTCTGGCCCCTTGATTGATAGATATTAACTCTATGGCTATGTTTATGTTTATTTATTTATTTGATGGTTTTGATATTTATATTTTGTGTTTTTTTTGTCTATTGATTTTAGGTAATTAAGTATATTTGTATAGGTAGTATTTACGTTTTTGTTATACTTTTTATCTAGAATTTGGGGGAATGATGTAACTTAGTCAAGTTTTCTTTGTTGTAGTTGGAGGACGGTACGTTGTCGATAGTATTTATTCCAATGTTTCAGTTTCTGGACAGTGTGGACATTTATCCGGCGTGGGTCCTGTACTTATATGTTTCATAAAGCTGCCATTTAGTAGTGTTTTACCTGTTCTGATTCTGTTGACGATTTTAATATCAATGGCTGCCAGGTGTTAAATGAGTGTAGTCACTGTTAGGTATTTTAGCTTGTTAATTTTGAGCGGTGGTCAAAATTGATTAAGTTGATCTATGCTAATGATCTACAAATCTTTAATTCGAGTTAAGATAGACTATGGCTGCCAGATCTATTCCTCAGCCAACAAGGAAAGGCTTAGACAACTAGATAGCATCCAATATAGAGCACTTAGAGCACTTAGACTCTGCACCGGTGCATTACCGAACACCTCCCTGGAAGAACTACAAATCCTCGCATGTGAACCACCATTACAACTGAGAAGAGAAGAACACATACTTAGATACGCCTGTAGAATCTCAATACATAAGGAGATCAATCCCACCAGAAACATAATAAGTAAATGTCAAACCACCTTTAGCTCAAGACTGGTACCACATCCTCCAGCAGCTAACAAAATACACACACTCCACAAAGAACTCAATCAAATAGAACTCCAAGCAGAACAACTACTTATCAAGGACCCCACACCTTGGAGAAATAACCAACCTAACATCAACCTAACAGCACTCCAACTGGTACATAAGCGTGACAACGCCAATATCACATTAACACAAGTACAAAGCCTCGTCAACAACAACTATGATGGATATGTAAAAATCTATACTGACGGCTCAAAATCTAAAGAACTACATAGAACGGTTGAACCGATATTGATCCCAGAACATCAAATCACATTTACGACAAGACTACCGAATGACTGTTCCATATATACCGCGGAATTCTGGGCCATCAACCGAGCCCTAAAATGGATAGTAACACAAAATCAAAAACAGTACGTAATCATAACAGACTCGCTTAGTGTACTTGAAAGTATTGAGACAGGTAATTCCAAAAGTAGACAAAACCTGCTAGAGGACACTATGCTGACCATCAGGGAAGCAGATAAATCACACCAAACCATACACTTCTTGTGGGTGCCATCTCACATCAATTTGCCTGGAAATGAAAAAGCAGACCAAGCAGCAAAAAGCAGTCTGATGAAAGACCAAATTGAACCTGTACAGTACAACACTCAGGAACTATATAGTCAAGTCAGGGACAGAATTAATAATAAATGGCAACAACAATGGGAAAACTCCACAAAGGGTAGACATCTATACCAACTACAAAAAGAGGTCACTAGAACCCAACGTTTACCAAAACACCTGGCAGCCATTGATATTGAGCTAGCGGTGTTATTATCCGCTCTGGCCCCTTGATTGATAGATATTAACTCTATGGCTATGTTTATGTTTATTTACTTATTTGATGGTTTTGATATTTATATTTTGTGTTTTATGTCTATTGATTTTAGGTAATTAAGTATATTTATATAGGTAGCATTTACGTTTTTGTTATATCTTTTATCTAGAATTTGGGGGAATGATGTAACTGAGTCAAGTTTTCTTTGTTGTAGTTGGAAGACGGTACGTTGTCGATGGTATTTGTGACATATGTTGAATACATGTTCCAATGTTTCAGTTTCTGGACAGTGTGGACATTTATCCGGCGTGGGTCCTGTACTTATATGTTTCATAAAGCTGCCATTTAGTAGTGTTTTACCTGTTCTGATTCTGTTGATTATTTTAATATCAATGGCTGCAAGGCTTTTTGGTAAACGTTGGGTTCTAGTGACCTCTTTTTGTAGTTGGTATAGATGTCTACCCTTTGTGGAGTTTTCCCATTGTTGTTGCCATTTATTATTAATTCTGTCCCTGACTTGACTATATAGTTCCTGAGTGTTGTACTGTACGGGTTCAATTTGGTCTTTCATCAGACTGCTTTTTGCTGCTTTGTCTGCTTTTTCATTTCCAAGCAAATTGATGTGAGATGGCACCCACAAGAAGTGTATGGTTTGGTGTGATTTATCTGCTTCCCTGATGGTCAGCATAGTGTCCTCTAGAAGATTTTGTCTACTTTTGGAATTACCTGTCTCAATACTTTCAAGTACACTAAGTGAGTCTGTTATGATTACGTACTGTTTTTGATTTTGTGTTACTATCCATTTTAGGGCTCGGTTGATGGCCCAGAATTCCGCGGTATATATGGAAGTCATCCGGTAGTCTTGTCGTAAATGTGATCTGATGTTCTGGGATCACTACCGCTGCAGCCGTTCTATGTAGTTCTTTAGATTTTGAGCCGTCAGTATAGATTTTTACATATCCATCATAGTTGCTGTTGACGAGGTTTTGTACTTGTGTTAATGTGATATTGGCGTTGTCACGCTTATGTACCAGTTGGAGTGTTGTTAGGTTGATGTTAGGTTGGTTATTTCTCCAAGGTGTGGGGTCCTTGATAAGTAGTTGTTCTGCTTGGAGTTCTATTTGATTGAGTTCTTTGCAGTGTGTGTGTATTTTGTTAGCTGCTGGAGGATGTGGTACCAGTCTTGAGCTAAAGGTGGTTTGACATTTACTTATTATGTTTCTGGTGGGATTAATCTCCTTATGTATTGAGATTCTACAGGCGTATCTAAGTATGTGTTCTTCTCTTCTCAGTTGTAATGGTGGTTCACATACGAGGATTTGTAGTTCTTCCAGGGAGGTGTTCGGTAATGCACCGGTGCAAAGTCTAAGTGCTCTATATTGGATGCTATCTAGTTGTCTAAGTGTTTCCTTGTTGGCTGAGGAATAGATCTGGGAGCCATAGTCTATCTTACTTCGAATTAAAGATTTGTAGATCATTATCATAGTTTGCTGATCAGCTCCCCATGTAGTACCTTTGATGTTTTTAAGTATGTTTAGATCTTTTTGACATTTTTGAATAGTTTGTTGTATGTGTGATTTCCAATTGATTGTTTCATTTAGTAGCATTCCCAGGAAGTGGATCTCCTTTTGGAATTGGATGGGCTGATTCTGCATATATAGTTTAGGGTATTTAGGTTGTTTATTAGTTGGGGAGAAGAGCATGGCAACTGTTTTTATTTGGGATATTTTGAAACCCCAATTGTTGGCCCATGTGCCGATGATGTCTAGTCCTTTCTGAATTTGAGTGATGTTCTTTTGACTATTCGGGTTTCCTGCTTTCCAGATACTACTGTCATCGGCAAATTGTGACAGATCAACTGGGCAATTTTTGAGATAGTTGCCAGACTTTTTTTTAAAAATATGAATTAAGGTCGCATGCGCAACTATGTGCTTTCGCGACCAGTTAATGCCCGAGGGTCGGGCTATTTGATTGGTCGGGACTCACTCACTTCTTTTACTTTACTCATATAAATTATAAATTTAACAAGTTATTTGAAAAATACGTTGTGCTTATAGACGCACTTCAAACAAAAGTAAAAAGAGACTTTGATTATACACTCACTTCTATTTTTTTCTAACTTCCTCACATACCATTAGCAAACTGAATTATTAATTCTTTTCGAGAATATTGTGTAGCCCTGAAAAGGGCTGTTTTTTGTGTGCACGAGGAGGGATGACAATCTTTTATCGTCTAAGATTGCGTCCTCGTCTGGCAACAGAATAGGGTCTGCTTCTTTGGAAACAGAAGGAGCACTCTTTCGTGTCCACACGACAGTCGACAAAACTTCTGTCTGGTTCCTGCTGCTGTTGTTGCTGCTGCTGTTGCTGCTGCTGTTCTCTCTGCTGCTTTTGAAGTCTATACTTCTCAGTCCATTCTTCTTTGTCTTTTTGAATTTCCTCTCTGAAAAATTCTTCTGTGAGGTCTTCCGTTACTTGCAGCATTCTAACATTCTCTATCTCTTCAGGCTTTGGCATCAGATTGTGTCTGGTACGATGCAGAGTGACGTAAGCTTCGTTCAGCTTGGCTAGTCTTGAGCACATCTTCGTAAGAGGATGAGTCAAACAACTGCTTTAAATGGTTCAAGCGAGGACGCGATAGAAAACACACTCTACGGTTTAGGGTTGGAAACGTTTGGATAGTTTGATGTGAGGGATAGAAGGAAATCAAAGAGCATCTATATTAATAAAAACGTAAAACAAACGACATACGCATTGGTTTCAAAACACAACATTTTTACTCAAATAACAAACAACTCACAAAACACAATTGTTATCAACTAACAAACATTTTTTAATTTACAAATATTTTTTAATTTAAAAATATTTTTTTCAAATAACAAATATTTGCTTTCTTCAATAACACCAATACATTATCTTTGACATGGTTGACAACGTTGTGAATTAAATTGAGATTTCCACTGTTGGAAGTCATTGGGCCATTGATGTACACTACGTTTCCTAGCTAAAGACAACATATAGCCATGGTCACAAAAAAATCTATCTACTTTGTCATCGTTTCGAGACGAATGACGATCAAAATAAGTCACTAAATGTTCTAAAGAATATCCAAGACTGCGATGATGCAAACAATAGACACAATATTGTCCACAAACCATATAATCTGTGCCTTGTAATTTCACATTATTGAATCGTGTCGTCTGGGCATTTCATCTCATAAATTCAATGATATTGTCTTGCAAAGGAGGCAATCCATACGAATCAAAATACTCCACACAACCCTCTTGAGGAAAGTAGACAGCTACTCAGTGAGTTAATGGAAGATGACTGTCATCTTTGTTGATGATATAAGTTTGATTCGCTTGAGGTTTGCGATGAGGTAGTTCATCTTTAGCACACACGACAGGATTCCAAGAAGCAGTGTACGAACTACGGTTCAAAAGGTAATAAAGTTCCCAGGTATCCATGTTTTTGTGACTTTGTTTTTTTTTTCTTTCTACACAGGTGATGATAAGTCATCAATTCAATCCAGACATTTTGCTTGAAAAGGTCCGTCAAGTAACTGTTTGCTTCTTCTCCTTACTCTGTGCCAAGAGAGCTTCGAAGCGATCAATATCTCGAGCAAACAATGGAGGAGAGGAATGATCACGCAAGTCTTTATACCACTGAAGTAACACGGTTTCTTCTGAGATGAGACTCCAAGCTTCGTTCGGATAATCGTCCAATTTTTCTTCTTGACTCATCATCATACATTTATCGTGTTGAATTTGACTGGGATGATCGATTTGACATCCATAAAAATCTTTTTTGATCATGTCTCTCATCGCATTCTCCAAGTGTTTGGCAGAACAGGTGACTAAATGTTATTCCTGTTCTGGCCATCTGGACTGCATTATCACTACTTCTTCTTTTTGGTCTTGGGGGACAGCTTTCTCTGTAACCTCCCATTCCATTTCCATCGATACTCTACTATTCAAAGAGGGACAAGAGTTTTCCAATGTGTTTAATAGTCTAAAATGACTACTCTCAAACTGTTGATTTCTATGGTATTGTCGAATTCGGCATACATAATCACATTCACCGTTTCGATAAGAGGTCCTGCAAACTGAAGTTCCACACGCAGTTGCCCAGATTTTATAGGGTGGAAATGTCCCTCGTCGCTGCCTCGCTACTCGGGCATCGGCTCCTGGAACGGAGTTGTCCCTTTTAATCACTTTCACTTTCAAATACAAGTAACTGCTGTTTAGATCGATGTAATCTTTGGGTTGCCCTTTGATTATAAACTCAATGGGAGCTAAATCCGTCAAAGAGGAGACAGGATAAAATTCGACCCATTGGGCTTCTTGCATGGTCATTATCGTGGGTGGCATGGCAAAGAGATCCAGTTCCGACATGGAACAGCACAATATTCTTGCGGTATCATTTTTTTTCTCTCAGTCTCTATGTTTTACTTTTAATAATCAAAAATGTCAAATATTGAGCGGTTCTTTCTTTCTTCGTCTTTCTAGCTTTAGAGGTACGGAGACTTTTGGAAGGGTATCTTCGTCGACGCTTTCTGCCTTGTCCTTGCTGTGTCTTCAGGGAAGCAGGAATGCCAGACTCGGTACCGTTCAGGGCATTTATAGGACTTTATATGGTGTCTTCGTCGACGCTTTCTGCCTTGTCCTTGCTGTGTCTTAAGGGAAGCAGGAATGCCAGACTCGGTACCGTTCAGGGCATTTATAGGACTTTCTCGTCGACGCAAAATCTCTTTATCCGTTTGAAGCAAGACATTTTTGCCTGCTCTCAAAAAAGATTCTTTGGGGTTTTGTTTGTCAGTGAGGACATTATGAAGAAAGTCTTTGCTGTGAGTCGATGCGGATCTTTTAAGGAGTAAAATCCCCGTGTCACCATCGGTTTCAAAACAGGGACCACGGAACGAAAGGCTGATTTAAACATATCTCTTAAACCATTTCCTCGTTGTCGAGCGACTCCTAGGTACACAGGATACATCACTTTTTCAGTTGTTCGAGAATCGTTTTGAAAATGGAGTTTCAGTGTGACTTTCCCTTTGATAAATGGAATATTTTGTCCCAGTTCTCCTTTTATAGTAATGTTGACATGGTCGAAATACGACTTTCTGACGGGCAAATAATGAGAATGTACAAATTCGCGGTGAACGTGATAATACCTTCCACCTTCCTAGGCAGCGGCTGCGGCAGAATCCACCTTGAAAGGAATGACACGCAGTAACGGTACAGAGATGTGTCCTACCACGTTGTACTCCACCACATCGGAGTACACAAACAACAAGTTGAGTGCTTAGTTCATTCCTACAGGGAATCGAAAATATTTCGCAAAATCCGAGTTACTGGTTATGGATGGTATTTCATTTTTCTTGACCACCATCCTTGGGTCTCCACCTAAAATATCATACAATTCAGGACAAAAGGTAATAGCCATCATTTTATCCTCTAAAAATTTGATCATTAGGCGACGAGCTACTTTATGGTACTCAAGGTAACACTTCTTTTGGCTTTCTCCATGGCTTTACCAAACAAAGTATTGAAACTGGCAGCAAGTGTAGTCACTAAAATAATAACCAGCAGGAATGGTGAACACCTAGGTGGTCCCTTTAGTTTGTGGGTCCTCTGTTTTCTTTGTGTCACTGCCAGTCATGCCTCGTTCGTCTAAGGATTTTTGAAATTGCTCGTCATACACTAGTACTTTGAAAGTGTTTTGATTTTCGACGATGTTTTTGATTTGTGTAGGGTGTATGATTTCCACTAAAGCCACTTCCCAATGAGCATCTTGATCCAAATGAATGGTTTGAGGTAATTTAGCCGTGTAACAGCACCGCGTGTTGTTAGGAAACACCTCATTGGAACTGTCACTGTGTAACGTTAAGTTAAATTGGTTAATAGTGTTGTTCATGATTCCAACGTTCTTCTGTCCGAGGAGTCACTCAAGGTTAAAGGAGTGTCTAAATGAAGATTGTGATTGGAAGGGTGACTGTTAGGAGAATGACTAACGTTGGATGCAAGACTCCCAATATTGTTACTGTTGTTCCCGTTGTAAGAGTATTTCAGGGAAGGATTGGGAAGAAGATAACCGATGCAACTGCTGAGTAAAATGGTCCACAATTGTTTGTCTCCTTGTTGCAGATTCAAATTAGCAATGGCTGCACCGATGACACAATACAACAAAAAGATTTGACAGAAAAAGACGATTTGCTTTAAAGGGACACGTTCTCCACACCACACCCACAAGGCTTGCTTTTGTAAATTTTGCAGAGAAAAACTGGGTGAAGGAGTAGTCACTGTGGTCGCTGAAGATGTATTAAAGGGCATGATGGTCACTTCTGTGTATAGTCGATGATCTGCGAAGCGTCAATCCAAGAATCAAAACTAGGAGGATATCCTTTCCAACGTACTTTGACTTCTTTGACCCGATGTTTTCCTACTTTACGGGTTCTTCGTTCGAGAATGCTTTCAATTTCGTACACGTCGTCTTCTTTTTTGGTGACACGTTGTAACTCAGGCAAGTAAAACATTCCTTTTAATACTTCTTCGTTCATGTCTTCCTATTTATAGACGGTAGGATGACGAACACGCACTCGTCCAGTAACACGAAACAATTTGGTGGTCCAGTTGGGTAAGTAACCTTTGTATAAAGTGCGTTTGGCTTTGCCAATGCGAACCCAATCTCCAGGGGTTAACACTCCTCCACCTTTTGTGGGGACAGCCATTGCCCGGGACGTACCAAACAGACGCTCAAAACCAGTCACTTTGTTGTCAGGTGTCACATCTTGTGGGGTACGTCCAATACTTCTATGGTAAGATTGATTGTAGGCTTGGACTAAATGTGATAAGACGTCGATGTACTTGAGAGTGTGTTGATGCGTAAAATATTTCCACATGCGTTCTTTCAAGGTACGTTGAAAACCTCCCACGATACTGGCTTTGGTTGCAGGATTTTCGGTGGTGAATAATGAATGTCACGTTTCTTTAATTCTCGTTGGAAAGCTTGGTTCAGAAATTCGGTGCCTTTGTTGGTTTCGCATCGAAGAGGGTGACGACCACTTTGTTTCAACACCAGTTGCAAAGCTCGTACTAACTCTCTGCTCGATTTGGATGTCAATGGTGCCACCAAGGCAAATTTTCAAAAGACGTCGATGACACAAAACAAATATTAGTAGCCACGATTGTAGGTGGCTAAATGAGAGACATCGGCTAAATCGGCTTGCCATTGATGATCGATGCCTTCCACCTGAGTGTGACTTCTGTGAAATTTTCGTCGAATGGGTTTGTGTAAAGTGTACGTAGCTTGTGTAACTATCGTTGTACTTCAGGTAAACGGAGCTTTTATAGGTGAGTTTTTGCAGCACGATATAATTTCGGAATGCCTCCGTAACCAGCAGGGTGGGCTGGATCGTAGTAAATGTTGGCAAATATCTTCTCCATGGTTTTGTTAATAAGGTTCCCACTCTTCGATGATATTGCTTTGGCTGGGACGAAATGGGGGTTATTTGGAAACGGTTTTACGTCCGATGTGCCACAGGATTTGACGTCGAAGGTACTGGTGGTGGTGGCAGTGGTGGAGGTGGTAATGGGATAGCTTTGGACTTATTTTTTTTTATCTCACTTCTGGTTTCCTTTCTTTCTTTTTCACATCTGTCGAAGGAGGAGTGGCCATCATCTTGTTAACCCAAGTTTTGAGATCTTCTCTTTGGGGAGTGGGGGAAGGGGTCAACAAGGAAGCTGCAATCTTACTCGGAATGGGAGTGGCGGTGGGTGTTTAAAATGTATCATGGCGTTCAAATTCCTTGGGTACTGGTGGTGTGATGTCTGTTTTGGCCACTGTAGAGTGTGAGAGCGACGGACTATTCATCAGAGGCTTCAAATCGGTCAGAGTGGGTAGAGCTGTTTGTTCCACAGCTTTTCGACTAATGCAGTCGTTGCATTAGATGACCGTCCTTTTGCGATTTTTATGTTTCGGACAAATCGTGGCAATGCATCAAGAATTGCAATTCGTGTTGTAATTGAGACAACTCGGTTAAATCATGTTTTTGGTGGTAAATGGGGGATACATTGTTTTTGCCAACGATGGTATTCCCTCCATCGTTTGTATGGGACCAAAGGCAGTTTTCGTCCTTCCATGGGGTTCCAAAGGTTACGTCTGAGATCGTGGTACTCTATGGGTCCCTTTCATTTTTGGAAGGATCAACTTTGGGATATCCTTCGTGCCAGCCCTTGTACCAAACCTGGTAATATACCCATGCCGGCTTTCGCTAATCCTCCCAACACAGGAAGACGAAAGGGAAAAAATCCTCCGCGTTGCACCAACATCTTTTTCTTTTGACGAACGGATATTTTCTTTTGGACCATTTGACGAAGAACGTATTGATGTTTGGCTAAGCATTTTTTTCTGGTGTGGAGACAAAGGTATAGTGCCTTTCAAGACATTCAAATAACATTCGCACACGGTATCGATGACATCTTTGGGGGCCGTTTTAATGATTTGTTTTTGCATGAGTGTAGAGGCTTTCGACAGGACAGACAACACGACTCCGCATGTGGCTAAACAAGGAGGTAGTCCTTTCCTTTTCTTTCCTTTGTGGAGTTAATAAGAATGTTTTCTGCGAGGTGCCATCTTTGCTTGTTCGTTCCACAATGCCACTGACGTCAATGACTTGGAACACACACCCGTTTATGTTTTTTTTTTGTTGTGCCATCACTTGATTTATAATTGTCATCACTCGCTCTCTTAAAAAAGGAGGTATAAAAAATCCTCCGCGTTGCACCAACATCATTTTCTTTTGACGTACGGGAATTTTCTTTTGGACCCTTTGACGAAGAACGTGTCTATGCTTGGTGTTTAAGCGTTTTGTGGGATGACGAGATCGTTCTTTTCCTTTTCCTTTTTGGACAGCAGAACGCCGATGGTTGTGGTGTGTATGTTTTTGAGGAGGAATCATTGGCGTGTTCAGCAGTAGCACAGAAAATACTTATTCACGTTGTTGTCCTCAAGTGATTTTTATACTGTAATGCGACGCAACTGATTATCTTTCCGTCGTATCAACTTCATGACAGGTAACACACGTCGTGAAGGGGCTCGCAATGAACTAAATCGGGACAGTTCTTGTTTGGACAAATCCAGTAAACTCTTTAACATGACAGATCTTTCTTGGACTTTGATTTTGGGGGCAGGTACTTTGTGAGCAGCTGCTACTGCCGCTAATGTGGACGAGTGTGTCACCGGTGGAGGAGACGTTTTGGGAGACGCAGATTTGCAATGTTTCATCAAATTAGGAAGAACGTGTGTCAAATTGGATTTGGCTGGCATCACCAGCAACGGAGAAGTGGAAGCACCTGAGGCTACTAGAAACTCAGTCACTGGTGCTGTAGGTTGTGCTTTACGAAGGTAAGGTTGTGTCCTGGCCGAAGTGCCTCTTTTGCGGGTGACAACTTTTTTCTGTGGACTTTTCTTTTTCTGTGTTTTGGTCTTGACACCATAGTTCTTTTTCTTAGAGGTTCGTTTTCTTTTTATTCTTGAGGTGAACTTTGGGAGCATTGATATTCAAATTTAAAAGGGAACGAATGATAACACCTCATAGAGAACCACTGTCTCCAGGTTTCAATATGATTTGCTTTTTGATTTGAGTGTCAATGCGAAGATCAGCCAGTTGCGTCAAGGCTACTTTGTTTCTGTCAAAAAAGCGTTTGGTTTGATGTGGAATGTGAGTGATACCTTGCAGTATTTGACGTGCTGTCACCGAAAACCATGGAAAGACTTCATTGAGACTGGCTTCTAAGAAGTGAGCACATATTACGACTGATACCGTACGAATCAATTTGATGGGAGGATGTGACTGAAAGGACGTCATGCTGACAATGTATCATAACCGAGATTTTTATAGATTTTTTTTAGTGGTTCATATTGTTATGTCGACGACTAGGACGTGTACACTACAGTTCCTCCGTCTTGACACCAGTCGTGAAACAAATGGGTACGAAATCGCAAATAATCGGGAGTGGTGGGTTTTAAATCCACGAGTATTTAAATAGGCGTGTGGCGTTTGAGTGGCATCATCATCAGGTGAACGATCAATCAAATGATGTTTATGTTCGATCAAACGTTTGACAAATTCGGTTTTGCCTGAACCGCTCGGTCCAGCAATTAACATGTTAAAAGGATGACGAAGATACAAGGCTTCCCAACTAGCATGATCTAAGTGTTCGTCAATGACTTTGAATGTCGAGTAGGAAGGAGTAGAAATAGTAGAATTAGCCATAGTAGTGTAGGGTATGACACTAATGACACAAAAACAGACAAGAAAAGAGGTTTTTATACTTTTTTCAAGACAAGTTTTTTTGAATGAATGTTTAAATTGGAACAACACGAAAGACAAAAATACTTAAAAGCCAAATGGATAAGTACAGGAGTAAAATACAGATGGAAACGATCAAAGTGGCATATAAACAGGTCACTGTACAACATTGTTTGTGTAACGAAGGTGTCCTAGAGGTAGTGTGTAATGTTCTTATAGTCTCTACATGGGGTACAGTCACATAGGTGTCCTCTCGGAAGGGTCTTTGTGGGGAAATATCCATGACAGTCCATGATTGTCCTCGGTGACAGACTCTTTTTCTTCTTCCGTCACTGTCACTAACACTGGTTTAAAATTGTCTTTTTTCACTCGACGATGGATTTTACGTACACAACGCTTGGGCATAATGAGATGCTTCGTTTGTCCAAGCCTCAAAACCCCAACTTTTCCAGTCACGTACATCTGTCCAATGAGGATTTAAATTACAACGCAAACTGTTTTGTTAAACAACATGGTACATAAATTGGTATTATCCAGAGCAATCTGACACGTTGGTTGATTTTTGTCACTTTCCTCTTGTGAATTTCACGACACAAAAGTTATAAAGTCACCCATTGAGATTTTTCTGTAGCAAGGCCCTGTCAAACGTCCTTGTTGATCTTCTCTTGCAATTCGTGTGGTAATCCTTGAATATTATGTTCCAGAGAGGAATTATATATTGGTCTAGGTTTATCTCCAACCCAAAGTGGTTTGTTAAACGACATGGACCAGTATTGTCAATTTCAATCATTAGGTCCCACTAAAGGTAGGTATTGACAATTCGGAGACCATCAAGCATGTTCCAGGTAAACGGAATCCTTCTGTTCCCACTGGTAAATTGACACACCACAACTGAAACACTTGACTTTATCCCCTTCTCCCAAGTAGAAAAATCCGGCTCTGGCTAATTCTTCAGGAGTTGGTCCAGGTACATATTTTGGCCATTTATCTTTGAAGGTTTGGAATCGACTTTTAAAGTGACAGTATTCAGGCAAACTCGTAGGGAACGAATATTCGACTCTCTTCACTTCAGTTCGATGCAGGTACGATGAAATTCCTAGGAGTCCACGATAACGTGTGTCACCGCCTTCGCATCCCTCAGGTTTGACACGCACAGCATCACTTTCCATGGTAGATATAGGGTAACTAGTCATAGCAAAGTTCCCACGATATCGCACGAGGTCACAGCGTCTGGCATCACTGCAATCGTAAGGTATAGCATCGCACTCTGTAACGCAATTGCAATGGTAACCGTAAGGACACTTACAGTTTCCTTTCGGGCAACTTCCGTTGCATTGCATGTGTCTTATCCATCCAGTTTTTTTCACACTCGGGGAAGTGGTACATTTGTTTCACAATCCACAAACTTGAACGATGCCTGTTTAAATGGATTCATCTTCTTTAGCTTGGTCGTTGTAGTTACAAATGAATTATAGGTCTTGGACAATGTCCCTTTTTATATGCTGCCCAATCTCAACGTGACCGTACGGTAGAGTGAAGTGATTGGGAAGTCGTACTTTTTTCTGGTACACGATTTGATAGACTTTTTCCAAAGGTCGGCTAACGATTTGCTGTGTTTTTAAACGGACAATCTTGTGCGGTTCGTAGTTGGTCACTTTAAAAGTATCATCCTGTCTAGACTGTAAGGCTTCTTGAAGCATGTCAAAGTTCACAACTCGACTGGTGCGATAATTGAGAGTCAATCCTTTCACTTTACATTCGGTATGCATTTCTCCTTGTGGGTCTCGGTATTCGTAGCCGTAATTTTTAGGACCGCCACTTGCAAAACATAGAATCTTGTCGTCGGGACGTTCATTGGTTCAGGCTCCTAAACGGTCTTCTTCGAGGACAGGATTACACTGGTTCGGTCGGTGAATGTAGATGCAACTGTCCGTGTCAAAATACAATACATGATCTCCTAACAGTTCTAACACTTCGTACAATTTTAAGCGAGCGTGGGCTGTCACGTAAGCCGCAATGATATTTCCAAATTTGTCGGCTTCTACAAAGTCTAGTTCTTCTTCGTAATTGACTAAGATCAAGTCCTCACGAATGACCTCCACGTGTTTCATGTATTTTTTGTTGTTGTCGCGAATCATCTGGCAGTAGCGAGAAGGTTCGGACAAATACTCCGTCTTGGGTAAAGACGGTCGTTGTGCCATTTTACACCACAATCAATTTAACATCACTTTAGCAAACGATCGCCTTCCTTCGTTTTCTCGATGTGGTCTAAAGTGATGCCTTCCTGCTCCAGATATTTTTATTTGAATATCTTTTGGTCTTCGGGAGTGTGGCACCAGGAAGGATAGCCGCTAGCTTTTTGTTTTAGTTTCGAAAAGGCATCCACGTAGTCTGCAAAAATACCTTTCCGTGTCTCTTCGCCCTTGTGGTATTGTTGTGTCTTGGGAAAGTGGTATATTTCATACACTTCTAACAGTCGGTATCCCAGGTTCAGACCTTTCAACAATTCCACACTAATCCACGTTCTTGTGAAGGCGCGTTCTTCCTGGGTGTGCTGACAAGGTTGATCTTGGTTGCACGTTTCGGCACAAGTTCCATACAAAGGAAACATCAGTTTTCCTTGGCAATGGTGAGGTAAAACGGGATGGTACAAGTCTGTGGAAAGCAAGACTTTGCACTTGATCCATCCTTCTTACTGGCGTATGTGGTCCAAATCAATGTGTTCTGCCATCAATTGTGTATGCCCTACGGGAAAGTGACAATATTTGCACACGTAAGGATACAGCAAACACACGTCCAAGTATCTGATTTCTTCTCCCTTCTCTTCGTCCACTTGGTACAGCAAACAGGTGGCATTCGCTCTTCCTCCGTACAAACTATCCCGGTGGTTCAGGGGGGTCCACCAACTTTTAACTTTCTACGATGCGTTTAAACTCGGGATCGGTTTTCAAACGCTGATCGTACTCGTGTTCCCACATTTCCACTACCTGGTATCCTTGCTGTTCTAACTTCAAACGTCGCTGACAACTTGTCTGGTACAAGTCTTCCATGGTCCCAGCCATCCACCGAATACGTTCCGATGGTCTTTTGTCCTCTTCCGTTGCGAGCGTGTTGGATCCATTTGTCTTCCTTGTCGCACAGGTAATGTAGTCAGCGTATGGCTTTGACCGATTATTGACGTTTGGCAAAATTCGTCGTTTGGCGACTGATGACAGCTAGAGTATTTTCGGGCATGAAGCGTTTTCGGTACACTAAGGAACATGCTTTGGCGATGGTACAAGCTTCTTTCAAAGGATCGATCCATCCGCGTTCCATGAACAATTTTCGTCGCAAAATATCCACGTCAGATCGACAGTACTTTAACATTTCTTCTTGAAAGTCAAAGGGGCTCAAGGCTTGAGTCTGGTACCAAGCGTGGAAAGCTTATCTTTGTTCGGTGTGCATATTATCGGGGTCGTAGTCGTCAGCCTGAGGCAAATAGGGTAGAACGGCATGTTGATTGGCTTCGGTATTGAAAAAGTGTGGAAAATAACCTTTGGCCATTTCTGTCATTCCAAACGTTTTATGCATGCACCTCAAAGGCATGGTCAAGTAACTCATTGAATCTTTAAACTGTACTTGTCCTACTTGCATATAAATAATTTTGGTTCCGTTTAAAGTCACTTTAGTCCGTTCGGTACTTTGTTCTGCATAGTATCTGAGCAGAAATTGCCCATCGTATCCCGAGAAATTGTGAGCCATTACCGTGGCATGGCGATGACAATCTCCATAACGTTTGATGTCTTCTGGACTACACGTTTCGTCGATGGGGTTTAGGATCCATTGGGCGAAATCGGCCAACGTGTTCGGTCCTCGAAAGATTTTTTCACGTCCTCCAGGAATCTTGCTGCAGTGAGGGCAATAACTAAAGATAGGTTCTTGGAAGTACTTCTCGCACGCACGGTGAGCCACGCAGAAATTAGGAATGTGAATTCCAGTCTCATGCATACATTAGAAATGAAAAAAGATATAATTCCCTTTCTTCTGGGTATCTTCTAGTTGGGGTTGGTAATTTTGAATGAAGCATTCGTGCTCCAAGTCCACCATTTGTGACATCGTTTCTTCCCTCGACAAACGTGAAACTTGGCATTACTGGTACGTATGCCTTGTCCACAAGTAGGTCACATTCTCAGAAGCTGACAAGTACTTTTCTGCTGTGAACCTTGCATCTTCAAATGTTGTTGGTAACAGGTAAGACTGACAAAAGTGCGCTGACAAACAGTGCAATGCACTCGTAGTTGTCTTTTGTCCAGACAGGGTTGAGAGGCCAAACATCCCTCAAATTTCGATCCACAATGGTTGTGTCGTTCTCGATTGTTATAACCATAGGCACATTTTTCACAGTAGTAACCGTATCCCTGGTATCCAGTGATATTGGTAATGGTATGAAAATGACCTTCGTGATGATAGACATGAATGTATTTTCCGTCTTTAAATCGTAGCCTCGAAACAAAAGAGGACCACGCACTTCTTGAGGGTGTACTTTCAAGGTGTAATGTGGAGCCAAGGCACCTTGCAATTTTTGCATTTCTAGAATACCGCAAGGGGTGTCTTTGGATATCCCTGCTTGCTGTAATAGGAGTTCTGCTTCACTTCGTTGTTTGGCTCGGCTCAATCGTCGAATATTTCTCCAGGCTCTTTTCCATTCTATCGTCTCGTTCTTGTTGGCATACGTTTGTCCCACGACGATGGCACGGGATAAACACATCTGGCCTTGATAATTGTTTATTTGGACGAGGCTTGTTTTGGTGTTGTGAAGGCTGTCCACCAAAAACATTTTTTTTTGCGTTGTCCGGTCCCCTGAGGAAGAGACACGTTTGTTATGAACAGCGTGGCTTTTCCATCGGTGATGTGAAACTTGTCATTGGATTGTTGCACATGTTGAATTTTGTCGATGACTTTGGAAGGTGTTAATTGTGATGGGCTACTAAACTCGATCCAAACGGGAAACTTCAAATTATCGTGATGACTAGAAAGTCTCAAGCGATCGTCTTCTTTGGCGTGACATTGCTGTTTCAGTGTAGTTAACACAGAATTCCACACCTCGGTAATGAACCCTTCTGTATTCTCCAAAGGTACATTGAATTGAAATCTTTAAACTTTACTGCATACGTGTAAGCCGTTGTTCTAAATTTTCGAGAGGAACACTTTTCCGTCTCTCGAATGTGATAGTAATTTTCAGGGTTTATTAAGGGAGGTGAACTTTGCTTGGACGTCATTGTCTGGGTGTGGATTGGGGCTCACTCATGCCATCTTCAAAATCATTGGCATTAATTTGAGCCAAGACTTCAGCTAGTGTGCTAAGCGATACATTACGTTTCTGTCTCTTACTGTCTTCTCCTTTCTCTACAACACGATGCAGTCTTTTCATCTTGTCTGCAAAAATCAAATGACTACATTTTAAAGACCATAACAGGAGGAGGAGGAAGAGGTATTCTCCCCCAAGGAAGAATCCCGACACGTTCGCAAAGACAAGAAAAGAAGACGAAACGAAAGTGAAGAGGAAGAAGAAAAAGAAAAACATGTGACAGTAAAGAAATTAAAGAAACGGAAAGAGTGAACAGAAGAAACCGATGAACTTTTTAATGTGGTATTGTGTTATGTTATGATATGATATTGGATTGTAACGTTTGTACCAGAATACACCAGAGAGAAAAAACGTAAGTGTCTGTTGGTTTTGATTTTATAGAATATGTCCTACACTCACAGATTCATTTACTCACACGTACATCATGGAATTAAAAGATGAAAAAGGACTTTTGAGTTTTCATTGAATTAGGCAATTGAAATAGTATTTCTTTTCGAAATAATTTGAGTGGCCCTGAAAAGGACCTTTAGGGTTTTGTTTGTTTAAAACAAAGCATCGTCAGAAACGGGACGTAACCATCTTTAGCTGTCTTAAGCCTTTGCCACGGCCAAGGCCTACTTCGGGACTGGTGGTTCCTGTCAATGATTTGGTACAAATCACTAACGATGGTATGGCAGACGTAGTCACAGTTAGATTGGGTTCTTTAGCTCGAGAAGGTCTTTTTCTCTTCGGTTGTGATAAAGAAGTCTGGTACATTTGTTTCAGACTCCTTAACTCAGCTAAAATATCTAAAAGTACCGTCGTGACCGTTTGATTTTCATTATTCTCTTTCTGTCCTTGGTCTTCTTTCTTCTCTGTTGCTGCTACTGTTTCTTCCTGGTGTTTCCTTCTTGCTTCTACTTCTTCCCGCTGTTGAATAAGAAAAGCTTGTTCTTCTACTTTCTGTTGTTGTAAAAATCGCTCAAATTCTTCTTTTTGTCTCTGCTTAAAATCATTGACGTATACATAAGAAGAAGCAGAAGGTAACGAAGATTCCGGAATAAATTCTTGTGAAGTTAGAAAATCGACAATATCCCAGTTAAAATCAACTTCTTCTGGATGTAGATTTGTCATGACTTTGGTAGTCACTGCTGTCCCATTACTTGCTGTCTCCACTACTGGCTCACCCCAATTCAAGGTCTTCTTAGTGTCCGACATGATTGACAACTCTGTCGCATCGATTGACTGCGCACATACGCTAGTACCTCTATTTATGGAATGTGACGTCACAGACTGCTCTCTTCTGATTGGATGACTGTGACTGACTTTTGTAACGCACGTTTGGATTGGTGAATACACTCAATCCGTTTCGATCCGCTCTTCTCCTATAAATAACCGCAGTTCACGGTATTCGCTTCACATTATCATCATTCCATCATTCAGGCAGTGGACACCGAGCTGACAAGACCGGGACAGCGGCTATCCAGAGTGAGCATGGCGGCAGTGAGATTAATCCTACCAATTAGGAGTGCTTAAAAGAAAATGCACCCGTATGAGCAGGAAGAAGCTGTAGTGATTGAGCCACTACATTAAAAGACTTCACCACTAAATTACGACCAGCCACCAGAAGTTAGACTGCTGCAAAATCCCTACATGCTGACCAAGAAATGGCGCCACGTAGAAGAACCAAGATGGCCGCCCAAGCACGAGGCACAACGAGGCGTCACTATTGCTTGGGTGAAAATGGAGGGACATCTCGTGGAAGCAGAAAACATTTCCACAAACCACTTCTCAGCATAGTAGACGATATAATTTAACCAGTCAGAAGGGAAACAGGAGGATACAGATGTACGTGCTGTGACTTCCACCTTCTGCACCCCGAGTCGACGACAGCGGAGCAAGAAGTCAGAGATACATTGCCATTTCACTGTACTGAATAATAGGGGACTCATTTGGTATCGAGTACCCCTCTTTGACTAACTATTTGGCCCTGAAAACACAAATATGACCTTTTTGGTATGCCTTCGACAAAATTCATAACCAAAATCCCCTACCATTGACTACACTACTATGTGTCGCTTAGACATTTAATTTAAATACAATAGGGTCTTGCTTATGTACACTTTGTACTAGACCCTATTTTTTATAGGATGATAATTAATATTTTATAACTCAGATATTTGGTTAATTGCACAGGTGGCTTACACATTATTGGTTGTTAGGCTGTCCATTAGTAAAACTGGACTGAATTTGATAAAAAGAGCGTGCTTGGCTCTTCGCACCACTGCTTCCCGCTGCAGTAATATCTCGTGCTTGCACGACCTTACTATGCGGACAAAAGCGATATGAGTAAACTATTTTACTCTCGCTTCGCTTCACTGCTATTGCAGAATGGTTAGGCACTCTGAATACAAGATGGATTGGGTGGGTGTGTGTAGGTTCTATTCCTACCCACCCTACGGCCTTACATTCACCCAGAGGCAGTTCAATAATTGCCCCGTGGTGACGGCCAAACTAAATAAGTGCTTCTATAAGCACATAAACGCCTGCAGGGTGCGCGGCACCATTCCCACCCTCAGGATAAATTAAATAACTCCCCATTGGGAGATAAAACAGTGACAAGAGCCTTCGGGACGAATCACTATAAACCCATCTTATTGATTGATTGTATTCGCTTCACCTGTTTCTCAACACAAGATGTGGACCAAAGTAGAATCTTCTACCCTTGTTTCTACTATGCTATTTCGTACTGACTTACCCATGTATGTCAGATCATCGTGGATTGTCACTCATATGACTGATATAGCCTTTAGGAAGAGAAGGATATATGTGGAGAGGCAAGGTTGTTTAAAGAGAGTTCTCCTCTATGGCCCATCAGTGAGGAGAAGTTTAAGGAAGAGAAGAAGATCTGTGAGATGTCCTCTGTGTTAACAAGATACTGTTAACATTACACATAACGGTCCTTTTCAGGGCCACTCATATGCCTCGAAAAGATATTAGCTTTCTTTGCCTCTATTTCTCTTGTCGCTAGACAGTCCCAAATACAAAATAATATTTGCCATGTTCAATTTCCCTTGTCGCTAGATAAGCCCAAATAGTTCCCATGTTAAATTTCCCCTTGTCGCTATACAGGCCCACCATGTTAAATTTCCCTTGTCGCTATATAGACCCACAATGTTCAATTTCCCTTGTCGCTAGATAGGCTAAATAGTTCCCATGTTAAATTCCCCTTGTCGCTATACAGGCCCACCATGTTAAATTTCCCCTTGTCGCTATAGTGCCCCACGACCTTTGTCGCTATAGTGCCCCACGACCTTTTTGACTGCGATATCCATTGTCGCTATAAATCTTGTCGCTATAGTGCCCCAAGCCCTTTTTGACTGGATTTCCCATTGTCGCTATAGTGCCCCACATTACTTTTACTAATAGATGGAAGGTCTAGCTTATACAAGTGTGTCAGCGATATGTTTTTGTCTGGACCAGAAACGATGTCAGTTGAACTGCAGTTTCATTTAGATTTTTGTTGTTGTTGTTGTTGTTTTGGGGTTTAACGCCAGCACACGATAGCCTATACATGGCGGCCAGTATTATTGGTCGAGGAAGAACCGGGAAAACCCCCCGATAAGAACCACCGACCCACGAGAAGATACTGGCAAGCTTTCTCACATACCCACATTGGCCGAATCTGAGACTCGAGCCCACGCAGACAGAGGAGAAATGGCAGAGATCCGTATCGGAGAGCACTTAGACCACTAGGTCAATCGCACCCCCACCCCCATTTAGAAAAGGCGCGACTAAAATCTCATATTCATTTACGGGTGAATTAAAAATGATTGAACGATGTTTTAAGTAGGTTTTTTATTTATATTTTTTTATACCATGGATATGTACCGCCTCACATGGCCGTGGTCACTAAGCTAACAACTTATTAACGTTTCTATTAACTTTCCAAAACTGTGAAGTTTTAAAATAAATGTCCACAGAACATAGTTTTGAATATCAATTATTGGTAGGCACACCTGATTAGACATTATTAGATTTTTGTCGCAACATAAGAAAATAATTGAAATGTTATTTATAATGTTGTCTGGTTATGATAATGGTCACTAGCGGTTGAGCAGAAGTATCCCGCCAGTAGCGTCATCTATTCAGAACCGAATTTACCACCAATATCATCGCACCAATATCAACTATTGCAATAGAAGGTTATTAACATTAACAATGATGTTCAGTTCCGTTTTTACTTCTACTTCGTATAAGAGCGAGACATTTGACTCGAACGTAAATGCATTCTGTGCCAGGTTTGATGATTCGCCGTTGGTGACTATCATGTAAGGGGCATACAATTCCTACGAGGATGACTAGTTCGCAGATCGATAGACTTACAACCATGG
The DNA here is from genome assembly GCA_030141615.1 of Unio pictorum. Lineage (NCBI taxonomy): Eukaryota > Metazoa > Mollusca > Bivalvia > Unionida > Unionidae > Unio > Unio pictorum. The sequence goes on from JARLTB010000254.1 coordinate 5,355,734, forward strand.
ACAAACCCTCATGTCAGAGAAACTTGAACAATCAAGCAAAAACGTGATCTAGTTTTGTCGTGAGATCTAGCGAAGTCAAAGATAGGGCAAAGACGCCAATATCGTAACAAACAATTTAATTATTCTTTGACTTGAAGTAACGATATACTTTCGAGGGCTCACAACTATTTCTTGACTATATGACCTATTTTGAAGCACGTCAAGCCGGGTCGGTCGAGTTGTGGAAATTAACAGCTTTCTTTGGAAGGTCACTTTGTGTCGCGACACACATCATGCAAGGCTCAGCTTCCAAACTGTTTCAGAAGAAAAGGAGATAAGGAAAATCATACGAGTTGTTTCGCTTGCATATCCTAGTTGCCCACTTGATCGACTTCTTGCAAAACATTGTTTATTCAGAGCAGGGATGTAAGGGGGGGGGGGGGGGGGCGGGAGAAGAAGGAATTTGCATGTTTTGTACAACTGCTGTAGCCTATATACAAAAATGAACAATCACGTAACTTTTTACGCTCCCCCCTTAACAAATTGAAATGACGTCCCTGCGTCAGAGCTATTGAATATGGAGAACGGAGACTTAAGGTCTGGTGCCACCTCTTTGGCAGCTTGACAGGATTATTCAGAATCAGGGTGGAATGGAAGGTTTCTCTGCATACTTGTTTAGGGCACACACCTGTAAACTTTGCTTCTAAGAGTCACGACAAGTCCACGAAAATGTGTATAGAAGAGAAGACCGACGATAAATGTAATCGAACACTTTGAAGCGAAAGCAGAGCTCTCAGTGGAACAATATACAAAATTTAGCAAGGAATATAAACGAAGAAAATACGAGCGGCGCCAACAGTATTAAAAATAGTAGCATGATACAATAACATATAGTGCTGGAATTGTAATGATTGGGGTCATTACCAACATGAGTGTACCAAGCCTTTAAACAAAGATATTCCTCGATAGAGGAAGAGCGACCAGTGTAATGGAGGCTCTTCTAAGACAACAAATTACACAGAAACACCAATCTTGTAAATGCTGTGAATGAAGGTCCAGGCTTATATATGCAGTTTTTGATTGAAAGTCCAGGCTTATATATGCAGTTTTTGATTGAAAGTCCAGGCTTATATATGCAGTATTTTGATTGAAAGTCCAGGCTTATATATGCAGTTTTTGATTGAAAGTCCAGGCTTATATATGCAGTTTTTGATTGAAAGTCCAGGCTTATATATGCAGTTTTTGATTGAAAGTCCAGGCTTATATATGCAGTTTTTGATTGAAAGTCCAGGCTTATATATGCAGTTTTTGATTGAAAGTCCAGGCTTATATATGCAGTTTTTGATTGAAAGTCCAGGCTTATATATGCAGTTTTTGATTGAAAGTCCAGGCTTATATATGCAGTATTTTGATTGACATGATGCATCTTGCTTTGCTAGTAGATAAAGGCACTGTGATTTATATGAGCAGCTAGCGACAGAAAGAGCACATGGTCAACGAATGCCAAAACTCATCGCAATTTATATCTAACTCATCAGTGCTGTAAGTGACAAGATTGAGCCTCGTAGATTAATTCTTGATTGATTGGAAGGGAGTCAACAGACGAGAAAATGTCGGCGTAGCTAAATTTAGGCCTGATGGAATTCTTGTGTTAGATATGTTCAAAGGCCGTAAGTTCAACATTAACTTGATTGGATGCACCATACAAATACAGGGAATGATGCTCCCTTGTTTGTTTTTGGTACACACACACACACACACACACACACACACACACACACACACACACACACACACACACACATATATATATATATATATATATATATATATATATATATATATATATATATATATATATATATATATATATATATATATATATATATATATATATATATATATATCTGAGATGTGGGCATATGGTTTTGTTTGAGAATATCAACGTTCTGACAGAGAATGAAGTCAACATTCGCGGCTGGTTGTGGGGGGACTGTATGTAGAATCGTTAATAATGCCGCTTTTGTTGTCAATATGGTTGTTGAATCCTGCAGAGATCTAACAAATTTGCAGGCTGGTGTTTGGTGCACTCAAGCCATTGATCATTAATGTTGATAAAAATGTCAAGTATTCTACCAGGTACTCGAGCAACAGATATCAAGCAACCATTCCCCAGTACCCAGTTGAACGAATTTCGCTTTGTTTTTTTGACATTGATAATGACATGTGTATAATTGTTTTAAAAAAATATGTCAAGAAAGGGAATGCTACACCGATTAGAGTCCCGCTTAGACGATTGCCTATGGCTCAACACTCTTCTTCCTGATAAACCCGGAACAAGAGGTATGCTGCTCACAAATTGTTTGTTAGCAAAACGCCAGGCAGGGTCCTGAAGAATCTGTATCAATCAGTGTCGGGATATAGTAACGTGTGCGGCCAACGAAATAGTGCTAGAGAAATTAGGAACCGTTATTAAAAATCAGAAGGCCACCTATGATCCCAAGATCAGTCGTTCAGTAATGGCGACCTTGTGTGGTTACACCATACTCAGAAAAAAGAAGTTCAAACCACCCAAGCTTCGGTAAAATGGAATGAATCCTGTCGCATTGTTAAGAAACTAAAGGACGCCAATTGCCTCATGACAATAAATGAACATAAGACGAATCAGATTATTGACTTCGGTCGATTGAAACAATGAGTGGTACAAACAACAAAAACCCACCAATAGCCAGGATGAGTTATTGTACAGAAATGATGAGACAGACGAGGAGGAAGAGGAAATTTGTCCATATTAGGTAACCGCTCAAAGAACTAAACTTGTGACACGACGGGGTACACGTTGCAAGTCCAAAAGAAATGAACATGAGAACCGTAGCAATGCAAGCACCAAGCAGTCGCTAGCCGATTTAGTATCATGGAACAAATAAATTGACACTAGGATGGCTCGCCGAGGCGACGGCAAGGCTTTTTTCTGAACCACATATATCTTACGCAGCCGTTTGTTTCTGTGAATTTATTTTTGTTATACTTGATTTTACTGACTGGTGAAGAAACAAAAATGCAATGCAACGGTTGTGTTCCCGTTATTGAATTGGTGGGTTGTAACAACAGGTTGAATCGACAAACTACACGGATAACTTAGATAGGTACGTGCTCTGGAGTGATATACATTTCGTAATTATTTTTATTTAATACCAATGACTGTATGTGATGGCAGCTGGAAGAAATAGGGTGACATGTTATCAAGCCTTCCAAACTGAAATTAACGGCCAGGGCGGAAGCATTCCATGATGAATTCACCGGCTACATGGTCGACACCAGTGTGAGCCATAAGGTAACATGGATATGGGCTGTGATCGACAGTCTGGAGAGGGATGGGCCAGAGATGATACACCAGAGATGACTAACGCATATGATACACCAGAGATGACTAACACAAATCGATAGACTTCTCATATCGCATCGCTTGAAGCACGGGTTACCAATGACCGCTATATCCACAGGACTCCATGACGGTGGTGATAGGTATGCTACTAATGCAATTAACAACGAAGTACAGGCAAGAGAGAACATTAGCCTTAGAATGTGGAATGTGGAATATCAGGACATTAAAACCAGCAGGGAAACTCGAAGAGTTAACCCATCAGATAGGAAGATGCAAATGCCACATGTTTGCGAGAAGCGTTGGAGAAATTTCTGAGAAAGATTACAGGTGAAGGACACGGGATTTACTTCAGTGGGCATCGGTCATCTTCCTGAGGTTATCTGTCTTCAAAATCACCATCACAGAGGATTATACCCCACCATCTAACCATGATGATGAGGACGCGGATGTGTTATATAACCAGCATAAAACTCTTATCAACCAGACATCCATGAAGTATATTCTAGTTCTTCAAGGATAATGGAATGCCAGTGTAGGAAAAGACGCACAGGAAGGCTAGCGAGACGTGTGTGTGCTCTTTACTGTAATGCACAGGTCACTGAGAGATGAATAAAGCTCCTGGTCTTCTACAATTGATTAGTGCTAACAAACACGCTTGGCCGCCACAAACTATCTAGATGGTGGATTTGGCACAGTCCAGATGGAAAACATCACAATTAGATTGACTACATCTTGGTAAGAAATGGTTCCATTCTAGCGTCAACACATCCAGAACAAATAGCTTCACAGGATATGACATAGGCAGCAACTATGAGTTACTGATGATGACTATCAAACAAAGACAAACAACCCAAGGCAGGTTAAGATCAGTTTTGAACTCGAAAACCGTACTGTCAGTTCCGTTTCCTGGCTTTGTTTAGGAATCCCATTAATGAATATAGTTGTTTATTACTTAGATGCAGAATTTGTGATTCAAGTTTCAAATGCATGTAATTTTTAAAACGATGCAGCATCGCTTATGGATTTTTCAATGCAAAACCTTTCATCTAGGATGGCTATATGTTCTGACATGCAGTTTGCGTCCTGAATACAAATTGAAAGATGCAATATTATGACGCTTCTTAAAGTACCATTTGCTCCCTAGAAAAATGAAACATTATGAAAATACACCTCATCTATGCTCCAAACAATGTCATCTTGTAAATACGATATCATGAGATAGAAATAGATATTTTTAGTTTTCATGACAAAAGAATTCCCACAAATTAATATCAGCTATATTTATAACCTTTAATCGCTTGTTTTATCTGAGTCACTTATGAAAACAAGACAGTGGAGTGAGATTTAATGAAAGATACTCGGGCCAAAATCCATCTTTCAGAAACATTTCGGATTTTAAAACATGAAGGAATGACATGTTTTTAGTTAATTATTAGAGTATATTAATGTGTTAAGTTCATAATTTCCTTTATTTGAATTTTACGTAATTTCTCTTGTCTACAATGCATTATCTGTTTTCTTTTAGTCGTGTATTGCATATTTGTCTGCTGACTATTTTGCCAGACGTTGGCATCATCCTCATAGTGTTACTGCCGATGATATAAACATTGTAGCAAGTACATTGTCGGTTTCAATATCAACGTTTCCTATTTTCATTTTTAGAAAAACCTCTCTAATGTCTGCAGTGATTTTACAGGGTGTCGCCTATAGTGTATACCTAACTATTCATCCGCTATTGAACATTAAGAAGACACCATCGTCACCAGGTAGCATACACGTGGCAAATTAATAGACTATAGGGTAGATACCATTTCATTTTCTGATAGTGGGTGAAGGCTGTTCCTTTATTTCGAGCCGATGTATTTTCTTTTTTTTTGATCTCACGATATGTATTTCGTCCCACTTAAGATTAATATGAAAATAAATATTATTATTTTGCTAGACATCGGAGATATGTGACAGTCGGAAATTAAAACAAAATATCAGGGATCTACGCGGAGAATGAGCTTGTTGCCTTTAAATAGATTGAGGTATTCAGTGGTATGTTCAGAATTACTCAGTACAACGATTTTCGTATTAGTCAACTCCACACGCAATATTGGACGGTTGCGATCAGTATCGCGTGTCTTGACCCAAGATATCATCATTCAGTGTATGAAACAGACTTTGCATACAGAAAGGTTTACTAAATGAATTTACAGTTAACCTTTGCAAAGATGATATTAAATCAATTACGTGACAAAAAATTAGACTCGTCTCTGATAACAGCAATGTATGGATTTAATTCACATTTTTATAAATATTTGTTTTACCTTTATAAACTAAATCAATATGAATGTCATCTGTGCTTGGATTCAATATTTGAAACGTGGTTAAATATTGTTTCCTTGTCGGATTACGTAACAAGGTACCCATAAATAGCATATAAAGAACTAGAAAACAATCAATTCAGCAAATGTCTTGCGACCTGATCTATATCTAGATCAATGTCAGAGTATTTGTCCATTTACCTGCAATTTTGAGTGCATACTTGTAAAAGAAAATGTTGTCTTTTAAATTCTTTTGGATCGTTCAGCATGCATTTTTAACAATAAAGTTCTTTTCCAATCGCATCCTACATTTCGTTTTTAAAATATGAATTCAAGAGATAGTATTTTTAACTTTTAAAAACAATTAGAAATGGATTGTTTTGAAACAAAATGCAGTAAAACTCATTAGGGAATTAGCTTCATAATGAGCACTGGAAATAATTTGTCACAAAGTTAATCCTTAGGAGCAATATTGTATAGTTCATATAAACTTTTTGCATTTTAATTTTTTTTAAAAATCTTTCTTACTTTCTTTTGAGATTGGTTTAATAGTCTTCACATTTTCAAATTTACAGAGTATTTTTTCCTTCACCGATATCTTGAATAATGGTGACTTGTCATAATGATAAAATAGATTTATGTGGAGTGAATATTAAATAAATGAAGTACATGCAACGCTTCGAAAGATCATTATGTCCGCATGGTTGCCAGCACTATGATATTCCGAATTTTAGAACTAAAACATCGCAATTTCCGTAGCAGATTTTTATAATTAGCTTCCTCCTACTTTAAACATCAGTGGAATTCAAGTATTAACGATCAATAAATAATTCAAATACAGACAAATCGAGAGGACATGATAAAAACAAGGAAAATATATCGCATGTAGATACGATTAGATGTCGTCCCTTTACAATTTCTCAAGCAAATTTCAGATTTAAAAAAAACATCTTGGATAGTAGCTCCTCAACACTAATTTGTATAATTTAGTTCTGTTTCAGATTGCCAATTAGAAAAATTACCGGTCAAAATACGTCGTGACAAATGCTGAACATAGAATCAATGCTGATGAAAAAACAGGTACCATTGAATACCTGACCAGGAAAACAATGTAAGTAACGTATACCCTCGCTTATTTGCCAGTAGATCTGTGCAGTTTGTTTAAGGAGTTATCAGTAGAAACAACAATATAGACCCTGATCTGCAGAAGGATTTTATTATGGCAGACCAGGGTCTTTTATTTTCTTTCACAGTTCTATTCGACTTATAAGCGAGTGTGTTCGACATATAAGCGATTTACGGTAACTTGATGAATTATGTGGTACACAACTCCCCTGTCTGAGCAGCATTTCATCTGCTTAAATGTAACAGGTAGGCGCTCATTTTGAAACCAGGCTATTAGTGTCCCAGTAAGTTAAAAGACGTAATCAACTTCAAAATGATACATTATCAAGTTAAAAGACGTAATCAACTTCAAAATGATACATTATCAAGTTAAAAGACGTAATCAACTTCAAAATGATACATTTTCAAGTTAAAAGACGTAATCAACTTCAAAATGATACATTATCAAGTTAAAAGACGTAATCAACTTCAAAATGATACATTATCAAGTTAAAAGGAATATATATGTAGGGTCATATAAGGCACATGTGCTCAACGCGAGAGCGAAGTTGAGAAAAAAAATCTAAAGGAAAAAATCATTCAAAGTGACAAAACTTCCTCAGATTACCCACAGGACTCGTTCTGACAGAGGACACTATCATACTATATAAGATAAAAGGTAAGTAACTTCCAAATACTTCATTCCACCCATGACCCTAGATTTCCTTCTGGTATTTTCGTTTTTAAAGACACACGACCATACTATATGGCTTGTTTTACTCCTGATATATTTTTCTATTCAGCAAGCCTTCATTAACGTTTCTGCGTTGCACGAAACTCAAGTTACCTGCTCGGAAACGTGCGAATTTTGCTTGCCGAGATAACGTCACGCTCAGGTGAAAACCGGTGAAAAGAGCTAAATATACCATGTTTGCGACTCTACGATACAGAACGGTAGTAGATAAAACAGTACATTTTACTTAGCGTTAAATCGATTCAGCTTTAGGAATCATATTCCAGGGAAGAATTAGACCTTGTTTTCTTCACTACACTGTCATCGCATATAAGCGACTCTCATTTTCAAAACACGTAACCAAATACGGTACACACGTCAATGGAGATTTTTGATAGATCAGAGAAATTAATATTTTCAGTCATTATCCAAAGTACAATGACTAAAATAATAATGATTGCACAATATCAAATTAAAATTTCCAGAAATACGTTAGATAATGACTGAAAGTATTTATTTCTCTGATGCATGTTAGTTAAGTATAACCTTTTGAGCTAATCATATTTCGTCGTCGACGTGTGTGCCGCAAATTGTAGTTTCCAGCGTGAATACTATTGGTCCAAATAAATTATAGTGGTTCAATTTCAAAGTCTCGAATCCATAAGAGACAATAATTTACTTGGAATTTGATAAAACATGTTATTTTTTTTTTTATACAAATTTTCTATAGTGGAACGTTTCCAATAAAATGGAGTTTTCATATTAGGTACGAACTATTATTCAGTGTCGTGCACAAAACGTTTAATGGGTCGGTGGTTCTTTCTGGGGTTTTCCGGGTTCTTCCTCAACCATTACTACTGGCCGCTATCTTGTGCTGAGAATGGCGTTAAACCCTACAAACAACAAAACTTTTGACTAACTAGTTTTCCAGTGCTACTTGGTGTCTTTGAATGTGATTCGAATATAAATGGTTCAGATCGATATGACTGATTTTGCAGGGAAATTTAATTATTTTTCATCAATACAAATAGTCATTTATGTGCTTATGACTGTAATTGTATGGTCATGGTGTTTTAAACATCTTCGAAAGTGCACACCTACCGTGATAAAGAATTTACACCGCTGTAGGAGTTCTCGCCACAAAAGGTACATACACAAAACTGCATACGTTTTTTCTTCCAAGTGGACGGAAAGAACTTGCTTGATGTGTAGTATGCGTTGCGGCCGTCAGGCCCTGTCGTATTCATAAGCCATACCAATCGAGTTATTACCCGGCTCGGGAGAAAACACGAAACAGCTTTTGTATTTATAATAAGCTACCATTTTCACACTTTCTAAATCATACATGCGCAATACAGATGTTCAATCCATATTTCTGTAGCACAAACCCAGATTCGAACTACTTGGGTTTCTTCTTTGACGTCAGCATGTAAATAATTTTAGACGCAGTGGATCGAACTTTACAATTCGCAGTTCATTTTCAACTGCGTTCTTAATGTAGAGCTACAAATATATAGAAAGCGTAAAGGATAGGGTATGCACGAACAACAAAGCCGCATTAGTATTTTCTTCAGGATCGGAGGGAAAATGATATTTTATGGATTATGCTTGACACCCTCATTGCAGTCGTACGTCATATCAAACACAACATTTAGAAATAGCGAGTTCTGTTCATCCTATGCCGCACGTGTGAAGTGCTTTCGATGGGAAGAGCCGAATGCTTCCAGTGTACAGACGATATCTGTATATAAATACCTCACCGTAGGTATAAAAAAAACAATCTTTAGTAAGCAGTCTACTTTAAGAAATTGCACATCTTCAGCTGTAGAGGTATGTGAGTTATTAATTTCAATTTGTATAATGTATAGCTATTGTACTACCACCTGTATCTTTGTTTTTTTCTTTGTAGATTCGGTCTACGTGGAATAATGTAAATCTTTTCTATTCTTATTTGTGACTTAATAAACGTAACAAAAGATTTATATTGGCAATACAAAGTTGAATTTTTAAAGAAGCATTTAGAAACGTAGGATTATTATTGGGCACGGACCAGCTGTAGAGCTGACCAGAGCGACGAGAGTGATCGGAGTTGACGTGGTATCAGTGCATAGAAGTCGACTCTGATTGATTGTTTGACCACCAGCCTGGAATACTGACGGCTTGATTGGCCAGTGTGATTGGTAGTCGAGTGTACTGGTGATGGCGTGTATAACTCCATGCATCTTCTAGCTGTTGGCTAATTATTGGTGGTTCATAAAACCCAGTGTGTTATTGGGACTGTAAAGATTGTTTCTATATCCGTTCATTTTTATTAACATAATTTCACTATTTGAGTTAATACATTTTACTATTCGAGCAAAACACTTCATTGTTTACGGTTTGAGTAAAACACATCATTCATTTCGTGGTGAAATCACCGTGAATCATTCACCCCTAGTCTTTGTACTGTGTAAGGTCATTTTTTGTATTTTCATTATTAAGCCCGTGCGTTTTATGTCAATTGATCCAATATGTGGATCATATACATGCACATATTAATCATAATTAATTTCTTATTAAAATCATTTGCTTATAAACATCGTGTTTCTATCGCTATCAATTGTGTTATGTTGTGTTGTAAATCCAAAGCCCACCCGGTTATCTTGTTACAAATGGTGTTAGAAGTCGGATCATTTCGGATTTAACGAAGCTCTGCAATTATTGTTTCATTAGTCTTCTATGATCTTTGTGTGTGTGTGTGTGTGTGTGTGTGTGTGTGTGAGTGTGTGTGTGTCGGACGCTCTTGACATGACGGTGAGGTTAAGTAGACACATTACATTACTTTTTGGTACATATTTCATGTTTGCGTTGCCTTCTGAGGAAAATACAATTCGTTGAAACTATAGTAATTAGGCATTTTCTGCATAATACTGCACTTTAAGTTGGTTATATATGATTTTTGAAATGTCATCAATGAAAGAACTCGTGAAACTGAGGAAACATTATGGCTAAGGGGGGGTCCTCTTAGAAATTTCTTTCGTAACGAACATGCTAGGGAAAGGGATCAGAGGTTAAAGGAGAGGGAAATATAAAGGGAAAAGCTAAGAGCTAGAATGGAAAGCCAAAGAAAGAAAAATGGCTTTTAAAAAGGAGAACATAGAGTTAGAAAAGCAGGCCGAGAGAGAAACAACAGAATTGGAGAAGGGGAAGACATAATTAGAAAAACAGACCGAAAAAGAAAAGGATAGAATTATAAAAGGGAAGCGGAGAGGAAACAGATAGAGCTAAAAGAGCAAGCAGAAAGGGAAAAGGTAGAACGACTAAGAAACTTAGAGAGAACAGGAAGTTAGAAAGGGAAGAACAATTGAGGTTAGGAGCTTTAGAGTTAGAAGATAGAAATAGAGAAAGGGCATATCAAAGACATTACGATCTATTAAAATCTACACTTGCCATCTTAGTGAAGAACCTGGATGAAACATCTTCCAGATCTGACATCGAGATAAGCGCCGAGAATACAAAGCTGATGACCAATAGTGGCAAACAAATCACAGCCAAGATTAAAGTCAGATGACAGGAACTGGAAACAGTGGGCCAATTCAAATATTTTGGTTCCATAGTCACTGAAGAGGGATCAAGAGCAAACATTTTGTCATGAGCAGCACAAACAATTGCAGCTATGTCAAAGCTAAGACCCATCTATAGAGACAAGAATATCTGTCTGAAAACTAAATACAGACTCTCAATCTTTCTGTATTCATGTGAGGCCTGGACCCTGACAGCAGAATTACAACGAAGAATCCAGGCACTTGAAATGAGATGCTACAGAACCATCCTTGGCATCTCTTACATGGACCACATCACAAAGGAAGAAGTGCGTAACACCATCAGGCACGAAGTAGGCCAATATGAAGACCTCCTCACCACTGTCAAAAAGAGAAAGCTGAAATGGTATGGCCATGTCACTAGAGCCAACCGTCTATCCACAACAATACTGCAGGGCAGTGTCCAATGTGGCAGAAGGAGAGGTAGACAGAGAAAAAGGTGGACTGACAACATCACAGAATGGACCAGGAATAGTTTTGCGGAGACACAGACATTGGCACATGATCGAGACAAGTGGAGGGAACTAGTCAGATGTTTCGCAGCACAGTGCTTCAACGGCCACACTCGGTCAAGAGACTGATGATGTTGTTGATGATAAAAAATACACGGGAGGGAGGAACATGATTTTAAACTGAGGTCCAAAGTTGCCCCCATTTGAAGACGACAAAGATAATATGGATAGGTATCTAAACAGGTTCGAAAGAAATGCCACAAAAATGGGGAAAAAAAGATTGGTATCCTCATCGTAGCGCGTTTTCGAAGAGTTAAGCATTTGACGTATATTCGCGTTTAGCTGCGGCCGATTTGCTGAATTACCTCGCGTTGAAAGGCGCATTTCTGAAGAAATACGAGCTAACCAAGCAAGGCTTTCGCAAGAAGTTTAAGTATAGCAAACCCGAGAGAGGCGAGACATTCACCCAGTTTGTCACTAGGACGTGCAATTACTTCCAGCGATGGGTGGAATGTGGTAAAGTCGTTAAGACATTTAAGGATTTATGGATTTCTTGCTTCGGGACCAAATATTGACAACTTGTGTCAAGGAGTTATATTTGTTCTTGAGGGAAAAGTCCCTCACGAATACATATGAGATGGCGACACAGGCGAAGCGATTCTCTGAAGCTCGCGAAGGTTGTCTGAATCTCATTTCGCGAGACATCAAAAATGGAAATCAGGTCAAGGACCAAAACCCCAGGGAACCCGAGAAACCTGGTATGGATAAACAGGGAACGCATAAAGGCAAGTAATGTTTCACTTGCAAGGAGCGAGGTCATATCTCCCCCAATAGTCCTAAGCGGAAAGGACCAGTCCAAAGAGTCGCGGTGGCCATTGAAGTCAGACGGTCGATAGATGGAGAACTCGAAGTTTCTCAGCAGGGGAAGTGGGATTCAGTACACAAACCAGTAGTGCGTATCGAGTACGGTCTCGAGGCAATTCAATCGATCGGCACGTGTATTATCCCCTAGGCAAGTGTACCTACGGCAAATGTCACTGTCAACGGACACGAAGTGACTGTTTCACGAGACACATGGTGCACTAGTGTAGTCGTGAAACGAAGCCTCGTTCGCGATGACCAATTGCTTGGGTTTAAATTGCTGTGTATGCTACTGGACTAAATAACTTTCCTGTCGCAAGGATATATATCGAAGCATCTTTCTTGACCGAAACCGTGAAAGCGTTGTGCAAAGCCAACCATATATATATATATATATATATATATATATATATATATATATATATATATATATATATATATGAATATACGATGGTAATGTACAGGAATCTATGTCACAGAAGTAAGCACAGAAAGACATGGTTTTGCCTTAGAACTATCTGAATATTTTTCGTTGTACATTCGTACTACGTTATCTAGGGTGGATACGTGTTTTTCCAGGTAAGCGACTGAACTAACATGTATCTCGCCGAAAATTACTTGCGACGAGGGACATTAAAAGCATGATATGCACGAGTATTGTGCCCTGCCTATTACGCACTCTCCTATGAATTTAAGGAAAATCAATTTATAATCACACTGGTCGTTTTGGATCTAGTCAAGGAGTGTACGCTCATCATTGTGTTCTCCAGCCATAGAGGTACGTGTTAAATATATATTTCATTTGATATGCGAAGCTTGTTCAGTTTGTAATGTTATATCGTGTAATGACACATTTCTTAAAACGTAGATTTGAAACGTTGTGAACTTTGAATTACAAGTTGCTTTTAGAGTTTAATGTATATCATATATCTAGAGATTTTTCAGAACCCATTATTATGACCAGTTTAGTTTTACTGTAGCTGACTAAAGCTGAATAGAGCTGTCTAGAGTTGTTTAGGGCTGACTGTAGCTGTTTAAGGTGGTTGGAAGCTGTTTAGAGTTGTCTGGAGTTTGCAGAATATTTAGTGCTGCGTGCTGTTCATACGTATGTATGTGCGTATGTCTGTACATGTGGTGGAGCCACGATTGTAGACGTAGCTAATACAAGGGTGATGTATGCTGTCTGTACGTGTGTATACGTATGTCTGTACATGTGGTGGATCCGTGAAGGGTACGAGAGGCCGCAAAAGTGTGGGCCAACCCAAGGACTCGGTGAAACTGTGTGGTTCATCAGTTTATGAATCGTACGACTGTACAAGGGTCAAGAAGCATATGTTTGTTCCAGTTGTTGTTTCAATTGGGTACATTTTCATTTACATGATATTATTTTGAATCTTAGTTGTATTCCAGAGATTATGTTAATCTCACGTACAGTGCATAACATCATTTGAAATACGTTTAAATACCTTGAAATTGTTGGAATCTTAATCATAATCCGTGTGTGAGATTATGTGAATCTCTCTTATAGTGCATACTATCATTCGAAACGGATCTGCAGTCCTTGAGGTTCCTTGAATGTGTATTTCATATTGAATCATATGATTGGTTTATTTTCAATGTGTGAATGTTTGTGTAGAGTGATTGGATCAATCGTATGTTGAGAGCGTGTGAGAATCATTGTACTTATACACCATCTATTTTTCTTTAATGATTCATTTCATAAATATCTATCTTTCTCACATTGTATTTGTGTTATTCGTTTAATCGAAAACCCACTCATTTTCTATTATGCAACAATCTAGACTCACAACCATGTCAAAATCCGATTTCCAATCATCGAAGCAATGCAAACCAGAGCTTAGGTATAAGAGGATAAGCACCGGAAGTAGTTACTGACAACTACCGCGAAGAATTTCTGAATGAGTAGAAACATGACGCGTCTTACTTACAACCACGGAGAGAGCATTATCGGGTACCGTGACGAAGTGTAAGAGCGGGAGTACCTATAAATTTCTACCTCGAAAAGGATTAATGTACAGAGAATAATCTACACTTGATAGGGTGTTATTGCAACTAGTGGTTCCCCAGATATTTGGGTAGCATGTACCCCAGTTCGCGCACGACTCCAGTACGGCGGCTCATTTAAGTATGAAGAAAACAACAGATTGTGTACTAAGTGTATTCTAATGGACTAGTGTTAATAGCCAAGTAGCGCGGTCTTGTCGCTCGTGCTATGTTTGCAAGAAGAATTACCTCTAAGGGAAGGGTAACTAGAGTACCGTTAGATCCGATGTCCTTGATAGATAATGCGTTTAAAAGAATGGTCGTTTACATTTTAGGAAATATATTTCCACATATTTCCACATACAGATCGGAGAAACCAATACATCTTAATGCTGGTAAATTAGGCCAAAAGGTACCCTGAAACCATAGCTTTGCCATCAATCGAGACCGAAGTGGTTCTTACGGATTGTGGAGCGCAATTAATCTCAGATCTCATGGTAGAAATTAGTATGTTGTTGTCCCTTAAACAGTTGCTCACAACACCCTACCACCGTATGTGGAATCGGTTGGTAGAGAAATTCAACGGGACGTTGAAGCAAATGTTGCGACGGATGTGTGCGCAAAGACCTACCTACGGATTGGGATAGTTATCTGAACATAGTTCTGTTGGCGTATCGTGAAGTTCCTTACGTTTGAAGTATTTGTACAGTAGGACAGTTCATGGTCTTATGCGTATTCAACGCTAACTGTGGTCAAACGAGGTCGCGAACGAAGATGTTAAGACAGCTTACCAATACGTGGTGGATTTACGCGATCGTTAAGAAGGTACCTGTCGAATGGCGCAACGCGAAATCGCAAAATCTAGTCGTAGGTACGTGAAGTACTACAAACGAGGAACGCGGAAAAAGAAGTTTGACGTAGGCGGTAATAAGTTCGTGCTCCTCGCAACAAATTAAAACAACCTGTTAGCCAAATGGAAAGGGCCATACGAACTCAAACATGTAAAAGGCGAGATGGATTACATCATCGACGTAGAAGGTACGTCCATAATATTCACGCCATTATCCTGAAACGTTACGTAGAAGGACCTAGTTAAACGATTGGTAAAGGTGTCTTAAATGTAGTATGTGATAGGTCGTGTGACGAATCGGAATTCGTCTCCATTACAGAAATTCCCCTTGAAGGAGGGAGAGAAGGTATAGAGGAGATCAATGTACGCCTAGATTCATCCGAGGGTCAGCGTACGCAGATATTTGCGGTTTTGTCCCAATACTCAGACGTGTTTACGGACAAACCAGGCCATACTGGATTGATTCAACACGAGATCAAGTTGGAACACCCCAGAGCCAATCAGGATTAAAATGATATCCAATACCATTTAATGAGCGAAAGACGATCAAGGAAGAAGTGGGACAAATGTTAGACCAAGACGTGATCGAACCTTCCAATTCCCTGTACTCGTCCCTCGTTGTGTTAATTCGTAAGAAAGAAGGGACAACCCGCTTTTGCATTGACGTTTGGTAACTTAACAAAACCATTGCATTTGTATCACCATCATTTGTGTTGTATTGTAAATGAGAACTACCACCCGGTTATATTGATACAGAGTTAATGACGTCGTTTGCATCATATTTCGCTACGTGTGAAGTAGAAGGTAAGTTCTAGTCGGGTAACGCAAGTACTGCATGATAATTTTGGAACACAATTTATTTGACTTTTTGCAGGTGACCTGAGTATATATACTGTTCGGCTGCTCCAATTACAATATTTTTTTATAAAAAAAAAAAACAACATTTCACTCACATTAACGACGTTATGGTTTGTAGATTTCTAAATATTTTCATTTAACGGAAAAATGCTGGGTTGTATATCGTTTGTGCATTGGAGTGTGGTGTGGTGAGAAAAATGTTTATGCATGGTTGGAGCATCCTGGGAAGCAATTACAATCCATTGTGTGGAAATTATAATCAGTTAGCATGAACAAACTGTCTGACACAATCACAACTGTAACAAGATAACAGGGTGGGTTTTTCGGATTTACAAAATACTTTTGACGATGATATAAATACAATGTTTAATAATGAATGACTTGAATGAGCAATTAAATATGAATACGTGCGTGTATATATAATCCATATATTGGATTAGTTAAAATAAGAACGCACAAATGTTATAATGAAAATACAAACAAATTACTTCACAAAATACAAAGACAAGGCGTGAATAATTCAAAGTGATTTCAAAATAAAAATAGGGATATAGTTTACTCAGCTAGCTAACAATGTAGAATATTACTAGTGTAGAAAAATGAATTCACTCAGATAGTGAAGTTATGCGAACAAAAATAGACAGATATACAACTTACCTTTACAATCCCGAAAGATACAATAGGTCTTACGAACCTCAAAATTAGACCACGGCTAATAGATTATATGTAAGGAGATACACCCCATAATCAGCACACTTTACAGTTCAATTAACAGTTGCTACGGTTATTTCCTGTGGTTGGCTTTACAGCTTGCACCACATCGACCGCTAATCACTCCGATAACTTTGAACGCTCGGGTCACTATGGACACCCTAGACACCTCAGACACTATAAACGGCTATACACAGCTAAAGATATTTCCAGTACTATAGATGGCACGGGCACAAAAACCAACAAAAAAACGTAATAACGTTATTCACGTTAAGTTATACAGATTACATTACCGGCAGAATAATTACAAAACAACAAGTTCAGAATTGAACCTAACCCTGTTCGGTAAACTACTGTACTAAGCATTTTCTAATAATGTAGCCTTATATTGCTCTTATAAATCACTTGCTAGGTCGCAAACAAGAATATAAATATGTGCACTCGACTGCGTAAACCAACGATATATAGCAAACATACAAAACTAGACATGGTAGTATACTAGTTATATCTTATATACGAGAAATTAATAAAGTTACATACCTCTACAGCTGAAGATGTGCTTATAGTAGACAAGAAAGACTATCCGCAATGTAAAGAACTTTACCTACGGTGAGACATTTATGCACAGATTTTGTCTGTGCACTGAAGGCATTCGGTTCTTCCAATCGAAAGCACTTCGAAAATGCGGCATTGGATGGACAAAACTCACTATTTCAAAATACAACACAATATACATGAATCACCTTCGGGTAACGTTGTTCACAAAAAGAAACTCTAGTACATGTATTTAATTTAAAAAAATGTTTATACAACTCCATGTCAACAATATTGGACACATGAAGAATTTGCCGATCATTGACCAGGCGCTCAGAAAAATAATGTTTCAAACTGTAACTAAATATGAAGAATATACTGCACATAGCAATATTATGGCGTCATTAAATGTTAGTACACTTTTTAGCATTAATCGACATAATTTCGTTGTTGTTGTTGTTGCTCTTGTGTTGGGTTTAACACCATTTATGAGCGCACATTTAGGCGGCCAGATAAGTGGTGGAGGAAGAACCCTGAAAAATCTAGGAAAGAAACACCGACTCATGGGAAGCTATTGACAATCTTTCGCACTTGCCCATATTAGCCGAGCGCAAGAGTCGAACCCACGCAGAGGTGAGATTGCAGAGATCTGTAACTGAGGCCGCTTTAGACTAATGGGTCACTCAGAGCCCCTTATTTTGATGTCATTTTCACCTTATTTAGAGAAGGCAAGGATGTAATGTAATATTGTTTGCTACGCGAATTAAACACCAAAGGCCGATCACTTTGTTCCAAAACAAATGATGTTCAAACTACATATAACACAAAGCTGCCAACACTAATATATTTTCAAGACTATTTTTGAAGAATTATACTCCAGTTTACTGGTTCGTATTAAGTTCTTAGGAAGTAACCCGTTATGAAGGTAGTCGCCAACAAATATAAAATCTATATGATTGTCACACAACTTTAGCGCAATAATTTTTTTTTTTTGGGGGGGAGGGGGTGCTCGCTACATTTGTGTGATTTACTGAATTTAGACATCTGATATTCATTAAAACGAGTGATATGTTAAATTCTTTGTGTTGATTTTTGTGTCATATTCCATATTTTCCCATCCTTACCACTAGGTACTGGAAACAAACATCATATGCATAACATATTCCCGTGTCTAAACATTGTGACTTGTGCCTATGTCGTTTGAATTATATTGACTTTCGCCTTATATAACAGAATAAAGTGACACGAAATTAAAGTCATTTTTTGCAATTTTGTAGCAACCCGTCTTCATAGGAGCAATATAGATAGATATATTGAATGTCTATAAATAAATTATATGAACTATAATATTTTCACGTGCCGAATGCCTGTAAGGTACACAAACATGTAGTGATACGGAAGAAAATATATGCTGTACAACTCGAGAAATAGCATAGGCATTTTACATGAGTCAACCTGTCTGACTAGTGTTGTACAGTCATTTGGTTTGTTGTACAGTCATTTGGTTTGTTGTACAGTCATTTGCTTTGGTTCTGTGCTTTACGGCACTATAACACAAGTAGGTTATTTAGAGCCCAGGTATTTAAAGGTCAAGAGTGTTGCCCATGGACACGGCACACTAACTAACCAGGCAGGTCCGAGGGTAGGATTTAAACCTGTGGACCCTTTCCGACATGATAAACATTGATGGAGCTACTGCGGCTCGTCGTATACAGTCAAGGAAGGTTAGACCAAACATTAACCACATGGTACACAAAAAACGATAGGCACCAGACTAACCTGAATGCTATCTGGTACTGGGTAATAACAGGAGACAGGCATGCAGTCATTATTAGCCGAACTTGGGTCTTGAATACTGTTAAACGAGTCAGCTTTGTAATATAATTATGGAAACGCGTTGGTGTAACTGCCGAAGAGTAAATTTGATGTGGTATAATAGTAAGATTTTAAAGTCCAATAAATCATACCATTACCAAATCCTTTTAAACTGACAGCCAAGTTGTTGCATCCTTTCCAAAAACAAAGTTCTTCGTGTGCTATATCCATTGTATGACATATAGGTATAGTGAAAAATGTGTGTCCATAGAGATTTTACAATAAATAATTCATTCATGTTGTAAAGTCAGTCAGTGGAGACCTATTTGGATCAAAAATTTTAAATTAATTTGATTTCAGAAATTTCGTAAAGTCCAAACTTTACTTTTGGTTGAAGAGTTATGAGTTGTTACCTGAATGTATATCGAGAAAGGTTTAGGAAGTGTAGAAAGGAACAGAACACCCCCATGTCTAATTTGCATTTTGATAGGTAGTGCTCAGACAAGGTTAATAAAGATTATCATTTCCTCAGACTTTTTGTATTAGTTATTGAGAGTTCAATAATTGGGTCTATAGTGCTATTTATAGTGTTGTTATTTTGATGAGCATTAACATGTGACATTGGCGAATGCAGCTCGTATAGCTGCTGATTATTCCTTGACTCGCAAAGTTTCATTTGTCAGTAAGACTTTATTCTCAACAGTTATTTGGTTTAAAAAAAGTCATCTTCATAAAAAAAAACTTCAAAAATCTCAATCCGGTACAGTGTTTAGAAATAAAACATCTGATACGACTTATCTCTTTTAGGTGAACTTATTGCAAAACAAAATGGCACGTAATTTCCGATTGCTACAGGTTGGAAACATAAGTAACAGTGCTATTCTAAACGCTTTTCTTTAAACGAGATTAAGACCATGGTCTTTTTTTGAAAGCAATGTATTTATTTATTGAAACAAACTCCAGTCTGATTTTATTTCTGAAAATTATGAACCTTTAGTGTCAGATGGTTCACATGTTTTTGATTTCAGCCAAGCCCATCCATGTTAAATTATTAATGGACAAACATCCCACAGAGGTAATCTTCATCAGTCTGAGATTTTTTAAGTGAAAGTAATTTTTATAAGCGAGCATTGTGCGGCAGTAGTAATGTGGGTCCCTATAGCCTGAATGGGAAATCCAGTCAAAAAGGGCATGGGTCCGTATAGCCTAAAGATTTATAGCCTCAAGGGGAAATCCAGTCAAAAAAGGGCTTGGGTCCGTATAGCCTCAAGGGGAAATCCAGTCAAAAAGGGCTTGGGTCCGTATAGCCTCAAGGTGGGACTATATAGCTTCAAGAGAAACTTAACCTGGTGGGACTATCTAGCGACAAGAGAAATTTAACATGGGGAATATTAATTGTATTTTGGACTGTCTAGCGACAAGAGAAATGGTGGCAAAGAAAGCTAATATCTTTTCGAGGTATATGAGTGTCCCTGAAAAGGGCATTTGGGTACTTCTTCTTCTTTTATTTTCTGCCGTTGTTCCACCACCTTTTGATTTTACCAATGATTCCTTTTTTCTTCCTCTTTTCATCTTCGGGAATCCAGTCAGGATGTCCCATAGCTCTAAACTTCTCTTGTATCGTTATCCAATTGTTATTTAATCTTTCAAATTCCTCCTTCCTTATTTTTTGTTTTCATTGTCCTTTCTCTCCTTACCCCATTTATCTTTTATCTTCTTCACTTCTTTTAATAGCTCATTTCTTATCAGTTCTTCAGCTTTCTTGAGCTGGTCCAAACCATTTTGGACATGGGGCCACTCCGTCAAGATATTATCCAAAAAGCACTTTAAGTTTTGGACAATATTTATCACTTCCGTCAATGTCCCCACTCTGACATAGGGTGGGCTAATGGAGGCTCGTAACGTTTCGGCTTCTTCTTCTAGCATTCCTTCTAAGAGTTCCCTGGCTATTTTCAGTCTGTTTGTAAAGTCCAGGCTGTTCGTAAACTTCCATTCATTATGTAGTCTTTCCACTACATATTCCCCTTCTAATATCCAGAAATAGCTCTGTCTTAAATTATTGAATAAAGCTGATACTGTCACCATCTTCTATGGTTATACCGTGGAATGGGTCTAATGGCTGACACTTGAGTGTATATATATTCCTCACACTCACTTTTCATATTATATGCTATTCACAAACCATATAATTTACTATCCACACACAGGGAATCAGCCACAAAAACCACATAATTTACTATCGAATATCACACCATCTACCATCCATACACACGGGGAAGCAGCCAAAACAAACCAAATAATCTACTATTCAATATCACACAATCTATCATCCACACACACGGGGAAACAGCCAAAACAATCCACATAATCTACAATCCAATATCACACTATCTATCATCCACATAAAAGGGGGAAACATCTTTTGGTTTATATATATATATATATATATATATATATATATATATATATATATATATATATATATATATATATATATGGGACAAGCGCGGACGTGAAGGAAAACACCCATATGATCATAAACGTACTTACCCCTATCATCACCAATCTATGAGGTCTTCCGTCAATTACAACCATCTAACATTCTCTATCTCTTCAAGCTTTGGCATCAGATTGTGTCTGATACGATGCAGATTGACTTAAGCTTCGTTCAGCTTGGCTAGTCTTGAGCACATCTTCGTAGGAGCATGAGTCAAACAATGGATGATCAGACTGGAGACTACCCCTGCTTTATATGGGACGCAATAGAAAACACACCTCTACGGTTTAGGGTTGGAGACGTTAGGGTAGCTTGATGTGAGGGATAGAAAGAAGTCAAAGAGCATCTATATTAATAAAAATGTAAAACAAACGACAGACAGATTGGTTTCAAAACAGAACATTTTTATTCAAATAACAAACAACTAACAAACATTTTTCTTCAACTAACAAACATTTTTTTTTAAAACTAACAAACATTTTATTCAATAATACCAATACATTATCTTTGACATGGTTGACGACGTTGTGAATTAAATTGAGATTTCCACTGTTGGAAGTCACTGGGCCATTGATGTACACTACGTTTCCTAGCTAAAGACAACATATTGCCATAATGGTCACAAAACCATCGATCTACTTTGTCATCGTTTCGAGATGAATGACGATCAAAATAAGTCACTAAATGTTCTAAAGAATATCCAAGACTGCGATGATGCAAAAAATAGGCACAATATTGTCCACACACCATATAATCTGTGCCTTGTAATTTCACATTATTAAATTGTGTCGTCTGGGCATTTCTTCTCATAAAGTCAGTGATATCATCTTCCAAAGGGGGTAATCCATACGAATCAAAATACTCCACACATCCCTCTTGAGGAAAGTAGACAGCTACCAAGTGAGTTCCTGGAAGATGACTGTCATCTGTGTTGATGACATAAGCTCGATTATCTTGAGGTTTGCGATGAGGTAGTTCATCTTTAGCACACACGACAGGATTCCAAGAAGCAGTGTACGAACTACGGTTCAAAAGGTAATAAAGTTCCCAGGTATCCATTTTTTGTGACCTTGTTTTTTTTCTTCACAGGTGATGATAAGTCATCAATTCAATCCAGACATTTTGCTTGAAAAGGTATGTCAAGAAACTGTTTGTTTGCTTCGTCTCCTTACTCTGGGCAAAGAGAACTTCAATGTGATCAATCTAACGAGCAAACAATGGAGAAGAGGAATGATCACGCAAGTCTTTATACCACTGAAGTAACACGGTTTATTCTGAGATGAGTCAAGCTTCGTTCAGATAATCGTCCAATTTTTCTTCTTGACTCATCATCATACATTTATCGTGTTGAATTTGACTGGGATGATCGATTTGACATCCATAACAATCTTTTTTAATCATGTCCCTCATTTTATTCTCCAGGTGACTAAATGTTCTTCCTGCACTGGCCATCTGCATTGCATTATCACTACTTCTTCTTTTTGGTCTTGGGGGTCTGCTTTCTCTGTAGCCTCCCATTCCCTTTCCATTGATTCTCCACTATTGAGAAAGGGACAAGAGTCTTCCATAGTGTCTAATAGTCTAGAATGACTTCTCTCAAACTGTTGATTTATATGGTATTATCGAATTCAGCATACAGAATGACATTCACCGTTTCGATAAGAGATTCTGCAAACTGAAGTTCCACACGCAGTTGCCCAGATTTTATAGGGTGGAAATGTCCCTCGTCGCTGCGTTGGTCTGGATTGAAATCAAAAGCCCACAAAGTGTAACCTCCTGCATAATCGTCGTAGGAAATACCGTGACTGGTGTTGGTTCCAAACTGTCATGTGGCTTCGTACAGCGACAACTACGACCTCAAGTAATTCTACTGGGCAAAGTCGGGTTCGAAGGGTCGGGTACACAAAGTTTTGCCATCGCGACTGACTTCGATTTTGGATATTTTGCAGTGCTTAAACTGGAAAAGATTTTGATCGTGGGCACCGTTGAGGGCTGCATTGTTGACGATACCAATGAATAAACGTTTGGGTAACTGTCCTTGGAACAGATGATCTTCGATCTTAGATCGGAGTCCAGCGTCAATGGTGAAAGATTTTACTTCCACGCTTCGTATCGGATACTTGGCTGTCGTTCTCCTCAAAGTGTGACTGATATCATTTCCCACTTTATTTAACACTTCCACACGACGCACGTATAACCTGGCTTCTTGGATAATGGTTTTGTATTCGTTGGCATGAGCCATCAAATGGAAAGCAGTACTGCTACGATTCAGTCTCAAGCGAATATCCACCCCGTTCAGCAAATACTTCTCTTGAAACCACATGTCCAAAGGCAAACGATCGAACATTTCCAAACTACGTCCTTGCAGACTTTTCTTTTGACGGTCGTTAAAACCCATATTGTGAGGATCGTTATCTACGGTTGTCGTTAAACGTAGTATCACATGCTCTGTCAGGTTTCCATACCACGCAAGCATCTAAATGAGTATTCTTGGCTTCTTTTCCGTACGTCAAGAGATTTTCGAGGTACGCTCGGTAAGGGTAAGTACCCATGCTACTGCTGACCAGTTTGTTATTCATGTACAAATCCACATCGCTGAACAAGGAATGCATGAAATTGTTCACGGTAGCTACTCGGGCATCGGCTGCCAGTGGGGAGTTGTCCGTTTTGATCATGTTCACTTTCAAATACAATTAACTGCTGTTCAGATCGATGTAATCTTCGGGTTGCCCTTTAATTTCAAACTCGATGGGAGCTGAATCCGCCAAAGAGGACACGGGATGAAATTCGACCCATTGGGTTTCTTGCCTGGTCATCAAGGTGGGTGGCATAGCAAAGAGATCCAGTTCCGACTTGGAACAGGCACAAGATTGTTGGTGCATCATTTTTTTTTCTCAGACTCTATGATTTTCTTTTAATAATCAAAATGTCTAAGTCTCGAACGGTTCTTTTTTTCTTAGTCTTTCTAACTTTAGAGGTATGGAAACGTTTGGAAGGGTGTCTGCGTCGTCGCTTTCTGCCTTGTCCTTGCTGTGTCCTCATGGAAGCAGGAATGCCATACTCGGTACCGTTCAGGGCATTTATAGGACTTTCTCGTCGACCGAAAATTTCTTTACCCGTTTGAAGCAAGACATTTTTGCCTGCTCTCAAGAAAGCTTCTTTGGGGTTTTGTTTGTCAATGAGAATATTTTGAAGAAACCTTTGCCGTGAGTCAATGCGGCATCTTTTAAGGCGTGAGATCCTCCTGTCACCGATGGTTTCAAAACAGGGACCACGGAACGAAAGGCCGATTTAAACATATCTCCTAAACAATGTCCTCGTTGTCGAGCGACTCCTCGGTGCACAGGATACATCACTTTTCAGTTGTTAGAGAATCGTTTTTGAAAATGGAAATTCACTGTGACATTCCCTTTGGTAAATTGAATATTTTGTCCCAGTGTTCCTTTTATAGTAATGTTGACACTGTCGAAATACGACTTACTGACGGTTAAATAATGAGAATGTAAAAATTCGCGGAGAAGATGATAGATATTTCCATCTTCCTCATCAGCGGCTGCGGCAGAATCCACTTTGAAAGGAATGACACGCAGTAACGGTACAGAGGTGTGTCCTACCACGTTGTGGTCCACCACATCGGAGTACACAAACATCAAGTTGAGTCCTTGGTTCATTTCTACAGCGAATCGAAAATATTTCGCAAAATCCAAGTTACTGGTCATTTCTTGACCAACCTGAAGTCTCCACTCAAAATATCATACAATTCAGGACAAAAGGTAATGGCCACAATTTTGTCCTCTGAAAATTTGATCATTAGGTGACGAGCCATTTTATTGTACTCAAAGGTAACACTTTTTCTGGCTTTGTCCATGGCTTTACCAAACAAAGTATTGAACCTGGTAGCATGTGTAGCCACTAAATGTTGACCACTAAGATAATAGCCTGTAGGAATGGCTAACAGATAGGTGGGCCGCTTAGTTTTGGGGTCCTGTGTTTTTATCGGGTCACTGACAGTGATGCGTTCGTCTAAGTGTTGTTGCAATTGCTCGTCATACACTTTTACTTTAATAATTTTGATTTTCGACGATGTTTTTGATTTGTGTCGGGTGTATCATTTACACTAAAGCCACTTCCCAATGGGCATCTTGATCCAAATGAACGGTTTGAGGTAATTTAGCCGTGTAACAGCACAAAGTGCTGTTAGGAAACACCTCCATGGAACTGTCACTGCGTAACGTTATGTAAAATTGGTTAATAGTGTTGTTTATAATTTCAACGTTCTTCTGTCCAATGAGTCACTCGAGGTTAAAGGAGTGTCTAAAAGAGGATTGTGATTGGAAGGGTGACTGTTAGGAGAATGACTGACCTTGGACGCAAGACTCCCAATATTGTTACTGTTGTTCCCGTTGTAAGAGTATTTCAGGAAAGGATTGGGAAGAAGATAACCGATGCAACTGCTGAGTAAAATGGTCCACAATTGTTTGTCTCCTTGTTGCAGACTCAAATTAGCAATGGCTGCACCGATGACACAATACACCACAAAAATATGACAGAAAAAGACGATTTGCGTTTTAGTTACACGTTCTCCACACCACACCCACAAGGGCTGCTTTTGTAAATCTTGCAGAGAAGAACTGGGTGAAGGAGTAGTCACTGTGGTAGCTGAAGCTGTATTAAAGTGCATGATGGTCACTTCTATTTATAGTCGATGACTTGCGAAGCGTCAATCCAAGAATCAAAACTAGGAGGATATCCTTTCCCACGTACTTTGACTTCTTTGACACAACGTTTTCCTACTTTACGAGTTCTTCGTTCGAGAATGCTTTCAATGTCGAACACGTCGTCTTCTGGTTTGGTGACACGTTGTCTTCCAATTTATAGACGGTAGGATGACGATCACGCACTCGTCCAGTAACACGAAACAATTCGGTGGTCCAGTTCTGTAAGTAACCTTTGTCGAAAGTGCATTTGATTTTACCAATGCAAACCCAATCACCAGCTGTTAACACACCACCTATCTTGGGGACAGCCATTGTCCGGGACGTACCAAACAGACGCTCAGAAACAGCCACTTTGTTGTCGGGTGTACCATCTTGTGGGTCACGTCCAATTCTGTTATGGTAAGATTTATTGTCAGCTTGTACTAAGTGCGGTAAGATATCGATGTACTTGAGATTGTGTTGATGCGTAAAATATTTCCACATGCGTTCTTTCAAGGTACGTTGAAAACGTTCCACAATACTGGCGTTGGGTTCAGGATTTTCGTTAGTAAAAAGAATGAATGTTACGTTTCTTTAATTCTTGCTGGAAAGCTTGGTTAAGAAATTCTGTGCCTTTGTCGGTTTGCCATCGAAGAGGGTGACGACGACTTTGTTTCACCACCAGTTGCAAGGCTCGTACTAACTCTCCGCTCGATTTGGAAGTCAATGGTATGACCCAGGCAAATTTAGAAAAGACGTCGATGACACAAAACAAATATTTGTAGCCACGATTGTAGGTGGCTAAATGAGAACCATCGGCTAAATCGGTTTGCTATTGGTGATCGATGCCTTCCACTTGAGCGCGACTTCCGTGAAATTTTCGTCGAATGGGTTTGTGTAAAGTGTACGTAGATTGTTTTTGTAACCATCGTTGTACTTCAAGTAAACGGAGCTTTTTCAGGCAAGGTTTTGCAGCACGATATAATTTCTGAACACGTCCGTAACCTGCAGGGATGGCTGTATCGTAGTAAATGCTGGCTAACACCTTCTCCATGGTTTTGTTAATAAGGTACCCACTCTTCGATGATACTGCTTTGGGTGGGGCGAAATGGGAGTTGTTTGGAAACGGTGTTGCGTGTCCGATGTGCCACAAGAGTAAACGTCAAGGGTATTGGTGGTGGTGGTGGTGGTGGAGGTAATGGGATAGCTTTGGTCTTATTTTCTTTTGTCACTTCTGGTTTCTTTTGTTTCTTTTTCACTTCTGTCGAAGGAGGAGTGGCCATCATCTTTTTAACCCAAGTTTTGAGTTCTTCTCGTTGGGGAGGGGTTGAAGGGGTTAACAAGGAAGCTGCAATCTTACTTGGAATGGAAGTGGTAGTGAGTGTTTGAAATATATCATGGGGTTCTTCTTCCATGGGTATTGGGGGGTTGATGTCTGTCTTGTCCGCTGTAGATAGTTATTGCGACGGACTATTCATTAGAGCCTTAAGATCAGTCAGAGTGGGTAGAGCTGTTTGTTCCATAACTTTCCGATGAAAGAGTTGCAGTCGTTTCAAGAGTTGACCGTACTATTGCGATTTTTAGGTTTCGGACAAATCGTTCCGATGCATCAAGGATTGCAATTCGTGTGGTAATTGGGACATCTCGATCAAATGAGGATTGGGTGGTAAACGTGGGGTTCGTTGTTATTGCCAACGATGGTATTCCCTCCATCGTTTGTAAGGGACCAAAGGCAGTTTTCGTCTTTCCATGGGCTTCCAAAGGTTACATCTAAGATCGTTGTGATCCATTGGTCGCTTTTGTCTTCTGCATGGATCATACATGTTTCTACCCATTCCTTGGGGCATCCCTTGGGGCATCTCTTGTGCGATCCCTTGTATCAAACCTTGCAGCACTAAACTTTTAAAAAAAGGAGCAAGAGAGAGAGAGTAAAAATCCTTCGCGCTACACCAACATCTTTTTTCTTTTGACGGATGGGTATTTTCCTTTGAACCATTTGACTAATAACGTGTCGATGTTTGGCTAAGCATTTTTTCTGGTGTGGAGACAAAGGTATCGTGCTTTTAAAGACATTCAAACAACATTAGCACACGGTATTGATGACATCTTTGGAGGCCGTTTTCATGATTTGTTTTGGCATGGTCGGATAGGCTTTGGACAGGATGTACAACATGTCTCCGTGCTTGGCTAAACGAGGAGGTAGTCCTTTCCTTTTCTTTCCTTTGTGGGGTAAATAAGAATGTTTTATTTGAGGTGACATCTTTGCTTGTTCGTTCCAGAAATACACTGACGTCAAAGACTTGGTACACACCTCTTTTATCTTCTTTTCAAGCGCTTCGTCAGAAAGGTATCGATGTATTTCACAAAATCACCAAAGTAACCTCCTTTTTGGTGACTCTTCTCTTTCTTTAAACGACTGAGTCTTTTTAGTGGATGACGTCGATGTTTGGCTTGGCATTTTGTAGGATGACGAGATTGTCTTTGTCCTTTTCCTTTTTGGACAGAAGAACGGCGATGGTTGTGGTGTGCACGTTTTTGAGGAGATATCATTGGTCGTTCAGAAGTGGCACAGAAAATACTGATTCACGTTATTATCATCAAGTTATTTTTATACTGGAATGCGACGCCACTGATTATCTTTCCGTATTATCAACTTCATGTCACGTAACACACGTCGTGAAGGGGTTCGCAATGGATTAATCAGGACAGTTCTTGTTTGGACAAATCTAGTAAACTCTTTAACATGCCAGATCTTACTTGGACGTTGACTTTGGGGGCAGGTACTTTGTGAGCAGCTGCTACTGACACTAATGTGGACGAGTGTGCTACCGGTGGAGACGTTTTGGGAGACGCAGATTTCCAATGTTTCATCAACTTAGGAAGAACGGGTGTCAAATTGTATTTGGCTGGCATCATCAGCAACGGAGAAGTGGAAGAACCTGAGGCTACTGGAAACGGGGTCACTGGTGCTGCAGGCCGTGGTTTACAAATGTGAGGTTCTGTCCTGGCCGAAGTACTTATTTTGCCGGTTACAGCTCTTTTCTGTGGACTTTTCTTTTTCTGTGTTTTGGTCTTGACACCATTGTTCTATTTCTTAGGGGCACGTTTGAATTTTTTGTTGGGGTGATCCTTGGGAGCATTGGGATCCCATTTTAAAAGGGAACGAATGATGACACCTCCTAGAGAACCGCTACCTCCAGGTTTCAAAATGATTTGCTTTTTTATTTGAGCGTCGATGCGAGGATCAGCCAGTTGCATCAAGGCTACTTTGTTTCTGTCAAAAAAGCGTTTGGTTTGATGTGGAATGTGAATGATGTCTTGCAGTATTTGACGTGCTGTCACCGTAAACCATCGTAAGACTTCTTTGAGACTGGCTTCTAAGACGTGAGCACGTATTTGTGGATTTATTTCGCGACTGATACCGTACAAGGCACGAATCAATTTGATGGGAAGATGAGACTGAAGGGACGTCATGTTGACGATGTATGAGACAAGGTCAAAGTGACCGAGGTTTTTATAGATTTTTAGTTGTTGGTATTGTTATGTCGACGACTAGGACGTGTACATGACAG
Source organism: Unio pictorum (assembly GCA_030141615.1). Taxonomy (NCBI): domain Eukaryota; kingdom Metazoa; phylum Mollusca; class Bivalvia; order Unionida; family Unionidae; genus Unio; species Unio pictorum. The sequence continues at coordinate 5,385,676 of JARLTB010000254.1, forward strand.
GCCCTCCGTCTTGACACCAGTCGTGAAACAAATGGGTACGAAATCGCAAATAATCTGGAGTGGTGGGTTTGAAATCCACGAGTAAATATGCCTGTGGAGTTTGAGTGGCATCATCATACGCATGAGTCAGCCAAGGTGTTCCTAACTGTTTGTCTTAGAATTGCACTTGCGATTTATCTCTAGGACTTTTAAACAAGACCACGTAATGAGCATTGATTCTAATGGTACCATGGGCTTTACTTTGTTGAAATAAATTTTGTGTAATGTAAATGACACTGGCATTACGATGATGCCCATTACGCGTAAACCACAGTTTAATTTCTTCTTCGTCTTCTCCTAACATGTCGTCAAAAATGACCAAATGAGTTTGACTAGGGTCAGAAACGATCCCATCGTCTTCGCTAGGAATGCATTCCACAAACACAATGGAATCACCTTGACTTTCTTACAAGAAGCTGTATGCCAATTGCCACTCTTTGTAACACCACTCGATGCGTTGAGGTGAACGATCGATCAAATGATGTTTATGTTCGATCAAACGTTTGACAAATTCGGTATTGCCTGAACCGCTCGGTCCAGCAATTAACATGTTAAAAGCATTACGAAGATAGAAGGCCTCCCAACTAGCATGATCTAAGTGTTCGTCAATGACTTTGAATGTCGAAGAGGAAGGAGTAGAAATAGCAGAATTAGCCATAGTAGTGTAGGGTATGACAGTATTTTCAGGACACTTTTATTTCAATTCATGTTTAAATTGGACCAACACGAAAGACAAAAATACATAAAAGCCAAATGGATAAGTACAGGAATAAAATACACATGGTAACGACCAAAGTGGCATATAAATAAGTCTCTGTACAACATCGTTTGGGTAACCAAGGTGTCCTAGAGGTAGTGTGTAATGTTCTTATAGTCTCTACATTGGGTACAGTCACATTGGTGTCCTCTCGGAATGGTCTTTGTGGGGTAATGTCCATGACAGTCCTGTCTTGAAAAGAGCGATTGTGTTCGGTGACAGATTCTTCTTCTTCTTCTGGCATTGTCACTAACACAGGTTTAAAAGTGACTTTTTCACTCGACGATGGATTTTACGAACACAACGCTTGGGCATAATGGGATGGTTCGTTTGTCCAAGCTTCAAAATCACAACTTTTCCAGTCACGAACATCTGTCCAATGAGGGTGTAAATCGCAGGCTACAAACACATCCTTGTACACCACTTCCGTACGTAAAAATTGACGAATCTTATTTTCCTGTATAGGTTGAGACGTATACAGATGAAAGAGTAAGGCTTTCAACAGAATTAGTATCTCGTGGACATTTAAAGAAGTCACCATACTGTCTTTTTGTAGGTATTGTTCGTAAAGTGTCCATAAGGAATCGACAGGTAAACGAAATCCCAGAAAGCAAGTCAGTAAAACACACACTACACGTCGACTCCATTTGACGGTACACAGTTCTCGTAATAAGTGTTCGTAATCCTCAACCGTTTGAATGTTCTAATTGATATCCTTCCACGGAATCTGTTTTATCACAAGTGATAAAGGTTGTGGCATGGTAGTTCTATTTTCTACTTCTTCTTTGTCGAAGACCATAAGTGTATATTCTGCACAGAATTATTTAAAATCTTCTCCAAAAGCGAAAGTGATTAACATAGCGTGTAATTTCGGGCCACTGCCATTCAGGGTAACGATTAAGAATGATAAAAAAAATCTTCAGATGTAAACGAACTAAACTGGAAACAGTGGAAAAACACACCCTTGATCCAGAGAAATCTGACACGTTGGTTGATTTTTGTCACTTTCCTCTTGTGAATTTCACGACACAAAGGTTCTACAGTCACCAATTGAGATTTTGTCTTTAGCAAGTCCCTGCCAAACGTCCTTGTTGATATTCTCTTGCAATTCGTGTGTTAATCCTTGAATATTATTTTTTAAAGAGGGTTTATATACTGGTCTAGGTTTCTTTCCAAGCCAAACTGATTTGTTAAACGATATGGTAAAGTATTGTCACTTTCAATCACTAAGGTCCCATTAAGGTAGGTATTGACAATTCGGAGACCATCAAGCATGTTCCAGGTAAGCGGAATCCTACTGTTCCCACTGGTAAATTGACACACCACAACTGAAACACTTGACTTTATCCCCTTCGCCCAAGTAGAAAAATTCGGCTCTGGCTAATTCTTCAGGAGTTGGTCCAGGCAAATATTTTGGCCATTTATCTTTGAAGGTTTGGAATCGACTTTTAAAGTGACAGTATTCAGGCAAGCTCGTAGGGAACGAATATTCGACTCTCCTCACTTCAGTTTAATGCAGGTACGGCGAAATTCATAGTAGTCCGCGATAACGCTTGACACCGCTTTCGCATCCCTCAGGTCTGACAAGCCCATCATCTCAAGGTATAACATCGCACTCCACTTGAGAATACCGATCTTGAATGATGTATGTTTAAACGGATTCATCTTGTGTCGCTTGGTCGTTGTAATTACAAATGAACTATTGGTTTTGGACGATGTCCCTTTTTATATGCTGTCCAATATCGACGTGACAGTGCGGTAAAGTGAAGTGATTGGGAAGTCGTACTCTCTTCTTGTACACGATCTGATATATTTTTTCCAAAGGTCGGCTGACGATTTGGTGTGTGGTTAAACGGACAATCTTGTGCGGTTCGTGGGTAGTCACTTTAAAAGTTTCATCCTGTCCCGACTGTAAGGCTTCTTGTAGCACGCTGAAGTTAACCACTCGACTGGTGCGATAATTGAGAGTCAATCCTTTCACTTTACATTTGGTGTGCATTTCTCCTTGTGGGTCTCGGTATTCGTAGCTTTAATTTTTAGGATCGCCACTTGCAAAACATAGAATCTTGTCGTCGAGATGTTCATCTGTCCAGGCTCCAAAATGGTCTCCTTCGATGGCTGGGTTACACTGGTTCGGTCGGTGAATGTAGATGCAACTGTCTTTGTCAAAATACAACACACGATCTCATAACAGTTCTAACACTTCGTACAATTTTAAGCGAGCGTGGCCTGTCAGGTAAACCACAATGAGGACATTTTCAAATTTGTCGGCTTGTACAAAGTCTAGTTCTTCTTCGTAATTGACTAAGATCAAGTCCTCACGAATGACCTCCACCTGTTTCATGTATTTCGTTTTGTCGTGAATCATCTGGAAGTAGCGCGAAGGTTCGGACAAATACTCAGTCTTGGGTAAAGACAGTCGTTGTGCCGTTTTACCCCACAAGCAATTTAACATCATTTTAGCAAACGATCGCCTTCCTTCGTTTTTCTCGATGTGGTCTAAAGCGATGCCTTCCTGCTCACAATATTTTTCTTTGAATTTCTTTTGGTCTTCGGGAGTGTGGCACCAGGAAGGATAGCCGCTAGCTTCTTGTTTTAGTTTGAAAAATGCATCTACGTAGTCTGCAAAAATACCTTTATGTGTCTCATCGCCCTTGTGGTATTGTTGTGTCTTGGCAAAGTGGTAAATTTCGTACACTTCTAACAGTTGGTATCCCAGGTCCAGAGCTTTAAACAATTCAACGCTAACCCACGTTCCTGTCAAGGCGCGTTCTTCCTGGATGTGCTGACAAGCTTGGTCTAGGTTGGACGTTTCGGCACAAGTACGACACAAGGGAAACAGCAGTTTTCCTTGGCAATGGTGAGATAAAACGGGATGGTAGATGTCTGTGGGAGGTAAGACTTTGCACTTGATCAAACCTTCGTATCGTCGAATGTGGTCGAAGTCAATGTGTTCTGTCATCAATTCTGGGTGCCCTACGGGAAAGTGACAATATTTGCAGACGTAAGTATACAGCGAACACACGTCCAAGTATTTGATTTCTTCTCCTCGTCCGCCTGGTACAGCAAGCAGGTGGCATTCGTCCGTCTTCCGTACAAACTATCCCGCGGGTTGAATGTGTCCACCAACTTGCAATTTTCTACGATGCGTTTAAACTCGCGATCGGTTTTGAAACGGTGATCGTACTCGTGTTCCCACATTTCCACTACCTGGTATCCTTGCTGTTCTAACTTTAATTGCCGCTGACAAGTAGTCTGGTACAAGTTTTCCATAGTCCGTTGTGAAAACTGATTTTTGGTGTCACGTTGAGGGTAGCACATGGGACATCCGTGAAATAAGCATCCATTAAACTCGTACACGATTTGAGGATTTTCTAAGTCCCAGGCCTCCACCGAATACGTTCCGATGATCTTTTCGCCTCCTTTGTTGCGGGTGTGTTGGATTCATTTTTCTTCCTTGTCACACAGGTAATGTAGACAGCGTAGGGCTTTGACCGAGTATTGACGTTTGACAAAGTTCGTCGTTTGAGGACTAATAACAGCTATAGTGTTTTCGGGCTTGAATCGTTTTCGGTACACTAAGGAACACGCTTTGGCGATGGTACAAGCTTCTTTCAAAGGATCGATCCCTCCGTGTTCCAAGAACAATTCTTGAAATTTTCCACAGCAACGTCGTAAAATGTCCACGTCAGATCGGCAATACCTTAACATTTCTTCTTGAAAGTCGAAGGGATTCGAGGCGTGAGTCAGGTATCAAGCGTGGAAAGCTTCTCGTTGTTCGGTGCGCATGTTATCGGGGTCGTAGTCGTCAGCCTCAGCCAAATGGGATAGAACGGCATGTTGATTGGCTTCGGTAATGCATAAGTGTGGAAAATAACCTTTGGCCATTTCTGTCATTCCAAACGTTTAAAGCATGCGAGTCAAAGGCATGGCCAAGTAACTCATTGAATCTTTAAACTGTACTTGTCCTACTTGCATAGAAATGATTTTGGCTCCGTTTAAAGTCACTTTAGGCCGTTCGGTACTTTGTTCCGTATAGGATCTGAGCAGAAATTGCCCATCGTATCCCGAGAAATTGTGAGCCATTACCGTGGCATGGTGATGACAATCTCGGTAAAGTTTGATGTCTTCTGGACTCCACGTTTCGTCGATGGGGTTTAGGATCCATTGGACAAAATGGACCAACGTGTGTGACCCTCGAACGATTTTTTCACGTCCTCCAGGAATCTTGCTCAGTGAGGACAATGACTAAAAATAGGCTCTTGGTTGCACTTTTCGCACGCTCGGTGAGTCACGCAGAAATTAGGAATGTGAATGCCGGTCTCTTGCATGCATTAGAAATCAAAAAAGATAAAATTGCCTTTCTTCTGGGTATCTTCTTGTTGGGGTTGGTATTTTTGAATGAAGCATTCGTGCTCCAAGTTCACGATTTGGTGAAAAATGTGACATCGTTTCTTCCCTTGACAAACGTGAAACTTGGCATTATTGGTACTTATGCCTTGTCCGCAAGTAGGGCACAATCTCAGAAGCTGACAAGTACTTTTCTGCTGTGAACATTGCATCTTCAAATGTTGTTGGTAACAGGTAGGACTGACAAAAGTGCGCTGACAAACAGGGCAATGCACTCGTACTTGTCCTTTGTCCAGACAGGGTTGAGAGGCTAAACATCCCTCACATTTCGATCCACAATGCTTGTGGTGTTCTCGATTGTTATAACCATAGTCACATTTTTCACAGTAGTAACCGTTTCTCAGAAATGCAGTGATGCTGGTAATGGTATCAAAATGTTCATCGTGATGATAGACGTGAATGTATTTTCCATCTTTGAAATCATTGCCTCGAAACAAAAGAGGACCACGCACTTCTTGAGGGTGTACTTTCAAGGTGTAACGTGGCGCTAAGACGCCTTGCAAGTTTTGCATTTTGCTTTGGATATCCCCGCTTTCTGTAACAGGAGTTCTGCTTCACTTCGTTGTTTGTCTCGGTCTGATTGTCAAATACTTTTCCAGACTTTTTCCAATTCTACCGTCTCGTTCTTGTTGACATACGTTTGTCCCACGACGATGGCACGGGATAAACACATCTGGTCTTGAGAATTGTTAATTTGGACGAGGCTTCGCTTAATGCTGCGTAAATTGTCGACTAATAACACCTTTTTGGGTTTTGTCCCCTGTCGTAGCAAAACGTGGGTCATGAACAGTGTGACGTCTCCGTCGGTGATGTGAAACTTGTCGTTGGATTGTTGCACATGTTTAATTTTGTCTATGACTTTGGAAGGTGTCAATTGTGATGGACTGCTAAATTCGATCCAGACGGGAGACTTCAAATTATCGTGATGAATAGAAAGTCTCAAGCGATCGTCTTTTTTAGCTTGGCATTGCTGTTTCAGTGTAGTTAACACAGAATTCCACACCTCGGTAATGAACCCCTCTGTAATTCTCGAAAGGTACATTGGACTTGAATTATTTAAACTGTACGGCGTACGTGTAAGCCGTTGTTCTAAATTTTCATGAGGAACGATTTTCCGTCTCTCGAATGTGATATTACTTTTCAGGGTTTACTAAGGGAGGTGAACTTTGCTTGGACGTCGATTGTCTGGGTGTGGATTCGGGCTCACTCATGTCATCTTCAAAATCACTGGCATGAATTTGAGCCAAGACTTCAGCTACTGTGCGAGGCGATACACCACGTTTCTGTCTCTTACTGTCTTCTCCTGTCTCGACAACATGATACGATCTTTTTATCTTGTCTGCGAAAAGTCAAATGACTACATTTTTAAGACCATGACCCTATATATTCATGTCCGATCCGTGTATATATAAAGTGTCAGTGTCTAACCTTTCAGTATTCATTTTACTCTCACATTGACCAGAACGATGGAAGAGCCTACACAGGTTGAACTTCTGATCAGAGCTTTACGTGGTGTCATACGAAAGTTTTCTTCAGACAATTCAACGGACTACTCTCCCTCTTATCAAGATAAAAGTCAAGATACTTGCTATATCTGTAAGAAGAAAGGACATTGGGCTAAAGAATATCAAGATCGTGAAAAACACAAAACAGGTGTTAGAAGAGACAAAAGTCAAGATACCTGTTATCTTTGTAAAGAGAAAGGACATTGGTCTCCAAACTGTCCTAAGAAACAACAAGAGCAGGAGGAGGAGGGGAAGATGAATTCTGAACAAGAGGAGGAAGAGGTACCCTCCCCCAAGGAAGAACCCCGACACGTTCACAAAGAAAAGAAAAGAAGACGAAACGAAAGTGAGGAAGAAGAAGAAAAAGAGAAACCTGTGACAGTGAAGAAATTAAAGAAACAGAAACAGTGAACATAAGTAACCTATGAACTTTTTAAAGTGGTATTGTGTTATGTTGTGATATTGGATTGTAGCGTTTGTACCAGAATACACCAGAGAGAACAAAACGTGTCTCTTGGTTTTGATTTTATAGAATAAGAACCTACACTGACACACTCATACACTCACACGTACATCATGGGTATAAAAAAGGACTTTTGAGTTTTCATTGAATTAAGCAATTGAAATAGTATTTCTTTTCGAAATAATTTGAGTGGCCCTGAAAAGGACCGTTGGGGTTTTGTTTGCTTAAAACAAAACAATCTCAGAAACGGGACGTAACCATCTTTAGCTGTCTTAAGCCTTTGCCACGGCCAAGGCCTAATTTGGGACTGGTGGTTCCTGTCAATGATTTGGTAGAAATCACTAACGATGGTATGGCAGACGTACTCACAGTTAGATTGGGTTGTTTAGCTCGAGAAGGTCTTTTTCTCTTCGGTCGTGATAAAGAAGTCTGATACATTTGTTTCAGACTCCTTAACTATGATAAAATATCTAAAAGTACCGTCGTGACCGTTTGATTTTCACTATTCTCTTTCTGTCCTTGGTCTTCTTTCTTCTCTGTTGCTGCTACTGTTTCTTCCTGGTGTTTCCTTCTTGCTTCTTCTTCTTCCCGCTGTTGAATAAGAAAAGCTTGTTCTTCTACTTTCTGTTGTTCTAAAAATAGCTCCAGTTCTTTTTTTTTTTGTCTCTCCTTAAAATCATCGACGTGTAAATAAGAAGAAGCAGAAAGTAACGATGGTTCCGGAACAAATTCTTGTGAAGTTAGAAAATCGGCAATATCCCAGTTAAAATCAACTTCTTCTGGATGTAGATTTGTATTGACTTTGGTAGTCACTGCTGTACCATTACCTGCTGTCTCCACTACTGGTTCATCCCAATTCATCGTCTTCCTAGTTTCCGACATGATTGACAACTCTTTCGCATCGATTGACTGCGCACAGATGCTAGTACCTCTATATAGGTAATGTGACGTCACAGACTGCTCTCTTCCGATTGGATGACTGTGACAGACTTTTGTAACGCGTGTTTGGATTGGCGAATAAACTCAATCCGTTTCGATCCGCTCTTCCCCTATAAATAACCGACGTAGAATCTTCTACCCTTGTTTCAACCATGCTATTTCGTACTGACTTACCCATGTATGTCAGATCATCATGGACTCTCACTCATATAACTGATACAGCCCTTTGGAAAAGAAGAATATATGTGGAGAGGCAAGGTTGTAAAGAGAGTTCTCCTCTATGGCCCAGCAGTGAGGAGAAGTTTAAGGAAGAGAAGAAGATCTGTGACATGTCGTCTGTGTTAACAATATAATGTTAACATTACACATAACATCCCATTTGAGGGCCACTCATATACCTCGAAAAGATATTAGCTTTCTTTGCCACCATTTCTCTTGTCGCTAGACAGTTCCAAATACAAATAATATTCCCCATGTTAAATTTTCCTTGAGGCTATATAGTCCCACTTGTCGCTAGATAGTCCAACCAGGTTAAATTTCCCTTGAGGCTATATAGTCCCACCTTGAGGCTATACGGACCCAAGCCCTTTTTGACTGGATTTCCCCTTGAGGCTATAAATCTTTAGGCTATACGGACACAAACCCTTTTTGACTGGATTTCCCCTTGAGGCTATACGGACCCAAGCCCTTTTTTGACTGGATTTCCCCTTGAGGCTATAAATCTTTAGGCTATACGGACCCAAGCCCTTTTTGACTGGATTTCCCACTGAGGCTATAGGGACCCACATTACTACTTGCGGCACTGCTAATATTCCTTTCCACTGCCATCAAACTTAGTTTCTGGACCCATGACATTTGAAGTAGTGTTTCTTTACCTATTGATGGTATTCAATTATTACTATACCATGGCTTAGCTGGAGGTGATATCGTCACTTGTAGCTGACAACACTTTTTTTTTTTTATAAAAACGTCCATCCTACAGAGAGTGAAATTACTGATGGTTCGATCCAGCTTGTGAAGTTACCATAACTATGGCGAAAAGAGATCTTAAGAATCATGTTGATCAGGAATTATTCCTTTAGCTAATATATTTATTTGTCAATCTTCTCTGGTATTGATAATTCAGTAGGTATTGATCACATTTATATTCATAGTCTACTCAATCCCTGCTTAATCATGGCGACAAAGGACATACACTCAATGACTGCTTAAATCATGGCGACAAAGGACATACACTCAATGTCTGCTTAAATCATGGCGACAAAGGACATACACTCAATGTCTGCTTAAATCATGGCGACAAAGGACATAAACTCAATGTCTGCTTAAATCATGGCGACAAAGGACATACACTCAATGACTGCTTAAATCATGGCGACAAAGGACATACACTCAATGACTGCTTAAATCATGGCGACAAAGGACATACACTCAATGTCTGCTTAAATCATGGCGACAAAGGACATACACTCAATGTCTGCTTAAATCATGGCGACAAAGGACATAAACTCAATGTCTGCTTAAATCATGGCGACAAAGGACATACACTCAATGTCTGCTTAAATCATGACGACAAAGGACATACATTCAATGTCCAACAGGAACAAGATGTTGAGATATCCTGTTTATTTAGAAGCCTGCAAATGAGTCTGAAGCCATACAAGTGCAATATCTTGCTTTCTGAAAATGGGATCTTTATGAGAAAATGAAGAAAACTTCAGGTATCCGCTGGTAACGAGTAGTCAATGAGCTATCACGTTGTCGTTCCGATTTGACATCTGCACGAAATTATTATACCTTGAAGCTCCCTTGACTAGTCATTGCGGAGTGAATCAGATATTGCATCATTTATATATATATATATATATATATATATATATATATATATATATATATATATATATATATATATATATATATATATATATATATATATATATATATATATATATATATATGCCGGAAATTAAGTAATATTTCTAAATGCTGTAGATAGTGCCATATTTGTCAATTGGTATAAAAACCCAATTAGAAATACACAATGCCCTCCTGGAACCTATTCCTGCATTTGAAAATCATTTAGCAGTATAATGGTAGACTGTGTCAGTCAGGCAGCCACTATGTTTTGACCATAATGAAATATTAGAACAAAAACCATTGTAAAAGCTTTGGTAAAACTGTTTTTTAAAAAAAATAATTTTGTTGGCTATGTTTTGACACTTGTTAGCTTCCTAAATCCGTCCTGACTCATTAACGGTGAAATTTTGTCCGGAATTTGTCAAAATGTTATGGATGAATTAAAACATATTTTGCGGTAAAAAAGAAACAATCTTCTCTCAGTCTTCTATATCCGTTCAACGTACTTTAGTCTCCAAAGCCCGACTTAATTGAAAACCAAGACTTCGAACAAAACCAACTTTATTCTTACTACTACTACTACTACTACTTATTATTATTATTATTATTATTATTATTATTATTATTATTATTATTATTCCTGCTTGATCATGGAAGTAAAACATGTAAATCCACTGATCGTGTAAGTTGTTGTTTGTACGAGTTTGCATGATACTGCGTAATTCATTAATCGGTATAACTCTCGTGTGGCAAATTATTAGCTAATACCGCAAACAGGATGTTTTAGCTGTTGTTGAAACCTTTTGGCCCGGATGTGAGAAATTTATTAAAACCATGAGATCTTATCACTAACCCGTGTCACGTAACAACAAACAACAGAAGTTGGAAGTAACTAGCTGTTGATTTCGGAACAGAGCTCTGGATTCTTCAACGAGACGTGCAGCGCAATTAAGACTATTGGACTATTCAATGGTATGTAGGTGCAATGAATGGTCAAACAAACTTTATCTTACTATAGAGAACCTACGGTATTGGGGGTAGAAAAAGAGGTGTCCAAAGCAGAAGATAGAACAAGAAGTATTATGTAGTCTCAGCCTTGTCATTAAATGACCCATAAAAGCTACGAAAAGAGAAGTAAGCAGACATCTAATGATACCTAATACGTCGTCTGCTTTCCCACAATTCTAGGTGTTCCCGTCTCTTATTAATAACGAAATTGGAGTCTGCAGTGGCATTTTCTTATTTGATGTTGTGTCATAGTTTCTGCTTCAACTGAAATAGGTTTGAACCTCGACACTTTCTTTAAAATGAAGACAGAAATACGCAAGGAATATCGATGGTGTCGAGGATAGACCTGTCATGAAGTTTTCCAAGGTAATGTTTTCCCATAATGCACCAAGTATTGCATACATCCATTTTATCACGTTTTGTGCATCTATAGTATACAGTGTATAAATCATATCCATTTACATGTGCAGACCTGCCAAAACGTTTTGGTTGGAAATCTTTTATTTTGTATCCAGCTTGAATCCTGAGATTTGCTAGGCCTGTAAAAATTGTTTGTAAGAAGGGAGTGCAGAAAAATCAGTCATAACTATTTGTTGTTTTGATTGTAAGTAATAAAATATGACTGATTATGTGTAAAAGAAATCTCAAATCGATTACAAACATATATCTGTGATATTGATTGGTTAATGAAAATACGTTAATACAATCCAATTTATCAGTATAACCCCAAGCTATGATTTGGTTTAATGCTTTCGGCTAAGCGCTCATAAACTCGATAACCAATCCGATGTGTAATCTACTCCATATAATTGTTCACTATTTGAGAGCCTGAAGTCTGGAGAATTTTTAGAAATAAAAATCCGAAGATCCTGAGACGGAACCATAACACCAGAGAATCCTGCTTTTATCTGAAAAGTTGGAAGGTTTGTATATGGACCACTGGTTACTAAATAATGTTATTGACTTTGTACTGGGAACATACTAGGCCCATTAAAAAATATTAGTGTCTTTTCATGGATCTTTTATATAAATTTGTATCCATACATGATATACCTCATCAAATAATTAGTCCTGTATATAAACCGGTTGTACATTCAATATCAAAATAAATGTAGTCATTCATCATCATCATCATCTTTCCCGTAAATCAAGAGGTCGTTGGAGCGCTACAAATGACTTGACAACTAATTCTTTTCTTCATCTTTCATTGTTCTATACTGCCCTTTGGGAAACTACAAACCCAATGTCTGTCTACTCTTTGATGTTGTCTTTCCATGTCTTTTTCTGTCTGCCTCTTCTGTACCCGGCACTCTGCCTTGTAATATTGTTTTTGTCAGTCCAGATGATCTTGGGACATAACCATACCACTTCAATTTGCGTTTTTTGTCCCACAGTGATCAAGAGGTCTGTATAGGGTCCGATGGATCGTTGGCTCCTGCTGTGGACCTCCACGTTTGGTTACATGGTCACGGTATGAGATGCCCATCATCTTGTGGTAGCATCTCATTTCGAAGGTTTGAAACCTTTTCTATAGATCTGATTTAAGCGTTGATGTTTCACAGGCATTGAGAAAAATGGATATGACAATGCAGCATATCAGCTTTAATTTGGAACCAAGAGCAATGTTAGTATCTTTCCATATTTGTCTCAAACCATGGTATTGCTACTGTTATCTGGGCAATCCTATAAAATAGTTCTTGAAGGCCTTGTCTGTGATTATTGATCCAAGTACTTGAAGCTTGAGACTGTTTCCAGTTTCTGTCCACTGATCTTTATTTATGAACTGATGCCATTGGTGTTGTTTGTCATCATTTTTTTTTTCAGCGCCAATCTCCTTACTGTATGCTGTGGAGGTTCTGTCACAGCGCTCTACCAATTCAGCCATTTATTTTCCATCTCCTGATAAACTATCAATATCATCTGGGAAGCGAAGGTAGGTTATTTTTCTCCCTTCAATGCCAAATATAAATACCGCCCCTTATTTTCAACATCTTTTCATCAACATTCACCATTTAAATCTCCCGTTGATTGGGAAGCTTCAAATTTTACTGTTACCAACATCTTACCATTTTACTTTGAACTATTTGGTTTTCTATATCGCTGGTCGATATTAAACGTTTTAGTATTTTAGTATAAATACAACCTATTGTATGGCGCTAAATAGCCTAAAAGTGCTGGTGCGCCGTGAAAAACAAATCAATCAATGAAATCAAACCCTTCGATGCTGTCAGTGCCCTTCTGGTCTTCCTAGGCATCATTTATAAGGCTTTTCTATGAAAAAGTTGAAGAGTGATGGTGACAGTATATATCCCTGACTAACTCCAACTGTTGTTTTGAACTAATCACCTCTGCTACCATTGGGCGAGGATAGCACTGGTAGCTTTCTAATAGAGATGCTCAACAACCCGCACCAGGTCTGAGCTGATGTTGTACTTCTTCAAATTTGCCTATAATGTCGCATGTCATACCCTGTAAAATGCCTTCTTAAAATCTATAAAGATACGGTATAGATCTCGCTGATGCTGACGTTATTTCTCGCAAGGGAGTCTGAGTATGAAATTTTTTATGTGGAGCTCCTTCCTGTTCAGAAGCCTGCCTGCTCTTCAGTAGTAATATCTTTGAAGCTTTAGTCTGTCGAGTCAATGACGTTAACGGGACTATATTACTGACGCGTTTTCGTAGTTTGTTAAGCAAAGTCATTTTTTGGTATTTACTGCGAATACTGTTGTTGTAGAGTTTAAGCCATTTTTCAGAACTATACTTGGCGGCCAGTATTATTGGTAGAGGAAGAACCCCTAAAAAACTCCGGAAAGAACCACCGACCCACGAGAAGCTATTGGCAAGTTTTCTCACATAACTACATTAGCCGAAGCTTAGACTCGAACCCACGCAGACAATGGTGAGATGGCAGTGATCCGTAACGGAAAGCGCATTAGACCACTCGGCCACTCGGGACCCCTTTGAAAACTGTGCAAAGTAGAATACCTCCAAGCAAACACTTGTTCTTCAGTAGCTACAATCCTATTAAGTCATTATTAAAAGCAGTTTTGGCAATAGCCATGTACGAGCCATTGTGTGTAGGAGAGTGTATGTATATATTATTTTATATAATCATCATCTATCACTACATATATACAGTTTATGTTAGTTTAACAGAGATATATGTTTTTCTAAGTACCATGCATTGTGCCATGTAGCCCAGTGACAGACGTACAGAATTATTATGATTGTTATAAAAAAATTGAATTGTACGCTGGTTGGCTGTACTTTTATTGGCCATATCATTTGAAGTTATTTTTGTTGTTGTTACGGGCTTAACTCCATTTTTCAAGACATGGTATTCGATACATGTCGGCCAGTATAACTGGTTGAGGAAGAACCCGGGAAATCACCGGAAAAACCACCGACCCACGAGAAGCTACGGGTATGCTTTCGTACATACTCAAAATTGCGGAACCTGAGAGCAAAAGCCACGCGGACACGTGAGATAGCAATGATCTTTAAAGACAGATACGTTGGACCACTCGGACAATGAACAAGGTTACTCTTCACTATTATTCACTGTATGTTACTATATATCAGCACGACTGACAAAGATAATGTTGACCTACTTTTAAATTTTGTACTTGTACGTGCTTATTTACCATTTTGCTCTTTTGCCGTGTTTCTAGCGAACACGGCAAATTGATTAGGTCGAGTTACAGTTTCTGGTTTAAATGGTAATAACTTTGTAATGGGTTCTTTAATGTGTAAGTAACCTATGTATTAAACATATAAAAAGGTTTTAACGACCACACAACGTTAGAAAGACGTAAGCTATGCATGGATGCAAACACATTTTTGTACATGTTTCACGTGCATACTTTACTCTGCATGAACGGCGTCATTAAATGGTAAAACAAACCTACAGGAAAAACCAGAAAACAATTCATGAGATCTCCGAAGATATTGAACTACTTGATAAACTTGAGAATTCGACTATATAGCATATTGTTTTTTTATTATATACGTTATTGATTACTTGACTTCACTGAATGAAGGCTGACTTTGACGATTAACTTCTTCTCAAGTTCTAAAACTTAAGTTAGTTAATCTCTTGATAACATACATTTTAAACGAACAAATTAACGACTTGTACTAAGGAAATAGTTATGTTTACGCACATCGGTCTTCAAGTAATAAAACAAGAGCATAACAATGTTACCATTACATTTTCTGCACAATAAAATAATGGAAAGAAAATCTGTATTGACACATTCTCAGAATGAATGTCCTGAAGACAATCAGCCAGAGTAATATTGATGGATTCGGATTGATTGCTGCCAGGCAAAATTTGAGGTCAATTATTCAGCATTAGGTCTTAATATATTTATTTCATATTCCCTTTATTATCAAGTTTTGCTTTGTGACATAACAATTAAATATTGTTATCATGCCGTTGTAACAATTACTTAGACTGGCTAACATCGCATCATTTGACGCAGAATACTTTAAGCTATTTATTCATAACTCCAGAAAGAGCCCACATAACAGTCCAAGCGGCCTTCTTGTGAATTTTGGTAATATTAGGAAACAAGTTTTAAAATATTTTTCTGCTCCTGATTTTTTTACATGAATTATATTTTTACTTATAGTTGACTTAAATGCAGAATCGAAACCAATTTTTCAGTCTTTTTCATTTGCTTTTAGTAAAGCTTTTCCGTTCCCAATGCCCCTCTACATAGTTATGGCACGCTGTATCGTGTCTTTGGCCGCAACAAAATCTAACTATTCTTTCCATGTTGTTCTTTACTAAATGGATATAATAGTGCACAACGGTAAAACTGAGGAAACCAAACTATATTCAAATAAGTAGTTGTCAGCGAGATGATGGATATATGCATCCACTTTTTTTTTGCGAATGAGCTAATTCAATAAGGGAATTGTGGACTTCGGATAGTATAATTTGGATTTCACTGGTTTGGTATCGAATAGCTCTAAGGTTTATGGCGCCCTCTTGATCACAGCGTCTTGTGTGGAATTTCAACATGTTAAAATACACATTAATAATAATTCACTATTTCTCACATAAGGCCGCAGATGCAAAGAAAAACGAACAGAACACAGCGTGGAGCCAAGAATACATTAACCGGCATCTCTGGTCATTGCAATATTGCCGACGAGAGTTTTAAATTTGTCCCGATCGTCTTTTGTGTGTGCATGAGAGAGAGAGAGAGAGAGAGAGAGAGAGAGAGAGAGAGAGAGAGAGAGAGAGAGAGAGAGAGAGAGAGAGAGAACCCATGTGTACATACTATACATGTGAGTACATTTCGAAAATGCTGTCTGCTTTACAGAAATAGAAAGGGTAAAAATTGAAACATATGTATTCACAAATTTGACTAAAACAATACATAACACCTAGGTAATTACAAACTATGTAGGCACGTGCTGTAAAAAGATGCGCGAAGAGGCTAAATTCAAATTTGTAATGACATGTTCTGTCATTGATTATTTGAGTTTGTGAAATAATATTCAGCTTTGTGTACAGTACTCCTTCCTTGCTAATTTACACAGCTTTGTGTACAGTACTCCTTCCTTGCTAATTTACACAGCTTTGTGTACAGTACTCCTTCCTTGCTAATTTACACAGCTTTGTGTACAGTACTCCTTCCTTGCTAATTTACACAGTCAATAAAGATAACACACACAAACGTGGCATTTAACAGTATTTGTATTTTTCCTATATAAATATACTTACTGTTAATTCACTTTTATGTTTATTCCGGATAATGTTTAAGGAAAGAGGTTTTTCTCGTGATTTTGTCAAAATTAAATGTTATGCCCAACTAATGTACACCTCTTACAAATCTAGAATCCATTCTTCATAAACAATGACTTTAATTATTGTTTCTCATAAATTTATGTCGGCACGTATGAAATCCAACCTTAATCATCTGCGAGATGTATCTCTGTGACGTCAAGGGGAAATACAAGAAGTTAATTCGTTCATTTCAGAATACCTAGTAAGATTCAGCATTCCTTTGTCTTGTACTTATTACATTTTTGTCTTACATCTTAATTGTTTAAGTCGTAAAACGTATAAAAAAATGTGCACAATAGCTTAGAAATAAAAGAAGATTATTAATACAGTGAAAACAAGTTTAGAGGTCGGATTCATGCTTTAAAAGGAAAACTAACAGATTATGACCCTCTCTATACATTGACTCGCATCACAATTATTAGCTACGGTTGAGTACTCATTGAATGTAGTCCCAGGTTTTTGAATATTTCTCCCACGAATTTGGCGATGATAAAAGAGCTAGATTTAGTCATTCTTGATATTGATTTACTGGTATTATTTTTTTAAAGATTGATTTACAGGTAATTATTTATTTTTTAGATATTGATTTACAGGAAATTATTTATTTCTTAGACTCATTTACATGTACTTTTTATTTTTTAAATATTGATTTACAGGTAATTATTTAATTTTTAAATGTTGATTTATGGTACTTATTTATTTTTTAAATAATGATTTACAGGTAATTATTTATTTTTTTAGATTTACAGTCCTGTTGTCATTATGTATTTCGGTTAAAGTGCACAGTGAATGAGGCACTGATGCTGATCCGGAATTAAACTCTGGTCCATTCATGGCGCTTTGTTCATTTGTTTGTAGTCCAACCCTACCAAAACTAATGCCCGATAATCCAAGATAAGAACTTCTATGAAGGTACTTTAGATTAAGATGTGGTTTATTATGATTTGGATACGGTGGAAATTTCAGTACTAAGAAACAAATGTAAAGACGATATAGAAAGAGAAATTGTGACCAGATTCATGTCAATAGTATATCCACTACGTTTAAATTGGTATAAATAGTTTCTTTTTAATGATAGACATTAAGTTTTTACATATAGTGTTTATTACCTCTCCGGTGGCCTGGTGGTTAGAGCGTCCGCCTCGAATGCGGGAGGTTGTGGGTTCGAACCTAGGCCGAGTCATACCAAAGACTTATAAAAATGGTTCTAACAGCTGTCTCGCTTGGCGCTCAGCATTAAGAGGTTAGAGTTAGGACTAGTCTGCATGGTGTCAGGACATCATGCTGCATATCTGCGGCATGATGCACCAGTGCTAGACATCACTATAAACTGCCACATTGTAGACATTGTAGTGATATGACTGATTTATTTTAAAGCTACGTTACAAATCCAACACACAGACACACACACACACACACATTGTGCTTATTTACTTTAAAAACTGAACGATGATATTAAAAATAAAATGTAATTTTAAAATATTGAAATGAAATTTAATTTTTTTCTCGCACATAAATGCACTTATACAGGATACTTCTTATTATCATGTAGGTACTGTTACAACATATGCAAGCTTCAATGGTGGGTATTGGCGAAATTCTGTAAGAGACATTATCTTTCATAGTCAGAATGAGGCCTTTATTCAAAGCACACTAAGACAACAGTTAATTTGTGTTTATGAAGACGATGATATTGTTAGCTGCCAGAGGAAATAATTTTATCGTATTCCATGTACCCTAATATTGGACGAGTACTAAGTGCGGCGAGTCTAATATAAAAATACAGCTGAAAACAGTTCCGTTATTCTTCAGTAAAGCTATAAAAAGATTGGTATATCAGATTTATTATACAAATATAACTTTTAATGCGATGGAACATTTTGAACCTTACATAATTCCTTATATTCTCAGTAAGCTTATGGACCTTTCTAACGTTGATGTAAACGCCATTGTAACAGGTGTACTAGTATGTAAACGCCATTGCTATAGGTGTACTAGTATGCAAACGCCATTGTTACAGGTGTACTAGTATGTAAACGCCATTGATACAGTGTCTTTTTCTTGGTAGTCTCTCGAGTCGAGGAAGACAAGTTGTGCACTTTCCTTCAGCGATGGACGCGCATGTGACTCCGGAGTCCAAATTCCGATACACACATGCGATTGCAGGTGGGGCATGGGACACCGGTGGTTGTTGGTATCTGGGTTACATTTTTGTGGCGTCTCTCACGGGTTGCAGCAAGATGCTGGCGACGGTCGGCCTCAAAGGAGGAACAGGCTTTTCTGGTCAGGGCTCGCCAATGCTTTCTGTCTGAGGCAGCGAGCTCGAGCTGGCGTGGATGAAGGTCTGCCCACTTGATGTTTGTCTTGAGGTTGTCTTTGTACCTCTTGCGAGGGCGGCCTTGGTTTCGGTTCCCCAGGAATAGCTCGCCATAGAACAACTGCTTTGGGATTCTGCTTTGATCCATGCGGATGACATGGCCAGTCCATCGAAGCTGGGCCTGGATTATTTTGGCTTCGATGCTTGTTGTGTTGGCTCTATCAAGGACTTCCAGGTTGGTGATTCGGTCCTGCCACTTGATCCGCATGATGGATCTCAGGGAGCGCTGGTGGAATTGTTCTAACTGTCTGATGTGCCTTCTGTAGAGTGTCCACGTTTCACAGCCATATAATAGAGACGTGAGGACAACTGCATTGTACACCTTCAGCTTTGTTGACAGACGTATGTCCTTGTGCTGCAAGACCTTGGTTCGGAGTCGTCCTAGTGCTTGACTGGCTTTTTGGGTCCTCGCAGTGATCTCTTTGTCCAGAGAGCCATCACTAGATATTGTGCTGCCAAGGTATTTGAAACTGTCCACATTCTTCAGCTGCGTGTCGCCAATGGTGATACAGGGTTGCGAATGGACAGTGTTTGGGGCGGGCTGGAAGATGACTTCTGTCTTTCCTAGACTAATTGTAAGTCCAAATAGGTTGGAGGCTTCAGAGAATCTGTCCACGATTGCTTGTAGGTGAGTCTCTTCATGGGCCATGAGGGCGCAGTCATCTGCAAAGAGTGCATCAATGATGAGTCTTTCTAGTGTCTTGGTTTTTGCAGCTAGGCGACGGAGATCAAACACTGATCCATCCAGGCGATACCTAATGTAGATGCCAGTGTCAATGTCCCGTATGGCATGGAGTAGTACCTGTGTGAAGAAGAGGTTGAAGAGTACTGGAGCGAGTACACAACCCTGTTTGACACCATTAGATATGGGGAATTTCTCTGAGGGTTCACCATCTGAGAGAATCTCTCCATTCATGTCAATGTGGAGGAGCCGGATGAGGTTGGTAAACTTTTGAGGACAACCAAGTTTCTTGAGTACTACCCACAGTGCATCTCTGTTGACTGTATCGAAAGCCTTTGTCAGATCCACGAAGACAGCATATAGATTCATGTTCTGCTCAAGGCACTTCTCTTGGACTTGTCTCACTGCGAAGATCATGTCAACGGTGCTGCGGTCTGGGCGAAAACCACACTGAGACTCGGGGAGGTTATTTTCTGACACTGCTGCAATAAGCCTGTTGAGCAAGATGCGAGCAAGTATTTTTCCAGCAACGGAAAGCAGGGAGATGCCTCTGTAGTTACTGCAGTCCATACGTGTGCCTTTGTTTTTATAGAGGGTCACAATTGATGCATCACGGAGGTCGTCTGGCATCTCTTCTTCCGTCCAGATGCTGATTAGCACGTCATAGAGTGCCTCCAGAGACTGCTTACTGAGAGTCTTGTACACCTCCGCTGGGATACCATCCTTTCCAGGTGCCTTGCCACAGTTTGTTTGTTTAATGGCCCTTCTCAATTCCTCCATCTTTGGCGGAATATCCAGTTGGTTGAGCATTGGCTGTTGGGGTATTTGGTCAAGAACAGATTGGCTGACTGATGAGGGCAGGTTTAGGAGCTGATTAAAGTGCTCTTTCCATCTTTCCTTAATGCCATTCTTGTCTTTTATTAGTGTACTGCCATCTGCAGCAAGTAAGGGCGTAGAGCTTGACTTTGTGTGGCTGAAAATTGACTTGATGGCGTTGAAGAACTCTTTGGAGTTGTTAGTGTCGGCATAGCTTTGCACTTCCTCAGCTTTCTTTTCCCACCAATGGTCATGCATCTTGCGGATTTCTCTCTGAGCCTCAGCCTGATAGGATTTGAAGCGATCTTTTTTGGGGATGGAGTTTGTGTCATTCTGCCAGTCCATAAAAGCTTTATTTTTTCTGGCAAGCAGATCTTCAATGGCAGCATTGTTCTCATCAAACCAGTCTTGATGGATTCGCTTCTTTGGACCCATGGTTGCCATAGCTGTTTCTCTTATTATGTCCCTGAGCTTGTTCCATTTTTCAGAGGCGTTTCCACATAACGGTCCGTTTGTTGACAGCCTGTCATCTAGTCTCTTCTGGAAATCGAGCTGGGTGGAAGGCTGCTGCAGTTTGACAATGTTGAGGGCTGTGCGCACAAGCTTAGGACGTCTTAGGTGGTGAGGGGCAATGAGCAGCTGTAGGGTAGTTCTGACAAGTCTGTGGTCTGTCCAGCATTCTGCTCCTCGCATGGCCTTGGTGATTTGGACATCCTTGGCATCACGCTGGCGTACTATTACATAGTCAATTAAGTGCCATTGGCGAGATCTGGGGTGCATCCAGGTGTTCTTGTGTTTGTCCGCCATTCTGAACATTGAGTTTGTGATTAGGAGGTTAAATTCTGTGCATTTGCTGAGTAGGAGCAGGCCATTGCTGTTCATTCTGCCGACACCGTGCTTGCCAAGCACACCTTTCCATCGAACATAGTCGCAGCCAACACGGGCATTGAAGTCCCCCAGTAGTATGATCTTGTCGTCAGCTAGAATTGAGCTAAGTACAGAGCTGAGGTCCGTGTAGAACTGCTCGATGGTTTCTGCTGGACTCGATAGGGTAGGGGCATATGCACTGATGATTGTTGCGTGCCGTTTGTGACTTATAGGTATTCTCAATTTCATTAGCCTCTCATTGATACCGACCGGCATTTCCGGGAGCTGCTTCAGAAGACTTGATTTGATAGCCAGGCCGACTCCATGGATCCTGTCCTCATTTTGGGCTTTTCCTTTCCAGAAGAATGTGTAGCCGCTGGCTAGCTCAGTAAGAGAACCCTCTTCTGCGAATCTGGTTTCACTCAAGGCTGCGATGTCAATATTGTAGCGTGCTAACTCCTTAGAAACTAGAGCTGTTCTCCTGTGGGGTCTTGATACGTTTTCTTTGTCCATGAGAGTACGGATGTTCCATGCTCCAATAATAAGTTTTTTTCTTTGATTATTTCGACCGCAGATATGGATGATCTTGCCAGCCGCAGTATGCTGACCAGATTTTTACAAGGCAAGCTTTTTTTAGGCCACCTTTTCTAGGCCTCTCCCAATTCAGGGTGAGCAGCGCCGTCCTAAAAAGGTCTGCTCAGTCACCCCTGGATGCTGCCGAACTGTTCTGCTGCCTTGGGTACAGAGCAGAGCGACCACTTGTCCAAGGGCCGCCTACGTGCAGGTCTCTGACTACAACTCCCAGTGGTCATCTCCACCTGTTGCGACGCCAGTCGCCCATCGCCGTAGGACTTTGGTAGGTGTAGGTAAGAAACAATGAGTGTGATAATAAGGATGAATGATAGGTGCACAACATAACCTGTGCGTGAAGGAGATTAAAGTGAAACAGCCTTTGCACAGAGACAGTCTCACTCTCTCGGCCTTGGTAGTTAGAACTCAGTGGTACGAAGATTCGTCACGGCTGGGGACTACTTCAGCTGCATTGGATGGCTATGACGTCTTCCGTGCCTTGTCATACCCTACGCTCTCCACAAAGCGTTTGCAGATTCGCCTTTGTGGCCGTTGGATCACCCAGTTGATCTCTTCCGCCCACTCTGCCGAATCCGGCTTTACATGCAAGGATAGGCAAGCTCCTAAGTCACCGAGGGTTTAAGGCCCGTCGGCTACCCTCCACCTGGTTTAGCCGGCCAGTCGAAGCCGTTGCCCGTGGTGTGGCCGCTGTGCATGCTACAGCTACTTGGAGCCACAGGTGAGGGCTGAGCGCCTGGTGAGGACCAAAGATGGGCAGGCTACTCCCGAAGGAGCACGACATGCCACCCACCAGAGGTACTACCCCTCCCAGGCCACCCCGAACACCACACAGTGTACTAGTATGTAAACTCCATTGCTACAGTGTATTAGTATGTAAACGCCATTGCTACAGTGTACTAGTATGTAAACTCCATTGCTACAGTGTACTAGTATGTAAACGCCATTGCTACAGTGTACTAGTATGTAAACGCCATTGTTACAGGTGTACTAGTATGTAAACGCCATTGATACAGTGTACTAGTATGTAAACGCCATTGCTACAGTGTACTAGTATGTAAACGCCATTGTTACAAGTGTACTAGTATGTAAACGCCATTGTTACAGGTGTACTAGTATGTAAACGCCATTGATACAGTGTACTAGTATGTAAACGCCATTGCTACAGTGTACTAGTATGTAAACGCCATTGCTACAGTGTACTAGTATGTAAGCGCCATTGTTACAAGTGTACTAGTATACAAACGCCATTGTTACAGCTGTACTAGTATGTAAACGCCATTGATACAGTGTACTAGTATGTAAACGCCATTGCTACAGTGTACTAGTATGTAAACGCCATTGTTACAGGTGTACTAGTATGTAAACGCCATTGATACAGTGTACTAGTATGTAAACTCCATTGCTACAGTGTACCAGTATGTAAACGCCATTGTTACAGGTGTACTAGTATGTAAACGCCATTGTTACAGGTGTACTAGTATGCAAACGCCATTGATACAGTGTACTAGTATGTAAACGCCAGTGCTACAGTATACTAGTATGTAAACGCCATTGTTACAGGTGTACTAGTATGCAAACGCCATTGATACAGTGTACTAGTATGTAAACGCCATTGCTACAGTGTACTAGTATGTAAACGCCATTGCTACAGTGTACTAGTATGTAAACGCCATTGTTACAAGTGTACTAGTATGTAAACGCCATTGTTACAGGTGTACTAGTATGTAAACGCCATTGATACAGTGTACTAGTATGTAAACGCCATTGCTACAGTGTACTAGTATGTAAACGCCATTGCAACAGGTGTACTAGTATGTAAATGCCATTGTTACAGGTGTACTAGTATGTAAAAGCCATTGTTACAGGTGTACTAGTATGTAAACGCCATTGATACAGTGTACTAGTATGTAAACGCCACTGCTACAGTGTACTAGTATGTAAACGCCATTGTTACAGGTGTACTAGTATGTAAACGCCATTGTTACAGGTGTACTAGTATGTAAACGCCATTGCTACAGTGTACTAGTATGTAAACGCCATTGATACAGTGTACTAGTATGTAAACGCAATTGATACAGGTGTACTAGTATGTAAACGCCATTGCTACAGGTGTACTAGTATGTAAACGCCATTGATACAGTGTACTAGTATGTAAACGCCATTGCTACAGGTGTGCTAGTATGTAAACGCCATTGCTACAGTGTACTAGTATGTAAGCGCCATTGCTACAG
Organism: Unio pictorum; assembly: GCA_030141615.1. Taxonomy (NCBI): domain Eukaryota; kingdom Metazoa; phylum Mollusca; class Bivalvia; order Unionida; family Unionidae; genus Unio; species Unio pictorum. Next base: position 5,410,018 of record JARLTB010000254.1, read on the forward strand.
GTGTACTAGTATGTAAACGCCATTGTTACAGGTGTACTAGTATGTAAACGCTATTGTTCCATTGTACTAGTATGTAAACGCTATTGATACAGTGTACTAGTATGTAAACGCCATTGCTACAGTGTACTAGTATGTAAACGCCATTGATACAGTGTACTAGTATGTAAACGCCATTGATACAGTGTACTAGTATGTAAACGCCATTGCTACAGGTGTACTAGTATGTAAGCGCCATTGCTACAGGTGCACTAGTATGTAAACGCCATTGATACAGTGTACTAGTATGTAAACGCCATTGTTACAGGTGTACTAGTATGTAAGCGCAATTGCTACAGGTGTACTAGTATGTAAACGCCATTGCTACAGGTGCACTAGTATTTAAGCGCCATTGCTACAGGTGAACTAGTATGTAAACGCCATTTCTACAGGTGTACCAGTATGTAAACGCCATTGCTACCGGTGTACTAGTTTGTAAACGCCATTGCTACAGGTGTACTAGTATGTAAACGCCATTGCTACAGGTGTACTAATATGTAAACGCCATTGCTACAGGTGTACTAGTAGGTAAACGCCATTGCTACAGGTGTACTAGTATGTAAATGCCATTGCTACAGGTGTACTAGTATGTAAACGCCATTGCTACAGATGTACTAGTATGTAAGCGCCATTGCTAAAGGTGTACTAGTATGTAAACGCCATTGCTACAGGTGTACCATTATGTAAACGCCATTGCTACAGTGTACTAGTATGTAAGCGCCATTGCTACAGGTGTACTAGTATGTAAACGCCATTGCTACAGGTGTACTAGTATGTAAACCCCATTGCTACAGGTGTAATAGTATGTAAGCGCCATTGCTACAGGTGTACTAGTATGTAAGCGCCATTGCTACAGGTGTACTAGTATGTAAACGCCATTGCTACAGGTGTACTAGTATGTAAACGCCATTGCTACAGGTGTACTAGTATGTAAGCGCCATTGCTACAGGTGTACTAGTATGTAAACGCCATTGCTACAGGTGTACTAGTATGTAAGCGCCATTGTTACAGTGTACTAGTATGTAAACGCCGTTGCTACAGGTGTACTAGTATGTAAACGCCATTGCTACAGTGTACTAGTTTAAATCTTGAGATGACCAAGCATACTTGTCTACACATGGTAAAGAAGATAAAAACCACAATAATTTCACAAGTCGTTTGAAAACCCGTTAAATGTACACAGATCCACCTTCTGTATGCTCCCATGGAAACACAAATTCTACCGGATAGAGTTAATTTAGATTCATTAATCTTTTCGGATGACTGGACATTTTTTTATGACCTGCCTGCTGCCATTTAATGTATGGATCTGCCAATGGAGAGTAAAAAGGGACAAAGAAAAGAAAAAACCGGTGCCCTGTAATTTGCATTAGCCTCGATGATTTTGTAGCTTTATCATCTCTAGGCGACGGATATATTTGAGCTAATTCATCTTGTGGAGTATGGAAATCAGTTATACGACCTTAGTATTAGTATTAACAATCTTACCATATGGAACGCCAGATTCTATTTTGAATGGAACTATTTAAGGCTACATAAAATAGCCGATGCTGTAATGATTCCATTGCATGATCAATAGACTTTTAAAATATGTAAATTTTGCTAGATTAAGAGATTATCAATGAACATAGATACAAAGAGGGCATGAATTGACTTATGTATCAATATAATGCGAATAGCATCTTTCATATTCAGGTGAACAGCAACGGAAAAGTCTCAGGAAACATTAGCCGATATCTCAGGCACATATTTGCTTTATTCAACAGAAACAATCCTCATTAAATTCTCAGAGGGCACGCGTTATGTTATAGACGTTTTAATTACGTCCCTGTGGTTTAACGATGCACTTGAATAGATTTGAACAGAACGCTGGCTTCGATTAAAACACTGCAACATTTCAAATGTAGGGCAACACACTGTAATCAAACATGGACCGATTTGTTTTATCTGATCCTTGTCACGGAATAATACTCAAATAATACCCAACCTATCACGTTTAACTGAAAAGTGTAGTTAAAAATATAATACTAATAAACTGATAATACGTTTAACTGAAAAGTGTAGTTAAAATATATTACTAATAAACTGATAACACGTTTAACTGAAAAGTGTAGTTAAAAATATATTACTAATAAACTGATAACACGTTTAACTGAAAAGTGTAGTTAAAAATATATTACTAATAAACTGATAACACGTTTAACTGAAAAGTGTAGTTAAAAATATATTACTAATAAACTGATAACACGTTTAACTGAAAAGTGTAGTTAAAAATATATTACTAATAAACTGATAATACGTTTAACTGAAAAGTGTAGTTAAAATATATTACTAATAAACTGATAACACGTTTAACTGAAAAGTGTAGTTAAAAATATATTACTAATAAACTGATAACACGTTTAACTGAAAAGTGTAGTTAAAATATATTACTAATAAACTGATATCACGTTTAACTGAAAAGTGTAGTTAAAATATATTACTAATAAACTGATAATACGTTTAACTGAAAAGTGTAGTTAAAATATATTACTAATAAACTGATAACACATTTAACTGAAAAGTGTAGTTAAAAATATATTACTAATAAACTGATAACACGTTTAACTGAAAAGTGTAGTTAAAATATATTACTAATAAACTGATATCACGTTTAACTGAAAAGTGTAGTTAAAAATATATTACTAATAAACTGATAACACGTTTAACTTAAAAGTTAAAAAGCAAACATAGACCCTGATCTGCCGCATTATATTACGACGACAGATCCGAATCTATGGTCTTGTTCTACTTAATACTCTTACCGAACTGCATATACACAGATCAGCTGGCACAGATCAGCTGGCGCATTATGGGAAGGCAATTTTGTTGCCCGTGTAGTTTGCAGTGGGACTTACAAATGAATGATATATGCACGTTTCGTATATCGTTTTACTTATCTAGGATGTAGACACTACATTACAAAGATTACATCCAGTTTTCGACAGCCAAAGAAACTATGACTCACATACCTGTAAACAGGAAGCTTTATTTTCTTTAAAGCGGTAATTTGTGTTAATTTTATTTTGTGGCTATTTCTAGAACAGGGGATACAAAGCAAAACAAATTACGACGAGTTGGACAATGTTCAGATCGTGGTGGTGGGTGAATATCAGTTCTCTCAGTGTCAAAAACGTATTTACAAGTAGACCTTTACAGTTTTATTCTGTAGCAGATACAGGATTGACTTAATGAACTGCAATCATGTTTATAAATACAAATTTAGTGAATTACTGTACTTGCTTTCATGGTCTAATTTCCAGATAAGACCCAACCATGCATGCGAAATTAGGCCAATTAAAACAAAATACTGACAACACCACTTTTTTAAATCTAGATTGGAAACAACAATAAGAGCGACTAAATTTTTCGATTAATAGTTTCTCGGATAATACAAATTTATTTATTGGTAATACTTGACCATTTGAAAGTCTTGTAAATATGGCCAGTATTTATGCATTGATACCATTCCACTATAATGCCTTGTGCTTGCAAAAACTTCTACTTTGTGCTAGTTGTTACCTTTGTCACATCTGGTAATCAATTTACCCATACTAATTAGTGTATAAGACACCCAAAGTTTTCGTATGTAGTCTTAACTTGTCACATCTGGTAATCAATTTACCCATACTAATTAGTGTATAAGACAGCCAAAAGTTTTCGTATGTAGTCTTAACAGGTACGTCAAAGTCACTGCACGCTGTAAGCACGGGTTAATTATGTATTATTTCTTTGTGAACCATGTGTGACAAGGTATGGAAAACTCCATGTTACTAAAAATACTCATTCCTTTTGGACTGATATGTTACTGATACATTACTGACACATTACTGATACATTACTGATACATTCCAAAACATTCTCTATTGCAGAATTGTATTGTATCAGAACATTCAGTTCTATTTCAATTCATTCGAAATACTTTTAACCATTTTAAATCATTCGGAACATTCTATAATTTTGGATTGTAATAGGACAATTAAGTGATAGGTTTAAATGAATTAGGCGGGATGTATCGATTCAGAATATGATTCTATAAATCAGCAATTCTAGCTATAAAGAAACGGTTTAGATACAAATCTGTCATTACCAGACTCACTATTAATCTACACGCGTATGCCTAAAACGCTCACTTATAGGTCGAGTTCAACTGCAAAAAACATAGCAGACTTTAATTCGTCGTTGTATAATTCGCCGACAGATCTCAATCTGTGTTGTTTGTACTACTTATTTCTCCAAACAACATAGACCCATATATGTTGGCGTATTTTGTGAGGTCAGCTCATTGTCTCTGAAATTTGCAGTTGTACTCGACTTATAAGCGAGTATAAGTCATGCAACGTAGGCATCTTTTTTATTTATGAAAGAAACCGAAACTGTGGGTAACAAACCTTTGGTTTTGTGTAGGCGTGTGATTAAAGGGTGGATATCATTCGTAATTGACACTATCTATCATAATGCATGCAGCCATCTCCAATATCAAGTCTACTTTTACAATTCTGAAAAATAGATTTGCCTCAGACGTTTTTGTCGTTTCTTGAATACAGTGGAATTTATAACACAAGTATACGTCTCTGCTTTAATATCGCCGTGTCATACCAATGTCATCTGACCATTCTTTTCAAATATACGTTGGGCTTATCAATACAAGTATGGTATTTCATTGTTATTGTAATTTTTTTTGTGATAGACGATATTTGTATACGTAACACTTATAATAGACTAAAGTATAACACACTGACAGGAAAATAATTTTCTGTGGTTTTTGTTTACGTTTTCCGTTCATTTAGGTGAACATTGAGTAGTGGCACGCAAACCCTGACCCGTACAGGTACGACGGATTGACTTCGTCAGAAACACAATAATGTTTATATCTACATTGATTCGATGATTACATTGTTAACTGGAGAAGTTTCTGATAATATCAATTCATGCATTTCAATAATTTTATGTGAGCTCTTGTCTTTGGTTTCTAAATTTAAATCCATATTTTCATCATCAGTACCTTAATTCAATAATTGTGACGCAGAGGACTACTTAGTCTGACTAGGTTACCATTTCAAATTGTCTGGCATGAACAATATGCCTATCAATATGGTAGACTCTTGTCTGACTAGGTTACCATTTCAAATTGTCTGGCATGAACAATATGCCTATCAATATGGTAGACTCAATATTTGCGACAATAAAATGCTTTTGTACCTTTGTGATTGATTATAATAGAAGTGACAGGTGCTTTAATATCAGCACAAAAAAAACAGATGTGATGATGATGATGATGATGATGATGATGATGATAACACTACTACTACTAACTACTACTAATATTACTATTGCTACTGCTTCTACTAATAATGTTGATGATGAGGATGATGATAATGATAATAATAAAACACCGAATAGTCAATCATTTTGAAGTTTTTTTTATTATAAAAAAGCATATGTATATAAAGCTATGTGCACTGGGTCCAGAATTTTCAATCAGTCATCCATTTTATTGAAATTATTACATTAAAAATAAATCAACGCAATAAAATGATTCTGCGGTTAACAATTGAAATATTTTTTATTTATATTTACATTTGTGAGTAAAGAATTTGTATCCGAGTTCATAGTTTACAAGAATAGTTTTCTAGAGATATATTTATTTTCCTCTTAAAATGTTAATCATACATTCTATAAAGATATCTTCAAAGTGATTTTCAATCCATGTCTTTTCTTTCAAATTAGAGTTAATTTCTAACTAATATCATCTCGTTTAGACGGAGTAAGAAAGCTACATCGTTCAAGCAGTTCACTTCGTTTTTTGTAACAAAAATATATTAAAATACAATTAAACTCGTAAATCATATGGCCTATGTATATTTTTCTACGTACCATTATGATGGAAATTACGATTTGTTTTCTTTCTTTCTTCAATTTAGATAGTTCTGTTACTAAATGTCCGTACATAAGTAACATGTGAGTATGTTTTCACATGTTACTATTAAATACAGATAAAACATAGCAATTCGTCGATTGGCCTAGCATTTCTTGCAATGCATGTTAATGTATGAAAACAAGCACATTGGTTTTACTGAGCGGATCTTCAGAGTACTAGAGACACGCGATGATTTCTTGACCATCGATCTAAATGGAAGGGAGTCGATTTCAGTAAACGCGACATTTGTGCTACATATATATCGAAAACAGCCAGTTCAAAGGTCACATGTCTTTATAAAACGTGGTCAGTTATTAACATCATCACAAAACTGTCAAATATTCACGTTGAGAACATTGACAAAAACAAAAACTTATGTTTTAAAAAATGCAAAATCTGATTGCATTTTTGAAGCTTGTGAATGTGGTGACCATATTATACATGTATATCAGATTGACACCATATAGTGACTATATTATATATGTGTGACACCATGTGGTGACTATATTATATATCAGACTGACACCATGCTTCGTGAATACGGCTTGAGTGCACGGTTTCCCCCCTCCATATCAATACGTGATTCGTGAATACGGCTTGAGTGCACGGTTTCGCCCCTCTGTATCAATACGCGCTTTGTGAATACGGCTGGAGTGCACGCCCCCCCCCCCCCCCCCACTCCTCCATATCAATACATGCTTCGTGAATACGGCTTGAGTGCACGGTTTCCCCCTTTATTTTTAAGTACCATGATACATCAGACACCCTTTGTGCAAGGTTCTAAAGCGTGCCAAATTCACAAATATTTTTCCTCACAAGGACCTAGAATGATCTGTAAGTTAATTCACGATAGTGTATGTGTTATTTGAGTTTTCACTTGCTGGTTTCTTTCTTTCTCTTCTATAGTTAAAACACATTGTTGTAAGAATAGAAAGCTTTAGACCCCATATATTAGTAATTACCAACAGTGATGTATTAGTAAGTACCATCAGTGATAATTACAAGAAGTGACAGTTTTCTTGAGCCATTATTGCAGTTCATAACAAATAATAGCTGAGACTGTAACTAGTATATCAAACAATAGAAAGAATAAAATAATGACTTTAACAGAAGGAAAATGATAAGTTTTACTCGTTAGCAATGTAAATGATGCCCCATCATTCTACATCAATGTAACCTTAGCGGAGGAGAGAAAAAGCGAAATTTGTCGATGTTCAGCAGAACATGCTTAGAACTCTCTCTCTCTCTCTCTCTCTCTCTCTCTCTCTCTCTCTCTCTCTCTCTCAAGAGTTGTATTATAACATTCCTTGAATATCATCAGATACCTCAACCCACGTACGGGTCATTGCGTATCGTGCATCGAGGTAGAATGAACACCAGATGACATCGAAATGTATGTTGAATAGCATCAAAGTGAAAATTCGGTATGCTCTCAGGCGTGACTATATTGGATTGATGAGTGTATTTTGCTTACGAGAGACCATTGAGTTTTAAAACGACTTCTTGCAACGAAAACGAAAACTCGAAACAAATTATAACATACTAACTAAATAAATAAAGAAGTTACTCAGGTTGGATCACTGAAAAGTAAACACAAAATAACATACATTGGGAAAATTCTGATGGTGAGAATGCATCTTTGTTGTAACATATTTAGTGATAATGTAAAATATATCTGTCAAATGTGGATTAATTTTTTTGGCACAGAAATACAATAAAGTAATTTTCAACACATTCAGGACTAGCGGATAGATTGAAGAACGACACACCACTAGTGTCTTAATCAAGACTTTGTTGACACCATACTGTTTTAAAATTCCTTCATTCGTCCATCGAACGAGAGTGTTTCGTGACAAGTGTTTTTATTTTTTTTAAAAATGACTGAATCAAAACAAAACTATTTTTTCTTTTAGAAATATCATATTTGCCTCTTAGATCATACAGAGGCCTGTTGGAATGTAGTTCAACCAGAAATATGTCTTTCAGGGAATTCCTTCATTTATTCAGGTATTTAAAAATGTCAGAACGTATTGAGAAATATAACAGCGTGTAAAATGACAGATTCCAATAACAGCATTTGTCAAGCTTCATGTGCAAACACTAATTGCATTAATTAATACTAAATTTATGAAAGTCACTTCATAATCTGTGGATTTGGTTCAGCAAGACTGTAACAAACCACCTTGTAATATTTTCGGATTCAACCAGCTGTTAAATGACGCGCTATGCATCACTTAATCTAAACACTTTTGCATTTGATAATGAAGTAATTATTAATTACTGTTTTATTATCAGTCTTTGGAATCACGTAAAAATGCGTTCCGACATAATTTGAGAGTAACTATTTGTTTATGCTGTTAGGTTATCAGTTTATCAGCACAATTTATGCTCTCTCTCTCTCTCTCTCTCTCTCTCTCTCTCTCTCTCTCTCTCATGAACACACGAGCAACCTTTGAGTCAGTATGGTAATAAATGGTTTGTAAGGAAACGAAAACAAAAGCTTCAAACCAATTATGACTTATTGACTAAATGAATACACACGTTGCTAAAGTCTTTGTTGTAGCATATTTAGTTTGTTTTGTTTTTTTATGGTTTAACGCCATTTTTCAGCACAATATATAGGCTATACATGGCGGCCAGTATTAGTGGTGGAGGAAGAAACCGGAAAAACCCCGGAAAGAACCACCGACCCACGAGAAGCTACTGGCAAGCTTTCTCACTTAACTACATTAGCCGAATCTTAGACTCGAACCGACGCTGACAGAGGTGAGATGGCAGTGGTCCGTAACGGACAGCGCTTTAGTCCACTCGGCCACTCGGGGCCCCCAACATATTTAGTGATAAATAAGTTATTTACGACAAGTCTGAATCGCTCTGTGACATTGAATATATATTGAAGAGATTTTTCAACGTATTATTTAGAACAATAGGATAGATTCGATAACGACAATTTGTTCCAAAATAGAATCGTGGTCATGACTTAATATAAATTTGTGGAACACCAGAACGTTTTGATAATCTCCACCAATGCCCATCCAACAAGTATATGCGACAAGTGTTTCGTTTAAATGACTGAATCCCCTCCCCCTCCCAAAAAAAAAAAATAATCATTTTTGGAAATATTATATACGGCTCTAATATCACGCAGAGGCTGGTAGGAATTGAGATCAACCAGAAACTGGTAAGATATTGTGATTCCGGGAATTGCATCATTTATTTTTAAAATGTGAGATCGTATTTAGACTCTCTCTCTCTCTCTCTCTCTCTCTCTCTCTCTCTCTCTCTCTCTCGCTCTCTCTTTCAAGAATAAAGCATTAAAATTGTCACTAAGCAGTAAATAAAACCCTGTACTACAATTCTAAATGGACATATATTCTGACGTGTAACATGATACCATTCATAATTATAATTACCCTTAAGAACTATAATAACCATGCTCTCGCTTAAGCAAGACAGAAACATTTCCTTTATGCGATACTATCAACTGGCTTAAACATAACATCAATTCTGGCAAACACCCATATATACTTAAATTATCTTGTCATTGATATATCCATTTTTTCTCAGATGGTGCATCACAGATGGTGCCATTGAATCTAGAAATGAGATCGTGACATACTAATGTTATTCACTGCCTTGATACAACTGCAACATACACTGATACGGCCACGTTTGACGAGTAAACAACAATGCGTGGAGCTTGTTTAAGATAACATCATAATAGTAATACGGTAGCCATATAGAAGAAGCAAAAGTGATAATAGACCAGTTAGAAGACGTTGAAAGACTGTCAAGCTATATGTCCATCCATTTCATATTCAGGTCAATCCAGCTACCGTGATGTCGAGGAAGTAAGTATACGTCAACCTCAGAGAATCACTAGATCTTACCTGTTACTGACGACTGCATTTAGAATGTGATGGTGGATACCTCCTGCTTGTAGGATACCAAGTCATCAGCTTCTGCAACGGTGGCCAGTAAATTGTTTTAAGTCCACATTATACGCAGAAAGAGCTGAACTTGTAAGAATTTGTAGCTGCAGATATTTATCTGAACTTTTTGCTGTGATTGGCATATATATATATATATATATATATATATATATATATATATATATATATATATATATATATATATATATATATATATATATATATATATATATATATTAGGTTGTTGACTATTTTCAACGTCGTGGTCAACTGGGTCTTGGTTCAGCTGGACTATAGAGACTCTTTATGGAGATGCTCCAGCATGGATCTGACGCTGCTAGTGTTTCTATACCTGTTGGTTTGTGCATCTAGCAGCCACCCTTTTGAACTACGTATTTTTGTTTATGTGGTCCTTGATATGCAGATCTCACACAGTCGAGCAGTACTCAAGCCCAGGTCACACAAGTGATAAGTATTCCGAGCTTTTGTCTTCTTCGTTGCAGACGCTAAGGTTGCATTGCTGAACATTAAAGGTGTTTTCTCTTTTTTCACTATCTTGTCTATGTGGCATTTCCAAGAGAGGATTTTAGATAGCTCCAAAATACGTTGATGCATCCGCAGTGCATAGCTTGTGCCACCTGAGGGTGTAAACGGAAATGACTGGATACATCTTCCCTAGTCTTTCCCAAAGAGCCGATCGACACAGGACTTCTTGTAGGATCTTGCAGTCCTTTGGTGAAGGGGCTTGATTTCCATGTAGACTATCAGTTGTCTCCATATAGCTTTGTTCTGGATTTGACTTTAGATGACAGGTCTTTATCGAACACCAGGAAAACGATGGTGCCCAAAACACTCCCGTGATAAACCGCAAAAGCCTTATTAAAGATGGGGACTACAAGACAGTAACGCTTTATTTTTCTTCAGGATCTGCCAAGCTCATCTGCAAGGATTAAAAGTTGTTTCACATCCTCAACTGGCATGTAAACCGCGGCTGGCAGTCTGTTATGATATTGAAGTGATCCCAGACGACGTATCCTGTTGCTGACTATAACGTGTTTAAGCTTTTTTCAGCAGAACACAAATATGTACAGGGCACAAATCGATAGTTCCAAGCACTGAATATGTCCACTCTTTAAGATACCCATACTATTTTCCATGTAACATATATTGGTCTTGTTGAGAGGTACTTCTTGTAAATATGATACAAGTATGGAACACAGCCTTCTATTAGATCTTTCAGAATTCTTGCTGGAATCAACCGCTCCGGTGGCCTAGTGGTTAGAGCGTCCGCCCCGGAAGCGGGAGGTCGTCGGTTCGATCCCCGGCCGAGTCATACCAAAGACTTACAAAAATGGTACTAACAGCTGCCTCGCTTGACGCTCAGCATTAAGAGGTTAGTGTTAGGACTGGTCGGCCTGGTGTCAGGATAATGTGACTGGGTGAGACATCATGCTACATGTCTGCGGCATGATGTCTCAGTGCTAGACATCACTATAAACTGCCTCACTGCAGACATCGTAGCGATATGACTGAAAAATTGTTAAAGCTACGTTAAAAAATCCTAATCAAACAAACAAACAAACAATCTTGCTGGAATCATGCCAGGTCCAGTGACCTTCGGTAGGTTAAACTTCTGTAATAAGATGCATACACCTTCTCTCATAACTAGAATATAAGACATTGAGGCCTATTGTTCTCCATGCATTTGCCCTTACGTGTGTAAACTTACTGCTATTGTTGATTAAGTATATTGGACTTGTATTAGGTCTCTGAAGGTAGTTCATATTATATACTGTCTTTGGAGGGGTAGGTGTGAAGGTTACAACGCAGCTGTCTCTCTTGCTTTAATTCTGTTAATTTCTGCTTGTAAGTTTTTTGGTCTTGATCGGTATATATAACTTTCATCATATATATATGTATCTATCTATCCAGTATAGACGCCACTCTAAGATTTGGGCACTTGATTTTACGTTGTTGTCAAGACATCTATTGTTGGCACTTTCTTTTGTTTACTGTTCTTGTTCGGTTTTCGGTGTCGGGCTTTAACGGATCTGAGTTTTCAGCACTTGGTCTTGTATAGTATGACTTTGTTCATTAAACGTTTGAACTTGGACTAAAAAAATTAATGTATTGTTTGCAGGAAGGTTGAACGAGTCTTGAAAGGGGTAAGCTTTAAGACGCATTTTCTTTACTGTTGTCGGTAGCACGCTAGAGTCTATGAAAACTGATACATGGTCTGCAATTCCTGGTATGACATCGTAGGTACACACCGTGCGGGAGTCTTGAAAGGCATGAGTAAAAGTGGCTTAATAACTAGCTAGGCAGTTAGGATCGGAGATGTGGATGACTCGCATGCAAACTTTAAGGTCAATTAAAGTAATAGATGTAAATAATACAAATTGTCCTTTGACCGGAATGTAATGGTCGATACTCACATGTGTTGGACCTTTTTCTTGACCTCCATACAATGCTACGAATGACTCTCCCTGCGTGCATAACTTTCTCAAATTAAAGGCCCTATACCTATTAATCTATTCCACGAGGTTAAATTATTGATGCCTAGAGATGAACATAATTGCGTAGACTGAATTACATTTTAAAAACAATGCCACTCAATGGAAGATTTCAGTAAAGCGAATCTGTGGTCTGATATCAAAGTCGTTATAGAAAGTCACCAATCTAGGAAAAATAATGCATTGTTATTCAAGGTTTTAAACTGACATAAAATACATGTTTGACACAAAGAAGGTTAAATACGATTCAATGAACATCGGTACAAAGAGGGCATGAATTGCCTTCTATATCAATATAATGCGAATATCATCTTCATATTCAGATGAACAACAACGGAAAAGTCTCAGAAAATATTAGCCGATATCTCAGGCACATATTATTTGTTTATTTTCAACAGAAACAATCCTCATTACATTCTCAGAGGGCACGCGTTATGTTATAGACATTTTAATTACGTCCCTGTGGTTTAACGATGCACTTGAATAGATTTGAACAGAACGCTGGCTTCGATTAAAACACTGCAACATTTCAAATGTAGGGCAACACACTGTAATCAAACATGGACCGATTTGTTTTATCTGATCCTTGTCACGGAATAATTCCCAAATAATACCCAACCTATCCTCTCTCCCGCCAGCTGTTATTATTTATGAGTTTTTAAAAAAAACAACACATTACAATGAGCCGTTGCTACTACAAGTTTGAATGATTACGTAATGAGTGAAGCTCATCTTGTGCTAAGCATATGACCACGAGAACGTCTCCTACCATAATGATTCGATACCTGGACAGTTTGTACCATACTCACTATATATATTCAGTGTTTATTAACTTCATCCAATCCACCTGAATTCACAATGACGTGAAAATATATTACTAATAAACCGATAACACGTTTAACTGAAAAGTGTAGTTAAAAATATATTATTAATAAACTGATAACACGTTTAACTGAAAAGTGTAGTTAAAAATATATTACTAATAAACTGATAACACGTTTAACTGAAAAGTGTAGTTAAAAATATATTACTAATAAACTGATAACACGTTTAACTGAAAAGTGTAGTTAAAATATATTACTAATAAACTGATAACACGTTTAACTGAAAAGTGTAGTTAAAAATATATTATTAATAAACTGATAACACGTTTAACTGAAAAGTGTAGTTAAAAATATATTACTAATAAACTGATAACACGTTTAACTGAAAAGTGTAGTTAAAATATATTACTAATAAACTGATAACACGTTTAACTGAAAAGTGTAGTTAAAAATATATTACTAATAAACTGATAACACGTTTAACTGAAAAGTGTAGTTAAAAATATATTACTAATAAACTGATAACACGTTTAACTGAAAAGTGTATTAAAAAATATATTATTAATAAACTGATAACACGTTTAACTGAAAAGTGTAGTTAAAAATATATTACTAATAAACTGATAACACGTTTAACTGAAAAGTGTAGTTAAAAATATATTACTAATAAACTGATAACACGTTTAACTGAAAAGTGTAGTTACAAATATATTACTAATAAACTGATAACACGTTTAACTGAAAAGTGTAGTTAAAATATATTACTAATAAACTGATATCACGTTTAACTGAAAAGTGTAGTTAAAAATATATTAAAATATATTACTAATAAACAGATAACACGTTTAACTGAAAAGTGTAGTTAAAAATATATTACTAATAAACTGATAACACGTTTAACTGAAAAGTGTAGTTAAAATATATTACTAATAAACTGATAACTCGTTTAACTGAAAAGTGTAGTTAAAATATATTACTAATAAACTGATAACACGTTTAACTGAAAAGTGTAGTTAAAAATATATTACTAATAAACTGATAACACGTTTAACTGAAAAGTGTAGTTAAAATATATTACTAATAAACTGATATCACGTTTAACTTAAAAGTGTAGTTAAAAATATATTATTAATAAACTGATAACACGTTTAACTGAAAAGTGTAGTTAAAAATATATTACTAATAAACTGATAACACGTTTAACTGAAAAGTGTAGTTAAAATATATTACTAATAAACTGATAACACGTTTAACTGAAAAGTGTAGTTAAAAATATATTACTAATAAACTGATAACACGTTTAACTGAAAAGTGTAGTTAAAAATATATTACTAATAAACTGATAACACGTTTAACTGAAAAGTGTAGTTAAAAATATATTATTAATAAACTGATAACACGTTTAACTGAAAAGTGTAGTTAAAAATATATTACTAATAAACTGATAACACGTTTAACTGAAAAGTGTAGTTAAAAATATATTACTAATAAACTGATAACACGTTTAACTGAAAAGTGTAGTTAAAAATATATTACTAATAAACTGATAACACGTTTAACTGAAAAGTGTAGTTAAAAATATATTACTAATAAACTGATAACACGTTTAACTGAAAAGTGTAGTTAAAATATATTACTAATAAACTGATATCACGTTTAACTGAAAAGTGTAGTTAAAAATATATTACTAATAAACTGATAACACGTTTAACTGAAAAGTGTAGTTACAAATATATTACTAATAAACTGATAACACGTTTAACTGAAAAGTGTAGTTAAAATATATTACTAATAAACTGATAACACGTTTAACTGAAAAGTGTAGTTAAAAATATATTACTAATAAACTGATAACACGTTTAACTGAAAAGTATTGTTAAAAATATATTACTAATAAACTGATAACACGTTTAACTGAAAAGTGTAGTTAAAAATATATTACTAATAAACTGATAACACGTTTAACTGGAAAGTGTAGTTAAAAATATATTACTAATAAACTGATAACACGTTTAACTGGAAAGTGTAGTTTAAAATATATTACTAATAAACTGATAACACGTTTAACTGAAAAGTGTAGTTAAAATATATTACTACTAAACTGAAAACACGTTTAAGTGAAAAGTTAAAAAGCAAACATAGACCCTGATCTACAACATTATATTACGACGACAGATCCGAATCTATGGTCTTGTTCTACTTAATACTCTTACCGAACTGCATATACACAGATCAGCTGGCACAGATCAGCTGGCACATTATGGGAAGGCAATTTTGGGTCCGTGCAGTTTGCAGTGGGACTTACAAGCGAATGATATATGCACGTTTCGCATATCGTTTTACTTATCTAGGATGTAGACACTACATTACAAAGATTACACCCAGTTTTCGACAGCCAAAGAAACTATATCTTAATATCTGTAAACAGGTAGCTTTAGTTTCTTTAAAGCGGTCATTTGTGTTATTTTTATTTTGTAGCTATTTCTGGAACAGGGGATACAAAACAGAACAAACTCCAAAGAGTTGGACAATGTTCAGGTCGTGGTGGTGGGTGAATAGCAGTTCTGTCAGTGTCAAAAACGTATTTACAAGTAGACCTTTACAGTTTTATTCTGTAGCAGATACAGGATTGACTTAATGAACTGCAATCATGTTTATCGATACAAATTTAGTGAATTACTGTACATGCTTTCATGGTCTAATTTCCAGATAAGACCCAACCATGCATGCGAAATTAAGCCAATTAAAACAAAATACTGACGACACCACTTTTTTAAATCTAGATTCGAAACACAACAATAAGAGCGACTAAATTTTTCGATTAATAGTTTCTCGGATAATACAAATTTATTTATTGGTAATACTTGACCATTTGAAAGTCTTGTAAATATGGCCAGTATTTATGCATTGATACCATTCCACTATAATGCCTTGTGCTTGCAAAAACTTCTACTTTGTGCTAGTTGTTACCTTTGTCATACTAATTAGTGTATAAGACACCCAAAGTTTTCGTATGTAGTCTTAACAGGTACGTCAAAGTCACTGCACGCTGTAAGCACGGGTTAATTATATATTATTTCTTTGTGAACCATGTGTGACAAGTTATGGAAAACTCCATGTTCCTTCCCGATCAAATCACCAGAAGCATTGGTACGCATAATGACATTAATGCTACGCTTTCTTGGAGGGATACTTCATTAATTACAAACATTAGTCAGCCATGTCATATTATCACTGATTGTTTATCAATATGCTTGTGCTATGCGGACAACATTTTTCTCAGGTTTCAAGATTCTAGTTTATTTTCTCGATATATTAAGAAAATAATTTTACAAGCTGGGATAAACTTGAGCTAAGTCATTTTTTTCTAAATACGGTTCTGACTAAACTGATACTCATTTAATTGAAACAGGACGAATTACAAACCTGTCATTGCCGTCCACTATTACCAGGAGCTTTTAGAATTTAAATCTTTCGACAAATTGTATGTGCCTCGTACTATATTCTCAACAGTATAGAAATTTTAGTGATTGAATTCAATCAGAAAACAGCATGGTCAATCAATGAATTGACTGGCAATAAAGGGAGGTCATCCGCGAGGAGGAAAATGGTGATATAATTTCTAATGTATATTTAATTCCGTGATTAACTTTATGTCCATGATTGTGTAAGATTTTAATTTAGTTAATATAACGAGAATGTTTATATTAAAACCATGTGCGTAAGTTGTAAATATAATGTTTACATAGTATTTGAGTTCTGAACATGCTAGTGCAAGTTTTGTTTACAATTAGATTGGAATTTTCCTTTGGAATGATTCACATCTAGGTAGTTATTGTTGTTATTGTAGGGTCTAACGCCATTTTTCAGCACAGGATAGGCTGTGCATGGTGGCCAGTATTAATGGTGGAGAGAGAACCCGGGAAAACCCACGGAAAGAACCACCGACCTACGAGAAGCTACTGGCAAGCTTTCTCACATAATTACATTAGCCGAATCTTAGACTCGAACCCACGCAGACAGAGGTGAGATGGCAGTGATCTATAACGGAGAGCGCTTTAGACCACTCGGCCACTCGGGGGCCCCCTTCACATCTATGTAAAATGAAAATGTGTATAAATAAGGATATATATATATATATATATATATATATATATATATATATATATATATATATATATATATATATATATATATATATATATATATATATATATTGGTTAGAATTTACATTGGTGTGTACAGGTATAATTTTGAACTATAATTACTAAAATAATCATTCCTTTTGGACTGATACATTACTGATACATTACTGACACATTACTGATACATTCCAAAACATTCTCTATTGCATAATTGTATTGTATCAGAACATTCAGTACTATTTCAATTCATTCGAAATACTTTTTACTATTTTAATTCATTCGGAACATTCTATAGTTTTGGATTGTAATAGGACAATTAAGTGATAGGTTTAAATAAATTAGGCGGGATGTATCGATTCAGAATATGATTCTATAAATCAGCAACTCTAGCTATAAAGAAACGGTTTAGATACAAATCTGTCATTACCAGACTCACTATTAATCTACACGCGTATGCTTACCACGCTCACTTATAGATCGAGTTCAACTGCAAGAAAACATAGCATTTAATTCGTCGTTGTATAATTCGCCGACAGATCTCAATCTGTGTTGTTTGTACTACTTATTTCTCCAAACAACATAGACCCATATATGTTGGCGTATTTTGTGAGGTCAGATCATTGTCTCTGAAATTTGCAGTTGTACTCGACTTATAAGCGAGTATAAGTCATGCAACGTAGGCATCTTTTTTATTTATGAAAGAAACCGAAACTGTGGGTAACAAACCTTTGGTTTTGTGTAGGCGTGTGATTAAAGGGTGGATATCATTCGTAATTGACACTATCTATCATAATGCATGCAGCCATCTCCAATATCAAGTCTACTTTTACAATTCTGAAAAATAGATTTGCCTCAGACGTTTTTGTCGTTTCTTGAATACAGTGGAATTTATAAAAAATGTCGTATACGTCTCGGCTTAATATCGCCGTGTCATACCAATGTCATCTGACCATTCTTTTCAAATATACGTTGGGCTTATCTATACAAGTATGGTATTTCATTGTTATTGTAATTTTTTTTTGTGATAGACGATATTTGTATACGTAACACTTATAATAGACTAAAGTATAACACACTGACAGGAAAATAATTTTCTGTGGTTTTTGTTTACGTTTTCCGTTCATTTAGGTGAACATTGAGTAGTGGTACGCAAACCCTGACCCGTACAGGTACGACGGATCGACTTCGTCAGAAACACAATAATGTTTATATCTACATTGATTCGATGATTACATTGTTAACTGGAGAAGTTTCTGATAATATCAATTCATGCATTTCAATAATTTTATGTGAGCTCTTGCCTTTGGTTTCTAAATTTAAATCCATATTTTCATCATCAGTACCCTAATTCAATAATTGTGATGCAGATGACTACTTAGTCTGACTAGGTTACCATTTCAAATTGTCTGGCATGAACAATATGCCTATCAATATGGTAGACTCTTGTCTGACTAGGTTACCATTTCAAATTGTCTGGCATGAACAATATGCCTATCAATATGGTAGACTCAATATTTGCGACAATAAAATGCTTTTGTACCTTTGTGATTGATTATAATAGAGGTGACAGGTGCTTTAATATCAGCACAAAAGAACCAGATATAATAATGATAATAATAATAATAATAATAATAATAATAATAATAATAATAATAATAATAATGATGATGATAATGATGATGATAACACTACTACTACTGCTACTGCTGCTACTACTACTACTACTACTACTACTACTGATGATGATGATGATGATGATGATAATCATAATAATAAAACAATGAATAGTCAGTTGAGAGAATAGACAAAAACAAATATTCATGTTTTAAAAAATACAAAATCTGATTGCATTTGAAACTTGTGAATGTGGAGACCATATTATTTTTCAGATTGACACCATGTGGTGACTATATTATATATCAGATTGACACTATGTGGTGACTATGGTATATATCAATGTGGTGACTATATTATATATCAAATTGACACCATGTGGTGACTATATTATATATCAGATTGACACTATGTGGTGACTATGGTATATATCAATGTGGTGACTATATTATATATCAAATTGACACCATGTGGTGACTATGGTATATATCAGATTGACACCGAATGGTGATTATATTATATATCAGATTGACACCATATGGTGACTATATTATATATCAGATTGACACCATGTGGTGACTATATTATATATCAGACTGACATCATGTGGTGACTATATTATATATCAGATTGATACCATGTGGTGACTATATTATATATCAGATTGACACCGAATGGTGTCTATATTATATATCAGATTGATACGGTATGGTGACTATATTATATATCAGATTGATACCGTATGGTGACTATATCATATATGATACTGACACCATGTGGTGACTATATTATATGTCAGATTGACACCATGTGGTGACTATATTATATATCAGATTGACACCGTATGGTGACTATATTATGTATCAGATTGATACCGTATGGTGATTATATTATGTATCAGACTGACACCGTGCTTCGTGAATACGGCTTGAGTGCACGGTTTCCCCCTCCATATCAACACGTGCTTCATGAATTAGGCTTGAGTGCACGGTTTTCCCCACACCATATCAATACGTGCTTCGTGAATACGGCTTGAGTGCACGCTTTCACCCCTCCATATCAAAACGAGCTTCGCGAATACGGCTTGAGTGCACGGTTTTCCCTCTATATCAATACGTGCTTCGTGAATACGGCTTGACTACACGGATTCCCCCCCACCATGTCAATACGTGCTCGTGAATACGGCTTGAATGCACGGTTTCCCACCTCCATATCTATACTTGCTTCGTGAATACGGCTTGAGTGCACGGTTTCCCCCCTCTATATCAATACGTGCTTCGTGAATACAGGTTGAGTGCATGGTTTCCCACCACCATATCAATACGTGCTTCATGAATACGGCTTGAGTGCACGGTTTCCCCCTTTATTTTTAAGTAACATGATACATCAGATACCCTCAGTGCAAGGTTCTAAAGCGTGCCAAATTCACAAATATTTTTTTCCCATAAGGACCTTGAATGATCGGTAAGATAATTCACGATAGTGTATGTGTTATTTGAATGTTCACTTGCTGGTTTCTTTCTTTCTCTTCTATAGTTAAAACACATAGTTGTAAGAATAGAAAGCTTTAGACCCCATATATTAGTAATTACCAACAGTGATGTATTAGTAAGTACTATCAGTGATAATTACAAGAAGTGACAGTTTTCTTGAGCCATTATTGCAGTTCATAACAAATAATAACTGAGACTGTAATTAGTATATCAAACAATAGAAAGAATAAATAAAACAACATTTAAAAATGCAACAGAAACCGGAGAGTGACACTACAATTAACATTATTAAAATAATGACTCTAACAGAAGGAAAATGATAAGTTTTACTGCTTAGCAATGTAAATGATGCCCCATCATTCTACATCAATGAAACCATTGTGTAAGAGAGTAAAAGCGAAATTCGTCGATGTTCAGAAGAAAAAAAGAATGTACCATATTCATCACATTTGATGCTTAGAACTCTCTCTCTCTCTCTCTCTCTCTCTCTCTCTCTCTCTCTCTCTCTCTCTCTCTTAAAGAGTTGTATTATAACATTCCTTGAATATCATCAAATACCTCAACCCACGTACGGGTCATTGTGTATCGTGCATCGAGATAGAATCAACACCAGATGACATCGAAATGTATATTGAAGAGCATCAAAGTGAAAATTCGGTATGCTCTCAGGCGTGACTAGATTGGATTGATGAATGTATTTTGCTTACGAGAGACCATTGAGTTTTAAAACGAATTCTTGCAACGAAAACGAAAACTCAAAACAAATAATAACATACTAACTAAATAAATAAAGAAGTTACTCAGTTTGGATCACTGAAAAGTAAACATTAAGTAACAAACATTGGGAAAATACTGATGGTGAGAATGCATCTTTGTTGTAACATATTTAGTGATAATGTAAAATATATCTGTCAAATGTGGATACCTCGTTGGTATAGAAATACAATAAAGTAATTTTTCAACACATTCAGAACTAGCGGATATATTCAAGAACGACATACAACTAGAGTCTTAGTCAAGACTTTGTAGACACAATAACGTTTTTAAATTCCTTCATTCGTCCATCCAACGAGAGTTCGTGACAACTGACAAGTGTTTATTTTTGTTAAAAATGACTGACTCGAAAATAAACTATTTTTTCTTTTAGAAATATTATATTCGCCTCTAGGAATATAGTTCAACCAGAAAACGTGTCCCTCAGGAAATTCCTTCATTTATTCTTGTATTTAAAAACGTGAGAACGTATTGAGAAATAAAACAGCATGTACGATGACAGATTCCAATAACAGCATTTGTCAAGCTTCATGTGCAAACACTAATTGCATTAATTAATCTATTCATTAATATCTGCCTACATAATTTCTCTCTATTAAACGTACGCTTGTA
Organism: Unio pictorum; assembly: GCA_030141615.1. Lineage (NCBI taxonomy): Eukaryota > Metazoa > Mollusca > Bivalvia > Unionida > Unionidae > Unio > Unio pictorum. The sequence goes on from JARLTB010000254.1 coordinate 5,431,920, forward strand.
ATTACACGCCATCTAATGTCCCTAACCACTTTCTTTTTTTTAATATCAATATTACGCTAAATATTGTTATTTACATATTTTGATTGAATAATTGCTATTTAATAATTAATATACGCTAATAACCTTCCACTACCAAGTATGTGACAAAAACAGTCTTAAATTAATAATGATTTAATATTGAATTTATGAAAGTCGTTTAATAAGCTGTGGAGTTTGCTCAGCAAGACTGTAACAAACCACCTTGTAATATTTTCGGATTCAACCAGCTGTTAAATGACGCGCTATGCATCACTTAATCTAAACACTTTTGCATTTGATAATGAAGTAATTATTAATTACTGTTTTATTATCAGTCTTTGGAATCACGTAAAAATGCGTTCCGATATAATTTGAGAGTAACTATTTGTTTATGCTGTTAGGTTATCAGTTTATCAGCACAATTTATGCTCTCTCTCTCTCTCTCTCTCTCTCTCTCTCTCTCTCTCTCTCTCTCTCTCTCTCTCTTACGAACACACGAGTAACCTTTGATTGAGTATGGTAATAAATGGTTTGTAAGGAAACAAAAACAAAAGCTTTAAACCAATTATGATTTTTACTGACTAAATGAATAAACTCGTGGCTAAAGTCTTTGTTGTAACATATTTAGTGATAAATACATTATTTTCGACAAGTCTGAATCATTCTGTGGCATTTGATATATACTGAAGAGATTTTTGAATGTATTATTTAAAACTATAGGCTAGATATGATAACGACAATTTGTTCAAAATTAGAATCGTGGTCATGACTTGATATTAATTTGTGGAACACCAGAACGTTTTAATAATTTCCTATTATGTCCATCCAACAAGCATACGCGACAAGTGTTTCTTTTAAATGACTGAATCCTCCCCCCCCCCCCGAAAAATAAATAAATTATTTTTGGAAATATTATATACGGCTCTAATATCACTCAGATGCTGGTAGGAATCGAGATCAACCAGAAAATGGGAAGGTATTTTGATTCAGAAAATTGCATCATTTATTATTAAAATGTGAGATCAAACTACTGAAAATAAAACCAGATGGTCAACAAGTATAAAAATGCAACCATCCTACCACCGACAGACCTCGCAAAATTGATACATGTAACACTAGAGTATCTGGAATAGTACCGATATTATCGATACGCAAAATTGATACATGTAACACTAGAGTATCTGGAATAGTATTGATATTATCGATACGCAGTAGAGGTGATTGTGTGCAGTATTTTCATCCTTTATTCCTTCACGCACTTTCGCACCATTGTCATTCTTACCAGGTAGAGATATTCAACTTTAAACAGTATTTTTGTTAATGACAATTTTATGTACTATTAGATTTTATGCAAAGTCCGTAATTTTATTTATAGAGCGACTAATAAACGAACTTTTACATTTATAAAGAACTGTTGTATACAATTGTACGACCTACGAAATCATTTATGACCATTTACAATGATTGGCTATTTTTAAAAGAATTAGACAGAAATGCGCTAGGTCTGAACAGTAAATTTACTCAAAGTGCATCAATACTGATAGACTGTTTAAAATAGTCTTTACAAAATGAGTATATAAAAATAGAAAGTTGGCAAGTACTGTAAATTATTAAACTTTTCGGCATAAACCTCGATATAATTAGTTAATGTTAGTCTGTGAAATTTACCCTAGGTTCTCAGGTTGACCGAGTTGTCTTACGCCCTCACCGATACAATTTACACCTTACCTGTGTTTGCGTGGGTTCGAGTCTCGGGTTCGGCCAGTATGGGTATGTGGGAAAGTTTGCCGGTAGTTTCTCGTGCGTCAGCGATTCTTTCTGGGGTTTTCTTTGTTTCTTCCTCCACCATTTATATTGACCGCCATGTATAACCGATCTTGTGCTGAAAAATGGCATAAAACACTACAACAACTACAACACGAAATTTGCCCTAAACTTTAGCAGCAGAGGGCGAACCTATCAATTTCTAGAAGATCCTGTTTTTGAAACTAAAGCTTCTTACGAAAATGAAAATATAAGGTTAATAACGCCAAACCGACGACTCTAGCTAACCTAGAGTTCCTCTAACTGTAATTAGTTAATATGCTACTGTATTTTTGTCTTTGGGCTTTGAAAACAGTATGCACGCGAGTTTACCCGTCCTCACACTTATTTGTGGCCACGCCCTCTGTTGCTGCTCTGAATTAGATCAGTCTCTCATCCAAAGACTTTATCAAGTCCTATTTGATATCGCGAACGAGGACCATGAACTTTATTGTTATAAATCCACGTGGGGTTGACTGTGCTCACCAAAATAAATTTTTGAACTTAATTATATCCATATCCCCGCTACACCAATTGTAGTGAATATTTCGCAGAGTATGTGTATAAACTCCATTAAATACAGCTAATATATTACATTTATCTCTGTTCACTTAAGGTATCTGCGTGTATTGCTGTATAAATTATACCAATATTTTATGCCTGTCTCTGGAAAATATCCGAGATTGATTTGACGTCGTCATATATTACTAAATTTTTAATAAATCCATCAAGTTCATCAACACTCGGCGCTTGATCAATATCGGTGATAAATTCAACAATATTATTGTCGTCCTCGTCGAACAATTTTGCGTTTTAATTACAATCTTTAAGCACATCATAGCATCTCTGATCATAAACTGACGGAGCTACTTAAAACAACTTATTCCAATTGAGCTATTTCACTATTACATTAAGCAGTAATTGTGTTTTACCAGACCCTGATGGACTTATTATAAATATTCTGATATAATTCGGCAGCGCTGGATGATGTTTTACTGCTTCATGCTTTTGGGTCGCTGAGAAAACAATGACATCAGTGTTACGCAATTATACTAGATAATATGGACATATATTGTTTAAAACGTAGAGTACGCACCCCGAGAGATGGAGTAACAACAATCATGACAAACAAAGCGTGCGGTCATAGGCAAGTGTGTGAAATGTGGTACAAATATATAAATGTATCACCGCGACAAAATAAATAGGTGGTGATATAGCTACTTAATTTGGAAAATTAACAGGAACTCCAATGACTAAATACCCAGGATAAAGACATCTTCCAGGATATAAATATTGTGGTTCTGGAACCAGACTTGATATCCGATTCGATAAACAAGATCAACCAAATCCTTGTGAATGTCCGGTAAGTGAAATTGATACAGCGTGTCATATTCATGGTGCAGCTTATAAAATTAAAGATTTACAGCATAGACATATTGCAGATGTGAAATTAATTCATGAATTAAATTCTATATAAAAAATAAATCTCTCAGAGAATTATAAGCATAGTGGTTGGTAAGATCCGTGATGAAAGGTAAACTAGTATTAGGGGCTGGTAATTAATCAACCGATTATTATTATCATGGAATCGATGTATTATAGAGGATATTGGAAAGGCAGAACAGCGATGAGTAAACTCGCTGATACAGCAAATGTTACTCGTGCTGATGCTACAGATTGGTGATCATGACAGGTAATATGGCTAATGTGTCTACCACCGCCGAAACAAATCGAGTATGCACATTTGTATGTCAACGTTGAAAACGATGTTTATCAAGCGTATATATTTTTTTTACCACACGATACTATTACAATTGTACGAAGTCAATCAACATACAAAAATGCGTTGATTATTGTTGACGTTGCGAGTAGATACACAGAAGCAGAGCCGTTAACAACAAAAACAGTAAAAACAGCGTGCGTGCGGCCGCGCAGCTGCTCAGACATCCCTGCGCATCTGAAGTCACCGTAATGCTTGCACAATGCAGCGCGCACAGCGCGCACATATATCATTCGCTTAGAGGGAACTTTGGTTCCATCTATTTCCTGTTATTTGTAGATATTCAAGTATTATTCGCCTGTAATCCACCGAATGATTTTGATCTAATATTTGGCTAGCTATGATAAACTTGTACTTCTGTAAGCGCAATTTCCTTTACTGGATATCCAGTTGGATAGTTGACGTTAAATTCACGGTTAAGAGAGCTTACTGATATCACCGTTCTTTTTAGCAGTGATTTATTAACGACGATCAGTTGCAGCAGTTCTTGCCATGTCGTCATTATTATTATTATTATTATTATTATTATTATTATTATTATTATTATTATTATTATTTTCTCAATCAGACGTAGTCATTGGCTCGCCGTAAATGTGTAATTTTACTGTATACTCATGTAATTTATTTTCGCTACATTTTTTGCAATGATATTGCGAACAGCAGCAATTGTTGTAGGATCTGAAATACAAATTGTTACAACTACTAGTGCCATCACTAGCGATGTTATTGTTGATAGCAACACGCCGGTTCCACGATACAACCTGACACTGAATATGCAATTTTATAAACGACAACTACACGTCTGCGATATTTGTTACTTTTGTTCTTTACTCATCAACTTTATTTGTTAGTCTATTTGGCATTCACGTACCTGATTGTACCTATAATGTTTCACGTTGATTAGGCAGCACATTATTTAAGTAGGTGATAATTGAACGATTAATTCAAGATACAAATATCAAATGAAGCCGAGTCTTTTTACTTCAAGTTCCACTTCAAACGTTACTTCGTCGTTTTAATCTAGTGGTAATAACATAGATCCAGATTATGTTATTGGATAACACCGTGGTATTGTGGGAGATATCGTAAATACTGTAACACATAGCACTGACAGCCTGCATAACAGGGAAACATCTGCGCGATGTTTAATAAATGTATTAGGCGATGACAATAATACTGATTCATACGCTACCGGATATGCTACGTTGTCGCTGATCTTTCTGATGTCAACAATTTTAATGGCTGGTCTTCAAAAAAAATTAGTTATTGTTTCTATTCACGTTTCTACGAAAACTCAAGAACGCGTTTATGTGAGCAGTATAATCAGATCTAAGATTGATAACTTTATTACTGACTGCTCTTAACGAGTTCGTCATTCTGTCATCGACGTATTTCTTCGTTGTAGTGTCATCGTTTGATTCTGGTTCTCCAAGGCAAGTAATTTTATTATTAGTCATATTAAAAGAATAAGTCATTGTATCACCGGACTTTTTTACTCGAATTTTGTGCTTGATTGCGAATATTATCTGATACCGTTGATATAACAACACCGGGTTAATATTAGTCTGGTTCCCTGCTTAGTATGCTCCCATGCGTTGCACTCTGCTATACTAAGTCAGGCGAACGCCGACGCCATATTGTCACGTGATCAAAACAAATGGCCTCACCTAGAGAGATATCGGTAATCTAACCGTGGCACATTTATTGTTTTAATATTCTGTTTGTTAGTGACACAATGCGAATTTTACTAATACTTTCGATTTGAAATATAACAGGCGCTATCTTGTGTTAAAGCTTAACCAGCAAATCGGCTACATAGGTATTTTTACAAATATTTATACAATTAGGCGACGACGAAGTATAGGGATACACACAACAATTTTTGTTAAATATTGCACCTTTCCCACTGGATCATCTAAAAAATTATATTTCCAATCGATTCCTTGATAAATTTTACATCGAAATTGATATGAGGTTATGTACGGCGGCTTTATTTTTTCCCAAGATTAAGACGAAAATATCTTCCCCATTTTACCAGGGGTGAGGGTAACGATTGTTTCGCAAATAATGCACATTTTACACTGCGTCATCTAAAATATTTAAGTTGCAATTAATTCCTTGACCAAATTTATATAAATATGTATATATCGTTTTCTATGACAGCCCAAATTTTGTCAAATATTATGATCAATATAACAACCCTCTTCTACGAAGGGTCGAAAGTGACATTTTCTCAAATATTGCAAATTTCGACTGCATCAAGTACGACATTTCATTTGCTATCGAGTACTTGATAATTATTATGTCGGACATTGTATAAGGTGGTAGATGACATCCTTAATTGGCCATAGGTTCATATCAATTCCCTTAAATGAAGCAAAGGGGGTGGGGGGGGGTGAAATATTGCCAAAGATGGAATATTTTAGACATCATCATCTCAATGTTCCATTTTAAATCGATTGCTTGATCAATTTTACACTGACGTTAATATATTGGTATATGTAACAGCACAGGTTTAGCCATTTGCCAAATATTAATCATGATTTAACTAGGATTTCCTCAAAGAGGGTAGTACATTTTTTGCAATAAAATGACTTAATGCATCTTTATCATATTTTGGATATCACCTTTTTAGGCAATAGAGACAAAACGTCATTCATGATTTAATGTTAGATTATAAAAACATTAAAAATAAGAGGAGTAAATATAAAACAACACGGTTTAAAGGAATTGTCTTGAGAGACAAAGTAGAGATATTTAGAAGGGAATAGGGAGGGTTAAAGGATTCCTCTGTTCATGTGTAGCTAGCACTGATTAAAACCAAAACACTAGCCTTCACATATGAGTGTTTGCTGGAGGCTTGGTTTGAGATGGAGTATGGAATGAAAAATCTAAATTATCTCATTTTGACAACCAAAATGTACCAAATTGGTAAAATCTTATTTACTCTGTTGTTCTGTGTTTACATGGGCATATTTTTAAAAAAAATCAATTATTAAATTAAACAATACATACATGCAAATGTTTATGATGAAATCTTCATGGTATTAATTAAGTTAAATAAATATCCTTTTTTAAGGGAACTTAAATTTAAAACATTGTATGTTTAATGACTGACAATAACACAAGATATGTGAAGCATTTATCATAAAAAGATGCTTTCAAAAATATCTTTATTATATCTATATTTCATTTACAATACAAAATTGTTACAAAATTAATACCAGTAATAATTATTGTGTCATTTAAAAATACACTGAATTTATTGTTTGATACCAAATGAGAATAAAAATTAAAAAACATGTTTCTTGAAATGTTCTAATTTTTTTTAATAGAATGGAGTGTCATCCTAGCTTCCACACCTATTGTAAAAGACAGGTCATCACCAACAGGAAGGTCTCCTGTGCAGATAGAGAAGCGCGGACAGTTACAGGTATATTATAATAACTATTTATATTTGCAGTTGGCAATATTATGTACTGATTAACTTTGCAAAAATTCTGAAGGTCTATCCTCAAGATTTACATTCAAGACCTTGTTTAAAGAGATGCTCATTTTATGTTGATACTTTGAATCAGATATGTTACAAAAGTGAAACAGATATTCTCTTAAAACTATACATGACTTTTTTGTATTTAACTCATCAGTAAGACAAGTAAATAAGTATTAATTAAAAGCAATTGTTTATCTTTATTTATGCATTTGTAAGGTACACATGGGAATATAAAAAGTATTTATAATTATAATGAGGTACTGTACTTTAAAAAAATATAATCACCGATTATATATAAATGTTTACTTTGCTATTATTATAGGCATATATCAAACACAGTGTAACACTTACATTTACTGTATTGCAGGACCAATGTATTGTATTTTATGACATCATGTGTATTTTTACATTGATATATAAATGACATATAAGCACACATTTTATTGGCTTTTAGCTTGTCATCCAGAATTATTTTCATTATATACTCTATAGTGTTTTGTTTCTTATAATAGTTGTTAGCAGGTAATTTTCTTACATTTTTATGCAATTAGCAGCCTTGTAACATTAAGGATTGAAAATAAAGACAATAGGTAAATATTTGCATTATTAAGTAGCCATATGTAATTAACTAACAGTTATTTGTCTTTCCTAATTCTTGATAAAAGTATTTGTTAAATAGTCTAAGATTTATATGACAAGTACCAACTTATACTTACAGTTAATTTCCAACATTATAGCTCATAAATGTTTATTGATTCCAGTCCCCAGACCAAAATAGATCATACAAGAAATGGAGCAAAGAAGAGAAGTTAGCAATGATGGAGTTTGTGGAGGAGCATGGGATACCATCAGCAAATGTTAACAACTTCTGGGAGGAGTGTGCACATTACATTTTCCAAACTACTGGCCTTGAGAAATCAGGTTACACTTAGCAACAGAATATGAATCTCTTTAGATCTTAACACTACCTACCTTTTAACTGTACCGTCGCCAACTCTGAAACAGTATACTTAAAATGAATGCATTCCATTAACTAGCATGACAGATAATTATGATACATATTGTGATATTAAAATATTTTATTAATGGTCTTTGATTAGGAAATAATTTTTTTTATTGTCAGCTTGGTTTGGTTGTATACTTCACACTTTGTCCAGGTCTTTTGTTTTAAAGGCCCATGAATTTCTAATTGCTAGAACTGGTGAATAGTCTTAGTTTAGTGTATCATAATGGGCGTGGCTTCATTTTCTGGAGTTTGTGTGACAAAAAGTATATGCTAGATCATCAAAAATCCAAAGGTTGATAGTTAAAAGAAAATGTTTGTGGCATCTAAAATATTTAAGTTGCAATTAATTCCTTGACCAAATTTATATAAATATGTATATATCGTTTTCCATGACAGCCCAAATTTTGTCAAATATTATGATCAATATAACAACCCTCTTCTACGAAGGGTCGAAAGTGACATTTTGTCAAATATTGCACATTTCGACTGCATCAAGTACGACATTTCATTTGCTATCGATTACTTGATAATTATTATGTCGGACTTTGTATAAGGTGGAAGATGACATCCTTAATTGGCCACAGATTGATATCAATTCCCTTAATGAAGCAAAGGGGGTGGGGGGCATCTCATTGTTACATTTAAAATCAATTGCTTGATCAATTTTACATTGATATTGATGTATGGATGAACATGAGTACCCACATTTTGTGAAAGATTAAGACCAAAATACCAATATTTATGTCAGTTCCATTTCAAATTGATTTCATGAAAGAAAGTGGCATAGCATCCCCTACAACCTGGGGTGGTGGTGAAGGGGTCTAAAATACCATCAGACAGACTTTACTGGGAGTGTGCCCTATCAATAAATCTTTGGGAGAGTATGACCCAAATTTATTGCCACATCACTTACATTGATACTGTATATCACATACAGTAAAACCTGTCTTGAGAGACCACAATCACCATGCACAGATTTATTCATTATATCGTGTTATGACCTCTTATGAAAGACCACTTGTCTTGATAGACTATTATTGTTTGGCAGAAGGGGAGGTCTTTCAAGACAGTTTCTACATTATTACTGTAAATATATTCTATTTATTAGCAAGGCACATTAATTGCCTGCACATGATACAAATTTAATGTGCTACTGTGTTGCAAAATTTCTAAAATAAACAATGAACTGAATTCAGGTTCTATTTACATGCTTGGTGAGATTCTTCAAAAGTCACTCAATATATCATCATAACTGAAAGACAATATTAGTACATTTAATGTTAAGCACTGTACAGAAGTTTACATTTTATTATCACTAATTTGATTTGCTTCCATAATGAATGCTCTTTTCACTATATAGTTTATAAAATTCCAAAACTTAGTTTAAACTTAATTTTAAGTATTAATGTAATGGAGATGCATTATTAAGGCTAGCATTGTACACAAGTTGAGACAAATGTTTCATATTTATTTTGTACTTTTCATCATTACTGAAGTATGACTTGAAATTGAACAGTATTTTCATTTCTTATACTGTCACAATCATTCATCCAAATATATGTCCTAACAGTGATTTCTCAATTTAACCAAATGTGTTGTTATATTTAAATATACAAACCAATAAAACTCACTGACATGTTCATTAAAGGAATCACTGAGCCTTGTATGATTAAATATGAACATTAATAACTCTCGAGTTACTTCAATTTAAATGGAATGGTATCAAATAAACACATGCACATGTGACTTTCTTAGTTTCTCTTTTTCATCTGTCATTGTTTGTCATGTTCTGATAACTGAATACATATAGTTATATGCAAATGTGATACATATTTCAATTTATGCCATTGTATATATATATATATATATATATATATATATATATATATATATATATATATATATATATATATATATATATATATGAAAAGAAAATAACTTGAACATGGCAGCATGTCTTAAGATTGTTTTGTGTGTGTATATATCTCAAATGAGTTCATTAATATGAAATAAGTTGTGTAAATTCCTATCAACTGATTTAAAAAGATTCAATAAGAAGTATCAATTATACTTGTGTTATGATTAACATCAACTTAAACACGCATTCTGCATACAATTTGTACAGTATTAGTACTGAAATACGTCACCCTATGATGATGCATGTAGTTTTCATGATAATTATTAAATATGCATCAACAGAATATTACTCAAACTTGGTTAAAAGTGTCAATTAGTGAAGTATTCATCAAGTATATGTATGAGATACATGTATGTGCAGTCCTTTTGAAGCATACAGGGTTTCTACTCAAGATGTGCTAGAGAAAGAAAAACTAAAAAGGTAATAAGAATGAACATTTTCTAAGGATTTTTTCTCAACATCAACATATTTCAACTAAATTGGATGACACAAATACATTGTATGGTCTTTAATATCCTTTATCATTCAGATAGTAATGTTATCTTCCAAAACACATATGCACACACACACACACACACACACACACACACACACACACACACCTCTAAACAAACTTGCTTCAAATAAATTGAGACAGAGTTTACTGACAGTAAAAATCACAATATTTTAATGACATGTTATTTGTATAAATGTTAAAGTAAATAAATGGCTTCATAATATGACTGCTTTGCTGACTGAAAAAATTTATTTAATCACATATATACTTACTGATATATTGCAACCTTCATAAACATGGTTGTTTGCCATTACATAATCACATGTACACTTATTGATATTTTGCAACCTTCATATACCTGGTTGTTTGCCATTACATAATGACAGGTACACTTGATATATAGCAACCTTCATAACAATGGTTGTTTGCCAGTGTTATATTATCAAAGCTTTCTCATTTTCATCCTATTTGCAGATGCCTTACTTAGATCAGATGTGTATTCTCAAACGAGTTGTCATTAAATATTACCAGACAATTCTTGCTTCAGAGACACCAATTAATGGGCTCAGGCCCAGACAAATAGATGCTTTGTACAACCTGAGAGAATCTAAAGACTTAGTTGTTTTATTACCCATAGGATATGGAAAGACTTTTTTTACCTTCAGTACAAAGTCATAGTACTGGAACCTCTCAGTGTCATTCTTAATCAGCTTTGCTCAACACTTGATGGGCATGTGATACATGTCACTGAACATTTTCTGCTTAGACTCGAATAAGCAGCAACATAGAAAGAAGTGAAAATAACAAGCTTGTAAAATTAAACAAACAATTTATTAAGTACAAATATTTTCATAAAAGAAAATAAATAAACTTACAGTTTTAGAGAATCAAGTACAAAAGTTAATCCAAAAAGAATACACAATATAATCCACTAGTGGAATTGCAATTGTCCTGATAATAAAATGTCCTAACAGTTCCCGGTTCGAATCTTGACGATGTAATCCAATATGGACGACGATGTCACGTGATGAAGTCAGTTTTAGTTTTATAATAATCCAAACGAGCACAAGTAATTTCTAGATAAATAACATAATAAATTCCTCTTGATCCCAAACGAATTGAAATGATTTACACTCAAACAATAAAACACACATCTTGCATTCCAAAGCCCAGACTAACTACTGAACTGTTCTCTCCCAAACAATAATTTAAATACCTGTTTTTACGTAAACAGGAAAGGGGTCTTGACCTTCCAGAATCTCTCAGAACAATCTCACATTCAAGAAATCACGTAACCAGCAGGATCTAGAAAGATGTCCTGAGAATCAACCAATCATTTTAAAAATAAAGCTCTAATGTCCTTGGAATAAACCAATCATTTTAGAAGCTTGTTTACACATCTATTTCTAGAAAATCTCTCCCAACTAACGAATTTTAAACCCAAAATGTCAAATTTTAATCTAACAAACAGACAATAAAAATAAATATAAATGACTTATATCAAATATACGTAACACTTATGCATGGGTGAATTTTCGTATATGGTTGGACACCCAGAAGACATACTGGATAAGAATGTTCTTGAATGCCTACTTGAGGCTGAATGGACAAAGCAACAGGTATGCTAGATTATTCATGAAGCCCACTACATCAAGCAGCAGTTAAAACCATTTGGGTAAGAGGGCAGCAGTCTTGTAAAAATAAGTTAAGGTGAATAAAAGTGTCCAAGTCAATCACTGTATCACCCAAATTGTATCATGTATGATAAAAACAAATGTGCCAATAGGAAATAATTTTCCCTACTTGCTGCCAAGACTGGTCACAACTACTGATGTCTAGATTATGATTATTTTAAAAGGATGAGAATTCAATGTCTGTTTTAGTGTTGGTCTAAAGTAAGAGTTTCCTGTGACTTTAAGACGAACCATAGCTTAACAAAACATGCAAGTAGCAATAACATCTTCTGAAAAAAAATTAATAATTCCAAGATGCACTATTTGACTAAATAATATACTGAGTGCTAGCTTCCTATTAAAGTATTCAAGCACTGAAAAAAATTGGGGATACAATGTTTAAAACCTTGAAAATTCAGAACGTATGCCATGGATTGTCATTAAGTTAAACTATTGGAATATTGAAATCATAGCAATACATAAGAAACTATAATAACTTAGACCTTTTCATGAGTCTGTTCATTTTTTATAGTGATAGCTATTATCTTCTGTACATGTGATAATTCCACAAACCTATTGTTCATAAGTATTAAGTATACAAGTCCTAACTTGGGCAGAAGTGACCTAATAGGTTGAATCATGCCAAGTTTGCCTGTTGGCAATACTACTGCTAGTAATACTTCAGTCAATATAGGGTTACTCAGAAAAAGTTCCGTGCATGTATCATTCCATGAAAAGGCAGTTAAATCGCAATTAGGATATAATATGCTGCTTTCATCCCTTCTACATTTGGAAGATGCTTTTGTTCAACTTCCCAAATAAGTAACATCTTTACAGCTTTTCTGAGTGACTCACTATTTAACACAGTCTCAGCAATTGTTTCAGTGGAAGTATATAGAGCAGCATGCAGCAATGTTGTTCTATCAGATAGAGTTGCATCATCAAATAATGATAACCTTGTATCTGATAATTTGGTAGTTGGCAATTTATCACATACAGAAATATAGCTCCACTCTCAATTTCTGTGAAATAGAGATATGTAAAGATCAAATAATACATATATCATGTTTTTTAAAATTAATATTAAGTGGAAGGACTAAATGTTGTGTGTGAAGGGGGCCCGAGTGGTCTAAAGCGCTGTCCGTTACGGATCACTGCCATCTCTCCTCTGTCTGCGTGGGTTCGAGTCTAAGATTCGGCTAATGTAGTTATGTGAGAAAGCTTGCCAGTAGCTTCTCGTGGGTCCGTGATTCTTTCCGGGGGTTTTCTGGGTTCTTCCTCCACCATTAATACTGGCCGCCATGTATTGCCTATATTGTGCTTAAAAATGGCGTTAAACCATAAAAAACAAAAACAAATGTTGTGTGTAGTTAAAAGAGTGACATTTCAATAGAAGTATTTTGGCTACCACAAGGAATTGAGGTTAGTTTTTTGATTGTGTCAATGGACTATTGAGGTATAGCTTATGCAAAGCCATTTCTCCAGATTGATTGGCTGTCGCAATGCATGTAAGATATTATCTACTGAAACAAATGAAGATTATAGTTTAACAGACTTTTCTGATTTTTGGGCTTCAGTGCCTGTCAATTTTTTATATCCACAGACTGACATGAAGTGTCAAAGGTTTTAACTTATTATATCACAATTTATTGATATTTCTCTATATTTAATTTAAACTTAAAATGCCAGCTCAAAAACCTACCTTCTCAATTGTCTTTACCTCAAAATTTGTATTACAGTGTGATGCTTTTTAAACAAATGTATACCTCATGTTTTATACCTTATGTCCAAGACTGGTAAAACTGGGTCTGTTGGTGTAGATATTGTACAAGTATAAATGTGATCGTACTGAGTCGATGCTTCATTTTTCTTGAACTGTTGGACATGTCACTAATTGTGGTGCTTTCATCTGTGACCAAACATACAGAAGGGAACAAGCATTTCACCCTGACATGCTGTGATTTGCATGAAGCTCCTAAACAATCAAGAAGAAAAAAATTCATATACCAGTAAAGATTTTTAAAACACACACCATACCCATTCAATGTAAAACATAAAAGGACTACACACACACACAAGCTATATTACTGTACATGCTACAACCAAATAATCAAAAACATTAGGCTAAATAGCTAAGTTGAGTTTCTCTAAAAAAAATTCACTAAAAATATACACATCAATTTAGTTTCAGAGCCTTATTTACATGAAAATAGTAGACAAACACTTCCAGGTGGCCATATTGTTTGCTTGGGTGTGTTTGATTTATTGTAGTTGCTGTGAACTTATTGCCATTTCTCAGTTAACCCAAGAAAACCCTGGGAAGAACCACCAACCAATGGGAAGCTACTGGCAAGCTTCCTCACCCACATCGGACAAGCAAGACTTGAACTTAACACCAAATTCCATTATTTTTGTATAGTGTGGCCTTGTTTTAATGACTTGGCATGCACTAATAAAGTTTAATTACTCAACAATATCAATTAATTTGCTCTAAATGTAAATCCTTATTATGGCACTTATGTTTCAAAATCATTGACAACAAGAACTGAAAAAGGCTAATAATGCCTGACCTATGGCAAGTTGCTTATAATGCCTGATCCATGACAAGCGGCTCATAATGCCTGACCCATGACAAGTGGTTCATAATGCCTGACCTATGGCAAGTGGTTCATAATGCCTGACATGGCAGGTGGCTCTCAATGCCTGATTAATGGCAAGTGGCTAATAATGCCTACCTATGGCAAGTGGCTAATAATGCCTACCTATCTCAAGTGGATAAAAATGCCTGACCTATGACATATGGCTAATAATGGCTAACATATGGCATGTGGCTAATAATGCCTGAACTATGGCAAGTGGCTAATAATGCTTGACCTATGACAAGTGACAAATAATGCCAAACATGATTCAAAGACAAGGAAATATATTAAATGGGGTAATGCCACAAACATTTTCTTTTAACTATCAACCTTTGGATTTTTGATGATCTAGCATATACTTTTTGTCACACAAACTCCAGAAAATGAAGCCACGCCCATTATGATACACTAAACTAAGACTATTCACCAGTTCTAGCAATTAGAAATTCATGGGCCTTTAAAACAAAAGACCTGGACAAAGTGTGAAGTATACAACCAAACCAAGCTGACAATAAAAAAAATTATTTCCTAATCAAAGACCATTAATAAAATATTTTAATATCACAATATGTATCATAATTATTTGTCATGCTAGTTAATGGAATGCATTCATTTTAAGTATACTGTTTCAGAGTTGGTGACGGTACAGTTAAAAGGTAGGTAGTGTTAAGATCTAAAGAGATTCATATTCTGTTGCTAAGTGTAACCTGATTTCTCAAGGCCAGTAGTTTGGAAAATGTAATGTGCACACTCCTCCCAGAAGTTGTTAACATTTGCTGATGGTATCCCATGCTCCTCCACAAACTCCATCATTGCTAACTTCTCTTCTTTGCTCCATTTCTTGTATGATCTATTTTGGTCTGGGGACTGGAATCAATAAACATTAATAAGCTATAATGTTGGAAATTAACTGTAAGTATAAGTTGGTACTTGTCATATAAATCTTAGACTATTTAACAAATACTTTTATCAAGAATTAGGAAAGACAAATAACTGTTAGTTAATTACATATGGCTACTTAATAATGCAAATATTTACCTATTGTCTTTATTTTCAATCCTTAATGTTACAAGGCTGCTAATTGCATAAAAATGTAAGAAAATTACCTGCTAACAACTATTATAAGAAACAAAACACTATAGAGTATATAATGAAAATAATTCTGGATGACAAGCTAAAAGCCAATAAAATGTGTGCTTATATGTCATTTATATATCAATGTAAAAATACACATGATGTCATAAAATACAATACATTGGTCCTGCAATACAGTAAATGTAAGTGTTACACTGTGTTTGATATATGCCTATAATAATAGCAAAGTAAACATTTATATATAATCGGTGATTATATTTTTTTAAAGTACAGTACCTCATTATAATTATAAATACTTTTTATATTCCCATGTGTACCTTACAAATGCATAAATAAAGATAAACAATTGCTTTTAATTAATACTTATTTACTTGTCTTACTGATGAGTTAAATACAAAAAAGTCATGTATAGTTTTAAGAGAATATCTGTTTCACTTTTGTAACATATCTGATTCAAAGTATCAACATAAAATGAGCATCTCTTTAAACAAGGTCTTGAATGTAAATCTTGAGGATAGACCTTCAGAATTTTTGCAAAGTTAATCAGTACATAATATTGCCAACTGCAAATATAAATAGTTATTATAATATACCTGTAACTGTCTGCGCTTCTCAATCTGTAAATAGATATTATAATATACCTGTAACTGTCCGCGCTTCTCTATCTGCACAGGAGACCTTCCTGTTGGTGATGACCTGTCTTTTACAATAGGTGTGGAAGATAGGATGACACTCCATTCTATTAAAAAAAATTAGAACATTTCAAGAAACATGTTTTTTAATTTTTATTCTCATTTGGTATCAAACAATAAATTCAGTGTATTTTTAAATGACACAATAATTATTACTGGTATTAATTTTGTAACAATTTTGTATTGTAAATGAAATATAGATATAATAAAGATATTTTTAAAAGCATCTTTTTATGATAAATGCTTCACATATCTTGTGTTATTGTCAGTCATTAAACATACAATGTTTTAAATTTAAGTTCCCTTAAAAAAGGATATTTATTTAACTTAATTAATACCATGAAGATTTCATCATAAACTTTTGCATGTATGTATTGTTTAATTTAATAATTGATTTTTTTTTAAAATATGCCCATGTAAACACAGAACACCAGAGTAAATAAGATTTTACCAATTTGGTACATTTTGGTTGTCAAAATGAGATAATTTAGATTTTTCATTCCATACTCCATCTCAAACCAAGCCTCCAGCAAACACTCATAAGTGAAGGCTAGTGTTTTGGTTTTAATCAGTGCAAGCTACACATGAACAGAGGAATCCTTTAACCCTCCCTATTCCCTTCTAAATATCTCTACTTTGTCTCTCAAGACAATTCCTTTAAACCGTGTTGTTTTATATTTACTCCTCTTATTTTTAATGTTTTTATAATCTAACATTAAATCATGAATGACGTTTTGTCTCTATTGCCTAAAAAGGTGATATCCAAAATATGATAAAGATGCATTAAGTCATTTTATTGCAAAAAATGTACTACCCTCTTTGAGGAAATCCTAGTTAGATCATGATTAATATTTGGCAAATGGCTAAACCTGTGCTGTTACATATACCAATATATTAACGTCAGTGTAAAATTGATCAAGCAATCGATTTAAAATGGAACATTGAGATGATGATGTCTAAAATATTCCATCTTTGGCAATATTTCACCCCACCCCCCCCACCTCCCTTTGCTTCATTTAAGGGAATTGATATGAACCTATGGCCAATTAAGGATGTCATCTACCACCTTATACAATGTCCGACATAATAATTATCAAGTACTCGATAGCAAATGAAATGTCGTACTTGATGCAGTCGAAATTTGCAATATTTGAGAAAATGTCACTTTCGACCCTTCGTAGAAGAGGGTTGTTATATTGATCATAATATTTGACAAAATTTGGGCTGTCATAGAAAACGATATATACATATTTATACAAATTTGGTCAAGGAATTAATTGCAACTTAAATATTTTAGATGACGCAGTGTAAAATGTGCATTATTTGCGAAACAATCGTTACCCTCACCCCTGGTAAAATGGGGAAGATATTTTCGTCTTAATCTTGGGAAAAAATAAAGCCGCCGTACATAACCTCATATCAATTTCGATGTAAAATTTATCAAGGAATCGATTGGAAATATAATTTTTTAGATGATCCAGTGGGAAAGGTGCAATATTTAACAAAAATTGTTGTGTGTATCCCTATACTTCGTCGTCGCCTAATTGTATAAATATTTGTAAAAATACCTATGTAGCCGATTTGCTGGTTAAGCTTTAACACAAGATAGCGCCTTTTATATTTCAAATCGAAAGTATTAGTAAAATTCGCATTGTGTCACTAACAAACAGAATATTAAAGCAATAAATGTGCCACGGTTAGATTACCGATATCTCTCTAGGTGAGGCCATTTGTTTTGATCACGTGACAATATGGCGTCGGCGTTCGCCTGACTTAGTATAGCGGAGTGCAACGCATGGGAGCATACTAAGCAGGGAACCAGACTAAGTTAATATTTCCATTACTATCAAACACACCTAAGCTGTGTTTGATTTTCCATTAGTTCTGACGGTAATATCTTGTAATTAAAGATTACACGTTTTTTATCTTCCTTGCTTATCTTGCAATAAAACAAATTTGTTTGGATCCACCTTTGCAAGATTGAGTAATTCGGATATTTCGTCAGAAATGAGTTTTGTTTACATTTGCATGTGATATTCTGTCAGTTGTATGATTTTGTTTAGAGGAAGATCTTCCGTAAATAACTACCATTATACTTTTAGGATCTGTTTAAAACGATAGCGGTTATTTGTATATTAATGTACAACTTTATGGAGTAGTTTTGTTGATTTTGATACAGTGTCGAGTATAGCAATTTCTTCACGGCCGCATATTTGCGGATCAATTATTGTCTGTGTTGGTAATGGTGAATACCAGATCTGAATGGATTTTGGATATAAAATAAATTCTTTTGGCTGAACCGTACGAATAAAAACAAACAGATACACAAGGATCAATTGCGTATGCAAGCCAACGAGTACCAGACCAAAACTATTGTCAATATTTAGATAATACCAGATTCAACTTCATTGCGCCAGTTCGGCAATTGATCGCGCATAGAACATCACTTAAGCGTTTCATTTTTAATTTTTCAGCAGCATTAGTTATATCAACATTTGACATTGGAAGACTATTTTTTGTGTCTAATGAGGTATTGTACCACGAAGTCTTAAACCGCTTATGTATTATTAGGCCGGCAATCTTAGACGACCCGGTTGGGGCATTGTGGTTTTCTGAGATGTATTCCTGGGTTTTTGTTGACGTGATCTTTATTAAAATTTTCCTAATGTGAAGTTTCTTGACCTGTTGAATGTTTAGTGTCATTCTGCAGCAGTCCTGACAGCACATAACGCAGCAGATTTTGCATCAGCTGGTGCAATAGCCGCTATTAAAGCTCACAAATTTGCAAGAAGCGGAAAATACCAACTGTTTTTGTTGAATCGTTAACTGAACTCTGAGAAAGGTCGAGTTGAACTCTTGTTTTTGATTCTACAGTTTTGTTAAAATGTTTAAGCTGAGTTGTGGTCAACGATAATTTGTTTTGACGACCACTAGAAATTAGATCTCTTTTAATGTTACTTTTGTTCCGCATTTACTTGCAAGAGTTGACTGCAATTTTATTTAACCTGACTAGAAGTCAATGTGATCTAAACGTAACTATATGACATTTTATAATATCATGAGCGATTTAATTACAATTACATGTTTTCTAATGGCGCGCCAATAACTCGCATCCACCTACCAACACATTTGAGACTTACTGATTTGTCATTAAGTATAACAGTGATTGCTCTATACACGAGACCACCTGAATTTACGCGAGCTCGAAAATGAATATCAACTAATAAATCGGATATCTGTTTACAAAATCCAGTTGTGTAATTTGCAAACCAGTATCTACATTTGATAACGTCCCATAAAAGTCATCAAATGATGATATCCACGTGCTACATGATTATTTCCAAACTTCAGTAATACATCTTCAAATGGTTCTTTATGTCCATTTAATTTTATTGAAACTTTACTAACTCCAAGGGGTCAAATATCATATGGCTATGATTCTGTATTATTTTGGTAGCGACATCGACGTCTTTTTCAATCGATTCAATTTTTCATCCATCAGTTGTATACGTAGCATTACCACACAGTGACATAATATCATTATTGACAAACCTGAAGTTTTAATTGGCTTCGTATGGATTATGATCTCTTTTTACAATTTCATCTTCTGCATCAATAACAGTCTCAGCGGGTAGAAAGTATATACTTGTATCATGAACTTGTAATTCAATATTTTTTACGTTTCGTTTGGTTGTCGTGAGTCATAAGAAAAATATTGAAAATCATGTAGCGACTCACTTTTAAGGACTGTTGCGTCCATATCAGACGTTGCATAAGAAACTCGCTTAAACATTTTTTTAATAACTGCGTTCGTTTATCACGAGAAAGACCTCTCGAAATAAAACTATTTATATATTTTTTCTGCTTCACCAGCCAACTCTACTATTATCTGATTTGCATCTTGATTTATTATTTTACTGACATTTGAAGACATCGCCTCAGTGCTTGGTAATTTTGCTGGTGGGATTTTTGGTGGTATTACTTGTGTTAATCTATCCTTTTTTGCCGAGAACGCCTTACCGGCAATATTACTTATAGCAGTTGGAGCTTTAGCACGAACAACGTCAATAGCTTTCACTGTTAGTTGCTTTGCAATCGGTATTGCTTTGGGGAGCTATCGTTCTAAATACACACTGAACAACATCACCGAGTCATTCTCCGTAAGTTATTTTTATATGTTGGCATTCGTGCATTTATCACTCTGACCATTAGGGGTCCACGATGGGTATTATGCACGATCATCTTATTTATCATTTATTTATTTAATCACTGTGATAGTCATCAACGATTTCATCAACAAAAGATCGATAAACGCTAGCGTCCATGATATCACCGTTTAATAATTGTCGATATCAACTACTTCATTAATTATTTCTGGAGAAATATTTACAGCACTTTCTCCTCCAATCGGAATTTATAGTGGATCGACGTCAGAAAGAATGTTCTTAGGACAAGAAATAAGATTACTTCCTGTGGTTGAAATATCACTTCCAGTAGCACCAGCAAGATCTTCTTGATCTTAATAATATACTTTATCACGTTATCTTTTTTTAACTTTCACTTTGTATATACATTTAATAAAATCTGATCATCCGTACTAAGTCACGGAATTGTATAGATTTTTTTAAGTCATTAAATACATGTAATCGGGTTTCGTTTAAATTTGTACAACGATAACCGCGAGTGATTTATATATTGTACAATATTTCGAAATATATTGAGTTGGCTTTATCCTATGCCAGAAGTGCAATGTGCTTTCAATGGGAAGAACCGAATGCTTCTAGTGCACAGAATTTATGTGCATAAATCCCTCACCGTAGGTAAAAATCATTACATTACATTACGAAACGTCTTGTCAGTGAGCGGTCTACTTTAAGGATTTGTAAATCTTTTGCTATGTTTATTTTCATATTCATCATACACATCATTTACCGCATCAATATAACCTATATACGATGCACGTTTTGTATCGATTCGACCTGTGTTAGTTTTAGTTTTACAAAACAAATCAGCCCAGTTGTGAATTGTTAATATATATTCCATATATAAGTCATTGCGACAAGAGCTAGAAATTCATTTGGATCAGTTTTATCGATTACATTTAAAGCATATTCAATGAATTTATTACATAATTCTTGAGGCTTTTCATTTTAGTAACAGGTTTTTCTGGCTGAGGCATACCAGGAAGATCTTGTAAAGGTCTTGATTTGTTTTAGTTCTTTTAGCTTCTTTTTTTTGAAGTTGAAGAAGAAGGGGTTTAGTTTTTTCTGTAACAGGTTTGATTAATCGTTGATAACTCTCTGCAAAATCCACCTGAGATTACTGACGTTCTTGTAATTTGCGACTGACAGAATCACATGCAGGAATAAATTTCTTTATTGCTTCCAGTCGCTCTCGAGCTAATCTAGCTGTATAAGATTCCATAGCTGGTGCCATATTATTGATATATAATAATGATCTATTTCACAGCAGCAGCACCGGTGAAAGCGCTACCGCAAATAAGTGTCTCGGCAGGTAAACTCGCGTGCATGCTTTAAAACATAAGAGACAAAAGTACAGCAACTTATAAACTAACCCAATTAGAGAAACTCTCGGTTAGTTAGAGGGTTCGGTTTGGCGTTATTGACCTTATATTTTCATTTTCTTAAGAAGCTTTAGTTTTAAAAAGGACCGTCTAGAAATTGGTGAGTTCGCCCTCTCTGCTATTACTTTTCTTGGAAGCAGAGTGTATATATTAAGTAGGCTGTAAGACAGGGTTACTTACACGTAAAAAAATGTATGTTCTTTTTAAGAGGTAAGGAAGTATCGTCATGTATATGCAGTTTAAATCCATTGAAATATTCCACACAACAACTGCAAAATAAAACAAAGCTAAAGAATAAATCATCATGTATGTGGTGCAGACAGAAAGATGACGCAACTGTACATTATATATTTAGGCCGAACCCAGGTTATGTAAAATGGGTATTTTCAAAATTTGTAAAGTTTTTAAAAATATCTTTCACAAATCACCAAAAGGCAAATTCATGTTTTAAGAATACATTTACAATATTGAATAGAATATGTGAATAAACGGAGTTATGTAATAAATACAAAACCATATAAGTGCTTTCCGGGGAAAGAAAAGAACTATATTGATACCGTGTACAAACATGTCTCGGCCTGACAGCATTGACATCTTCCTACGGCGTATCAAACGAGTTCGAGCTGCCCATTCGGAGCAAATATGTATGACTGACTGACTGACTGACAGACTGACTGACAGACTGACTGACTTTATTTCCTCTTCAACAGAGATTACATCAGATGAATCAAATTCAGGATAATACAAAATTATGAAATACAACAGAAAAAAAATTTAAACGTATACCAGTGTAATTATCAATGTAGTTCTTTCTATATGACATATGTGTTTATGCATACATACACATATATACACATACATACACACACACACACACACACACACACACACACACATATATATATATATATATATATATATATATATATATATATATATATATATATATATATATATATATATATATATATATACTGTTACGGCTATTTGATTTAAATTTATTTATTTTTTAATTGTTAAATCTAAATTTGTCATTTAGGGTTTAATATTCATTAATTGGGAAATTATTCTGGAAAATTCAAGCTGACCTACATTCTAATTGTAAACAAGTTTTGACCTTGGCATGTGGATCTAATTCCTGACCTTGCTTTGGACATTGTCAACAAATCTCTAACACTATTGGTTAATTTCAAGGACAACATTTTATTTTTAGTTATGGGGGATGTTAAATATCTAGAGTACGTGATTTTTAGTGAAGGCAGTCTCTTTCTGTGACCTTCCATGAATTTCTATCAATTTCTAGAAAATCATGTGATCACTTGTTTACTTAAAAATTAGTTATATAGACTGTTGTTTTGGATAGGAGTTCAGTAGATGTTTGGGCTTTATTATTATTAAGTTGTGTAATTCATGTTTGAGTTATAATTATACTTGTTTTGGACTTTATGTCAATTCATTGAAGAAAGAGGATTTATTATCTATTTGGAGGAGAAAACATGTGCTCATAATTCATGTGGATGATAAATTAAACAAGAATTGCATCACGTGACATTGTCAGCCATTTTGGATTACATCGTCAAGATTCGAACCTGGAACTATTAGAACATTTATGTATCAGGACTCTTACAATTCCATTAGTGGATTATTTTTGTGAATTCTATATTGGATTAATGTTGGATTTGATTCTCTAAAACTGTAAGTTTATTTATTTTATGAAAATAATTGTACTAAATAAATCATTGTTAAAGTTATACAAGCTTGTTAGTTTTCACTCTTTCTGTGTTGCTGCTTATTCGAGCCTAAGCACGTAACATAGAATTGGGGGCTCGTCCGGGATTGAGATTTGAGATAAATTTGAATTTAAATTTGAATTTCCCCTAGCTTTTGAAAATTTTAAATTTTTAGTGAGACTGACACGCTTGTATCAAAATGACATCTAAGGTAGAAATATTTCTTTCTAATCCAACCCAGGAGCAATTAGATCTTTTCAAAAAAGACGAGTTGGTTCAACTTGCCAGAAAATATGATTTTTCTGAAGTCAAGGCTTCTTTAACGAAACAAGATATCAAAAAGATTTTGTTCCAGTATTTGGTAGAACAGGACGTTTTGGAAAGATTCCAGTCAGTAAGTCTACACCAGTCTCTGACATTAAACTGAAGGAATTAGAATTAAAATTCAAGATGGAATTAGAGTTAAAGAAGCTGGAATTTCAGAGAGAGGAGAAAGAGAAACAATTACAATCTGAAAAAGAGGAGAGAGAGAGAGAGAGAGAGAGAGAGAGAGAGAGAGAGAGAGAGAGAGAGAGAGAGAATTTGAATTACAAAAAGAGCAGATGCTGATTGATAGAGAGAAAGAGGAGAGAGAGACAGGAAAGGGAGAAAGAAAGACAATTTGAATTACAAAAAGAGCAGATGCAAATTGAGAAAGAAATTAAAATGAAAGAAATAGAACTGGCAAGTGAGAATCACCATCATACTTCAAATCAAAATTTTGATTTAGCAAGGAATATTAGATTAGTGCCCCCTTTCAAAGAAAAAGAAGTAGACAAATATTTTATTCTTTTTGAAAAAGTTGCAGAAAATTTAAAGTGGCCAAGAGAGAATTGGACTCAGTTACTACAATGTGTACTTACTGGTAAGGCTAGTGAGATTTACACTTCACTGTCTGTTCAGCAAAGCAGTGATTATGACGTAGTTAAAGAATGCATTTTAAGAGGTTATGAGTTAGTTCCTGAAACTTATCGACAAAAATTCAAAAATTATAGAAAAGAAGCTGGACAAACTCATGTCGAATTTGCTAGACAAAAAGAGCAGTTGTTTGATAGATGGTGTTTAGCCACGAAAGTCGAGCAAGATTATCAAAATCTCAAAGCAAATTATATTAATTGAAGAGTTCAAAAACTGTGTCCATAGTGATGTTAAAACTTATCTTGAGGAGCATCAGATTGAAACCTTGGAAAATGCTGCTCGAGCTGCTGACGAATATTCTTTGACACATAAAGTTCCTTTTGTTAACAAGACTTCTACTCAACAATTTAATGGCAGAAAAGAAGTTCCGCCTAATTCAAGCCCTTCTAAAACTCAAACTAACACAACTTTCAAAAATCAGACTTCAGAGAAGTTTGATTCTAGATCCTTGTCTCTTCCGACGTGTAACTTTTGTAAGAAAAAAGGACACGTTATTTCTGATTGCTACAAATTTAAAAATAGGCATCAGAATCAAGACAGGCCTGTTCCAAATGCTCTTATTTACATGAGGTCAAGGTCACTGTCATGTACTGAAAGCAATACATTTGTTGGGTCTAATAGATCCCAGTCTGATTTTGATATGGAGAATTATGAACCATTCATATCGAAGGGTTCTATATCACTCTTGAGTGATTTAGCCAATCCCACCCCTATTCAAATTTTAAGGGACACAGGAGCCTCTCAGAGTCTTTTATTATCAGGTACTTTGCCTTTTTCTGAGAAGTCTTCTTCTAATGAAAGTGTTCGTATTCAGGGAGTAGAGTGCGGCTTTGTTAATGTTCCTCTCCATTGTGTAAATTTGTCGTCAGACTTAGTGTCAGGACCTGTGACAATCGGAACAGTCTCGGTTTTACCCGCCGAAGGTGTAGATTTATTGCTAGGCAACGACTTAGCTGGGGACAAGGTTGTGGTTAATCCACTTGTAACTGACAAGCCTAATTTGGATCAGAAAGTTGATCCAATTGAAAAAGAAATCCCTGATATATTTCAAGCTTGTACGGTTACTAGAGCTATGGTAAAGAAAGCTCTTGAGAATGAAGTTGAAAAGGGCAGTATTCCCTTTGTTGACATATGCATTGGTCAGGTTTATGTTATTGAGGTCAGTATTCCCTTATCTGACATCTGCGTGGGTCAGGCTTATGTTGAAAAAGCCAGTATTCCTTCAACTGACGCTTGTAAAGGTCAGGTTTTTGATGAGGTCACTTTTACTCTTGGTTTAGATCAATCAGAAGGTATTGATTATAGTGATCCTCTTTTGACAACTCATTCTCTTTATTCTGATCAGGGTGATGATATTGAGAACAGTGTTATAGAAGGCAGCATTCCTTCAACTGGCGCTTGTATAGGTCAGGTTTTTTATGAGATCACTTTTACTCTTGGTTTAGATCAATCAGAAGGTATTGATCATAGTGATCTTCTTTTAATAACTCATTCTCTTAATCAGGGTGATAAACGACAGTCACTTGTCGTCGAACAGGAAAATGATCCTGAGATCTCCATTTGTTTCAAAGGGTCATAAATGAGACTGAAGCCACTGAAATTCCTGTCTGTTATTTCATTAAAAATGGAATTCTTATGAGAAAATGGAGACCTTCCAAGGTACCTGTTGGTGATGAGTGGTCAGTGAACTATCAAATAGTAGTTCCAGAACCTTACAGACAGGAAATACTTAATCTGGCCCATGAAACTACTTTGGCTGATCATTTAGGGATTAAGAAAATGTATCACAAGATCTTGACTCACTTCTATTGGCCAAAAAATCAAAAGTGATGTTGCCAAATACTGTAGATCTTGTCATACTTGTCAGATGGTAGGAAAAGCCAATCAGAAGATACCTAAGGCTCATCTGCAACCTATTCCTGCCTTTGATAAATCATTTGGTAGAATTATGGTAGATTGTGTAGATCCCTTACCTAAGACCAAGTCAAATAACCAATACCTGTTGACCATAATATGTGCGTCAACAAGGTTTCCAGAGGTTATTCCGTTGAGGAATATAAAATTTAAAACTACAGTAAAAGCTTTGATAAAGTTTTTTACTCAGTATGGCCTTCCCAAATCTATTCAGTTTGATCAAGGTTCAAACTTTATGTTTGGAATTTGCCAGCAGGTTATGAATGAATGCCCAATTCAGCAATTCAAGATAAAAATGAAACTATGGTTTAAAAGAACTACAAGGGAGAGAACTTTTGAGTCTGATAATGGAGCTGTGTTACTCTTGTTCATTCTTCTTACTTTTCTTCAAATCAGATATTACGGCCCTTACAAAGTTAAGAAGAAAATGAATTAGTTAATTTATAGTATTAGTACTCCTGGGATCTAAATTAATTATAGGAGTACCAGTATATTGAAAGAAATAGCCATGTTAAATATGTAATTAATTTAGTACCAGTCCCACTTAGTGAAGGGATATCATCAGGATTCGACTGATATTGGAGCGACGAATTGTTGGAATTCAGAAATTATTTAAAAAAATCTAGACCATAAACTTTCACATTTGCAAGTGCAAGGAAGAAATGAACTAAAAGTTATTATTATATGAGCACTTATGTCCAGATATTCTTACAAGGACAAACAAAATTTTCATGACGTTGAGATTGAGAATTCCATGCAGGATGAGTCCACTCAAACAGGAATATTTGTAAAAGGAAATTCAGTATTTGCTGAAGAATGATTTTATCAAACCCAGTCAAAGTGATTGGAGTTCACTATGCATACTTGTTCCAAAACCAGATAAAAACTCTCCGTATGTGCACTGATTATAGGAAGGTGAACAGA
Organism: Unio pictorum; assembly: GCA_030141615.1. Taxonomy (NCBI): domain Eukaryota; kingdom Metazoa; phylum Mollusca; class Bivalvia; order Unionida; family Unionidae; genus Unio; species Unio pictorum. The sequence continues at coordinate 5,459,642 of JARLTB010000254.1, forward strand.
GTGACAAAAACAGATTCATTCCCATTAACAAGAATTGACTATTCTATTGATAAAATTGGGAATGCCAAGTACGTCACGAAATTCTGACCTTCTGAAAGAATTTTGGCAGATTCCACTACGGAAAGAGCAAAGGAAAACTCAACATTGCGACTCCAAAAAGGACTCTACCAATATAAAAAAGTCCATTTCAACGTCTCATAAAAATGTACATCTCTGGTCTAGAGATTTGTGACGTCATCATCTACAACGACACCTGGAAAGAACATCTAGCAACAATTCGATAATTCTTTAACAGACTCACTAATGTATGTTTGACAATTAATTTGTCTAAAAGTGAGTTCTGCTGTGCTTGTGTACCTTTCCTAGGACATTTTGTGGGACATGGAGTAGTTAAAAGGTTGAGGCTATTTCTTGATAATATAATTGCAGACGCTCTTTCCCGTGTATAATTTATTATATTGTGTAATTTGTACTAGTTCTTTTAACCTCAGATGTAAATTGGTTTGTGATAAAAAGAAGGTTTTATCATATAAACCTTTCTTTTTATTTTATGGGGGAAGGTGTTACGGCTATTGGATTTAAATTTATTTATTTTTTAATTGTTAAATCCAAATTTGTCATTTATGGTTTAATATTCATTAATTGGGAAATTATTCTGGAAAATTCAAGCTGACCTACACTCTAATTGTAAACAAATTTTGACCTTGGCTTGTGGATCTAATTCCTGACCTTGCTTTGGACATTGTCAACAAATCTCTAACACTATTGGTTAATTTCAAGGACAACATTTTATTTTTAGTTATGGGGGGTAGTAAATATCTAGAGTACGTGATTTTTAGTGAAGGCAGTCTCTTTCTGTGACCTTCCATGAATTTCTATCAATTTCAAGAAAATTATGTGATCACTTGTTTACTTAAAAAATAGTTATATAGACTGTTGTTTTGGATAGGAGTTCAGTAGATGTTTGGACTTTATTATTATTAAGTTGTGTAATTAATGTTTGAGTTATAATTATTCTTGTTTTGGACTTTGTGTCAATTCATTGAAGAAAGAGGATTTATTATCTATTTGGAGGAGAAAACATGTGCTCATAATTCATGTGGATGATAAATTAAACAAGAACTGCATCACGTGACATTGTCAGCCATTTTGAATTACATCGTAAAGATTCGAACATGGAACTATTAGAACATTTATTTATCATGACTCTTACAATTACATTAGTGGATTATTTTTGTGAATCCTATATTGGATTAATGTTGGATTTGATTCTCTAAAACTGTAAGTTTTTTTATTTTATGAAAATAATTGTACTAAATAAATCATTGTTAAAGTTATACAAGCTTGCTAGTTTTCACTCTTTCTGTGTTGCTGCTTATTCGAGCCTAAGCACGTAACAATATATATATATATATATATATATATATATATATATATATATATATATATATATATATATATATATATAAGTACACACATACACATACATATATATATACACACAAACACATATATACACATACACATGCACACATCTATACACATATATATGTGGAACAACATGAAACCATTCTCAAATAAAAAAAAAGATAGCAAAAGGTGACACTCTTATGTTATATGAGCCAGAGAGCATTATATCTCCGTGATCTGTCATACAACAAAATTGCGGAATTTTACAACAACAGCATGGCCTTTTGTTTATGTTTGTTTCTTTAAATTAATTAATTTAATTATTTAGCTTAACTACTTATTATTGTTGTTATGTTATAACATGTTGGTTGAGAGTAGGGCATGCATTTGATTGTAAAATGAGGTTATGCTTTTTGACGTCAACAACATGAGTTTACCCCATACATCATCGTCGATAGACGACAAGCAATCTACTCTGCTTCCAAGAAGTGTCTCCAATAGTATATCATCTTCTTGATTGAATAAATTAACCCCGTCTCTCACCTCTAAAGTGTCAATCACCCTCTCAAAGAAGACGTTTCGTTCTTCAAGTAGCATTTCACAACCTAAGATAAGATGTTTCGCTCTGTCGTCAGTCTCTTTTCCACAGAGTTTGCATATCATAACTTTTCCAACAGGCATGAAATATAGCTTCACTATTTCAGAGAGAGGCCATAAAATAGATGGAAATTTAAGGCCAAGAAACCATATACTGCTTGGTTGCAAGTCCAAATGAATGTTTCTGAAGTGAATTAAATCGCTCCTTAGTTCAATATCTATATTCCAGGTAGATTCTTCGAGGTTTTGAATATTATCAACAATATACCGATTCCAAACAAGTTTACCTTCGGTTTGTACTCTTACTGCATAGTCTAAGAGAACACTTCCCAAACCATATTTCTTGAATATTTTGTCAATATCTGCTGTAAACCCCGTCTGTGTTAGTGGGTTGGTCAAGTACTGACATAAGCGCAAAATGAAATTCTTTTTCCAGATAAGAGTCCAATCGCCCCTACACATCCGGTTGAAAAAACACAATTTCATCTTATCTATGTATGCTTCCATTGACCAGAGTCCTAAGGTACTACGCGTTGCCTCTGTGGGCGAATATTTATCGAAAGCTTGCATACGTCGCGCTGCATATCTCTGACATAGCTCAAGTTCTTCTATATTGATGTTTGTCATATTCGACCATAATTCACATCCATATAGGACTGAGGGTAGAATGATTCTTTTCCAGATTTTCATACTTGTTAGAGGGTTCCTTCCCACGTCTCTGATACCAATAAAATAAAAAGAGTTTAATAAGTGTTTACCTTTATTGCATGCTTCTTTTATCGCGTCGTTTGGTTTAAAGTAGTACTTTAGAGGTATGCCGGCATATTTCTTAGCATATTTCTTACTTTTGACTACTGGAATTGGCGATTTGTTGAATAGAAAAGAAGGGATATCAGTTCTTCTTTTGTTTGTAAAGAGGATGCTGCAACTTTTATCTGCGTTATATTTCAATCTCCACCTTTTCGCATAATTAGAGATTGTATCGAGCAGATGCTGCATCGAATGATGCGAATTAGCCATTACAGTTGTGTCATCCGCTAATAAGACACACAGCAGGTGGAGATCGACAAGTTTTAGGCCTCGCAAAATGTGATCTAAATCAGTGATCAAATCGTCTATCATAACGAGAAAGAACCAAGCAGATAAGATATTACCTTGTCCTACACCCTGCTTAATATTGAAATATTAGGACAATTTGCCCACAAATAAAACAGAACTGGTTACTCCCTTAAGCGAGCCTTTCAAGATGCGCCACGTCTTCCCTTTTATGTCAAGTTTGTACAGCTTGTAAAATAACCCATTGTGCCAGACTGTTTTGAATGCCTTAGCATTATCAAGAAATGTTGCATAGATTTGAGTATCTTTATCCATATAGAAGCATATATATTCTTTGATACAAAACGCTGCAGTGATACTACCACAATTATTCCTAAAACCTTGTTGCAATGGATTTGGAAAATTAATGTGCTTAGAAAATATAAGTTGTCTATTATATATAATTTGCTCTAGGATTTTCTGAAGCACTGGAACTATAGTTATATCACGGTAATTATTCCTATCTAATTTGCTTTTTCCCCCTCCTTTAAATATTGGTATTACTAAACCTTGTTTAAAATGGCATGGGTACTCCTCGGCCTCGTACACTTTTTTGAAGACAGTTTCAAATAACTGTCCACTGCTTTGAGTGTCCGCAAACAGTACATGCTCGGCAACAATACCGTCGTGACCACATGCCTTATCTCTATTGAAAGAACTAATTGCACTACTGATTTCTTCTCGAGTGGGAATTTTGTCAACAACTTCATCAAAGTGGGAATGGGTTTCTATACTCTGTTTTCTAACCTCTGCTAAGACCATCTGGTAATGATTCTTATCGTACAGATAGGTATTGTCAGGTAATGACAAATAGGAAAAATGATTTGCCCATAAGTCTCTTATAGAGTCGTGGTCGCGTAAAATTTTTCCGTTAGATTCAATTTCGTATATGTAATCACGTTTATGTCTTTTATTCCGTATAAACTTATAGAAAGTGGAAATATCGAGCTCTGCAGCCTTTTCAAGCTCACTGAACTGTTTTCTATCACACATTTCTTTTGCTCTCAGTAATTCTTTTCCAAACAGTTTCTTCGCTTTCTTATAGTTCGCGTATGACTGAAATTCCCATCCTCTTGGCCTACCATTAGAGATCCATACCCTACGTTTCAGCCTCATTTCTGTTTAAAACTTTTTTACGTTTAGTAATTTCCAATAGGGATTAGCGTACGGGCAAAACCTTTTTATGGGCATAAACCTAGAAGCTGCGTCATGTAAAATCTTTACCGTTCTTGTAATTTGCGACTGACAGAATCACATGCAGGAAGAAATTTCTTATTGCTTCCAGTCGCTCTCGAGCTAATCTAGCTGTATAAGATTCCATAGCTGGTGCCATATTATTGCTATATAATAATGATCTATTTCACAGCAGTAGCACCGGTGAAAGCGCGACCGCAAATAAGTGTCACGGCAGGTAAACTCGCGTGCATACTTTAAAACAAAAGAGACAAAAGTACAGCAACTTATAAACTAACCCAATTAGAGAAACTCTCGGTTAGTTAGAGGGTTCGGTTTGGCGTTATTGACCTTATATTTTCATTTTATTAAGAAGCTTTAGTTTCAAAAAGGACCGTCTAGAAATTGGTGAGTTCGCCCTCTCTGCTGTTACTTTTCTTGGAAGCAGAGTGTATATATTAAGTAGGCTGTAAGACAGGGTTACTTACTCGTAAAAAATGTATGTTCTTTTTTAGAGGTAAGGAAAGTATCATCATGTATTTGCAGTTTAAATCCATTGAAATGTTCCACACAACAACTGCAAAATAAAACAAAGCTAAAGAGTAAATCATCATGTATGTGGTGCAGACAGAAAGATGACGCAACTGTACATTATATATTTAGGCCGAACCCAGTTTATGTAAAATGGGTATTTTCAAAATTTTTAAAGTTTTTTAAAATATCTTTCACAAATCACCAAAAGGCAAATTCATTTTTTAAGAATACATTTACAATATTGAATAGAATATGTGAATAAACGGAGTTATGTCATAAATACAAAACCATATAAGTGCTTTCCGGGGAAAGAACAATATTGATACCGTGTACAAACATGTCTCGGCCTGACAGCATTGACATCTTCCTACGGCGTATCAAACGAGCTTGAGCTGCCCATTCGGAACAAATATGTATGACTGACTGACTGACTGACTGACTTTATTTCCTCTTCAACAGAGATTACATCAGATGAATCAAATTAAGGATAATACAAAATTATGAAATACTACAGAAAAAAATTGAAAGGTATACCAGTGTAATTATCAATGTAGTTCTTTCTATATGACATATGTGCTTATGCATACACACACACACATGCATATATATATATATATATATATATATATATATATATATATATATATATATATATATATATATATATATATAAGTACACACATACACATACATATATATATACACACACAAACACATATATACACATACACATACACACATCTATACACATATATATGTGGAACAACATGAAACCATTCTCAAATGAAAAAAGATAGCAAAAGGTGACACTCTTATGTTATATGAGCCAGAGAGCTATATATATCCGTGATCTGTCATACAACAAAATTGCGGAATTTTACAACAACAGGATGGCCTTTTGTTTCTGTTTGTTTTTTTAAAATTAATTAATTTAATTATTTAGCTTAACTACTTATTATTGTTGTTATGTTATAACATGTTGGTTGAGAGTAGGGCATGCATTTGATTGTAAAAATGAGGTTATGCTTTTTGCCGTCACCAACATGAGTTTATCCCATACATCATCGTCGACAGACGACAAGCAATCTACTCTGCTTCCAAGAAGTGTCTCCAATAGTATATCGTCTTCTTGATTGAATAAATTAACCCGTCTCTCACCTCTAAAGTGTCAATCACCCTCTCAAAGAAGACGTTTCGTTCTTCAAGTAGCATTTCACAACCTAAGATAAGATGTTTCGCTCTGTCGTCAGTCTCTTTTCCACACAGTTTGCATATCATAACTTTTCCAACAGGCATGACATATAGCTTCACTATTTCAGAGAGAGGCCATAACATAGATGGAAATTTAAGGCCAAGAAACCATATACTGCTTGGTTGCAAGTCCAAATGAATGTTTCTGAAGTGAATTAAATCGCTCCTTAGTTCAATATCTATATTCCAGGTAGATTCTTCGAGGTTTTGAATATTATCAACAATATACCGATTCCAAACAAGTTTACCTTCGGTTTGTACTCTTACTGCATAGTCTAAGAGAACACTTCCCATACCATATTTCTTGAATATTTTGTCAATATCTGCTGTAAACCTCGTCTGTGTTAGTGGGTTGGCCAAGTACTGACATAAGCGCAAAATGAAATTCTTTTTCCAGATAAGAGTCCAATCGCCCCTACACAGCCGGTTGAAAAAACACAAATTCATCTTATCTATGTATGCTTCCATTGACCAGAGTCCTAAGGTACTACGCGTTGCCTCTGTGGCGAATATTTATCGAAAGCTTGCATACGTCGTGCTGCATATCTCTGACATAGCTCAAGTTCTTCTATATTGATGTTTGTCATATTCGACCATAATTCACATCCATATAGGACTGAGGGTAGAATGATTCTTTTCCAGATTTTCATACTTGTTAGAGGGTTCATTCCCCCGTTTCTGATACCAATAAAATAAAAAGAGTTTAATAGGTGTTTACCTTTATCGCATGCTTCTTTTATCGCGTCGTTTGGTTTAAAGTTGTACTTTAGAGGTATGCCGGCATATTTCTTACTTTTGACTACTGGAATTGGCGATTTGTTGAATAGAAAAGAAGGGATATCAGTTCTTCTTTTGTTTGTAAAGAGGATGCTGCAACTTTAATCTGCGTTATATTTCAATCTCCACCTTTTCGCATAATTAGAGATTGTATCGAGCAGATGCTGCATCGAATGATGCGAATTAGCCATTACAGTTGTGTCATCCGCTAATAAGACACACAGCAGGTGGAGATCGACAAGTTTTAGGCCTCGCAAAATGTGATCTAAATCAGTGATCAAATCGTCTATCATAACGAGAAAAAACCAAGCAGATATGACCCTGTCCTAACATAACGAGAAAAAACCAAGCAGATATGACCCTGTCCTAACCCTGCTTAATATTGAAATATTAGGACAATTTGCCCACAAATAAAACAGAACTGGTTACTCCCTTAAGCGATTCTTTCAAGGTGCGCCACGTCTTCCCTTTTATGCCAAGTTTGTACAGCTTGTAAAATAACCCATTGTGCCAGACTGTTTTGAATGCCTTAGCATTATCAAGAAATGTTGCATAGATTTGAGTATCTTTATCCATATAGAAGCATATAGATTCTTTGATACAAAACGCTGCAGTGATACTACCACAATTATTCCTAAAACCTTGTTGCAAAGGATTTGGAAAATTAATGTGCTTAGAAAATATAAGTGGTCTATTATATATAATTTGCTCTAGGATTTTCTGAAGCACTGGAACTATAGTTATATCACGGTAATTATTCCTATCTAATTTGCTTTTTCCCCTCCTTTAAATATTGGTATTACTAAACCTTGTTTAAAATGGCATGGGTACTCCTCGGCCTCGTACACTTTTTTGAAGACAGTTTCAAGTAACTGTACACTGCTTTGAGTGTCCGCAAACAGTACATGCTCGACAACAATACCGTCGTGACCACATGCCTTATCTCTATTGAAAGAACTAATTGCACTACTGATTTCTTCTCGAGTGGGAAATTTGTCAACAACTTCATCAAAGTGGAAATGGGTTTCTATACTCTGTTTTCTAACCTCTGATAAGACTATCTGGTAATGATTCTTATCGTACAGATAGGTATTGTCAGGTAGTGACAAATTGGAAAAATGATTTGCCCATAAGTCTCTTATAGAGTCGTGGTCGCGTACAATTTTTCCGTTAGATTCAATTTCGTATATGTAATCACGTTTATGTCTTTTATTCCGTATAAACTTATAGAAAGTGGAAATATCGAGCTCTGCAGCCTTTTCAAGCTCACTGAACTGTTTTCTATCACACATTTCTTTTGCTCTCAGTAATTCTTTTCCAAACAGTTTCTTCGCTTTCTTATAGTTCGCGTATGACTGAAATTCCCATCCTCTTGGCCTACCATTAGAGATCCATACCCTACGTTTCAGCCTCATTTCTGTTTAAAACTTTTTTACGTTTAGTAGTTTCCAATAGGGATTAGCGTACGGGCAAAACCTTTTTATGGGCATAAACCTAGAAGCTGCGTCATGTAAAATCTTTACCGTTCTTGTAATTTGCGACTGACAGAATCACATGCAGGAAGAAATTTCTTAATTGCTTCCAGTTGCTCTCGAGCTAATCTAGCTGTATAAGATTCCATAGCTGGTGCCATATTATTGATATATAATAATGATCTATTTCACAGCAGCAGCACCGGTGAAAGCGCGACCGCAAATAAGTGTCACGGCAGGTAAACTCGCGTGCATACTTTAAAACAAAAGAGACAAAAGTACAGCAACTTATAAACTAACCCAATTAGAGAAACTCTCGGTTAGTTAGAGGGTTTGGTTTGGCGTTATTGACCTTATATTTTCATTTTATTAAGAAGCTTTAGTTTCAAAAAGGACCGTCTAGAAATTGGTGAGTTCGCCCTCTCTGCTGTTACTTTTCTTGGAAGCAGAGTGTATATATTAAGTAGGCTGTAAGACAGGGTTACTTACACGTAAAAAATGTATGTTCTTTTTTAGAGGTAAGGAAAGTATCATCATGTATTTGCAGTTTAAATCCATTGAAATGTTCCACACAACAACTGCAAAATAAAACAAAGCTAAAGAGTAAATCATCATGTATGTGGTGCAGACAGAAAGATGACGCAACTGTACATTATATATTTAGGCCGAACCCAGTTTATGTAAAATGGGTATTTTCAAAATTTTTAAAGTTTTTTAAAATATCTTTCACAAATCACCAAAAGGCAAATTCATGTTTTAAGAATACATTTACAATATTGAATAGAATATGTGAACAAAACCATATAAGTGCTTTCCGGGGAAAGAACAATATTGATACCGTGTACAAGCATGTCTCGGTCTGACAGCATTGACATCTTCCTACGGCGTATCAAACGAGTTCGAGCTGCCCATTCGGAACAAATATGTATGTATGTATGTATGTATGTATGTATGTATGTATGTATGTATGTATGTATGTATGTATGTATGTATGTATGTATGTATGTATGTATGTATGCATGCATGCATGTATGTATGCATGCATGTGCGCGTGTGCGTCTGTGTGTGAAGCACTAAAAAGCATTTTTGTAATTATCCATGATCGACACCATCTGTCGAATAGACAAATAATGCAAGAGTAAGAATGTCCGTTTTGTACGCGGTGTAACACGCATTTTTTTATTATTATAGTTTTAATAGTCTGGAACAATTAATCGATTGATTGTGCAAGCTAAGAGTAATAGTGACCAGATAACCGTTTTGTGTATCTGTGAAGGGAATTAGTGCTGATAGGTGTTGTCAGGACATCACTACAGGCTATTCATTCTAATGACACTTAAAGATACTTTTTTCTGATACCATTTATGTATCCTTTAAGGCTATTTGCATTAAGTACACAATATAATGGTCAGTCCTGAGGTGACATGTACGGTTATCGTCATTTCTGACATTGTTATTGATACGATGAATGTGTGGACCGTCTGGTGTCAATTTCTACTCTTGCATACAAATTTTCATTTCAGTTTCACTTCCTTTCTTTGTTTCTTCGCAAAATACATTTATTGTTTGATTTCCGTGTAGAGATTGGAATGTATGTTACTGAATTTGATCCTAGTCTTAAATAACATATGTCATTTACTTTAGTACAATCCCTTTATATCTAAATCCATTGTCCTGCGTTTGTGTCATACAGAGTCGGCTGTGACAGTTTCATTTGGACAATGGGATTAAACTTGTTGGGTTGAAATTTTCTACCATGCATAAACATATTTTTGTCTCATTATTTTAGAATGAAAATTTATGTCACGGAGATGGTCTCCGGTACAAAAAATGCAAGCATTTTTACGTGATGTAAAGTAACCCCATTTGAGTGACCAATGCACTAGATTTTAGTTTATCCAAATGCCCCCTCCTAGAAATGAAAGCGACATTTGAAAATATACATCTTTTGTCAAACAATGTGTTCTTGAAATGGAGAATATATTTTACTCTGAATCCATCTTAATGACTTCCTAGAAGCTTCTACCGCGCATTTCGCTTCTACACCTTTAAATCAGCTTTAATGACAGCAATTTTGTAGAGTTATGTTTGGTTGAGGTAATAGTTTTGTACGCAGCCTGTACGCTCTTGCTTTTGTGTGGGTGTGTGTGTGGGTGTGTGTGTGGGTGTGTGTGTGGGTGTGTGTGGGGGTGGGGTGGTGCGTGTTTAGGATTTTTAACGTAGCTTATTTTTTTTAGTGACATCGCTATGATATCTGCAGTGTGACAGTTTATAGTGATGTCTAGCAGTGGGGCATCATACCGCAGATATATTGCATGATGTCCCACCCATTCACATTATCCTGACACCTGGCCGACCATTCCTAACACTGACCTCATAATGCTGAGCAGCAAGCGAAGTAGCTACTAGTACCTTTTGTATGTCTTTGATATGTCTTGGCTGGAGTTCGAAACACGCGACGTCACTCATCCGAGGTGGACGCTCTAACCACTTGGCAATCGGAGCGGTCCACGCTCATGCAATGATAAGAGTGTGGACTTAAACTCAATGCAACCATATTCTGTTTCTTAACATTTTAGAGTACTGGCCAGTAGTCTGTGGCATATTAATACTTTAGAGTACTGGTCAGTTGTCTGTGACATATGATAATTTAGAGTACTGGCTAGAAGTATTTGACATATTGATACTTTAGAGTACTGGCCAGTAGTCTGTGACATATTTATACTTTAGAGTACTGGTCAGTTGTCTGTGACATATGATAATTTAGAGTACTGGCTAGAAGTATTTGACATATTGATACTTTAGAGTACTGGCCAGTAGTCTGTGACATATTTATACTTTAGAGTAGTGGCTAGTAGTCTGTGACACATTGATACTTTAGAGTACTGGCTAGAAGTCTTTGACATATTATTGCTTTAGAGTACTAGCCAGTTGTCTGTGACATATTGATACTTTAAGGTATGTGTCATTAATCTGTGACATTGATACTTTAGAGTATGTGTCATTAATCTGTGACATTGATACTTTAGGGTATGTGTCATTAATCTGTGACATTGATACTTTAGGGTATGTGTCATTAATCTGTGACATTGATACTTTAGGGTATGAGTCATTAATCTGTGACATTGATACTTTAGGGTATGTGTCATTAATCTGTGACATTGATACTTTAGGGTATGTGTCATTAATCTGTGACATTGATACTTTAGGGTATGTGTCATTAATCTGTGACATTGATACTTTAGGGTATGAGTCATTAATCTGTGACATTGATACTTTAGGGTATGAGTCATTAATCTGTGACATTGATATTTTAGGGTATGAGTCATTAATCTGTGACATTGATATTTTAGGGTATGTGTCATTAATCTGTGACTTTGATACTTTAGAGTACTAGCCAGTAGTCTATAACTTATTAACACACAAGAGTATTGTCCAGTTATCTGTGACGTATTCACATAATATTGTCTAGTAGTCTGTGACTTATTAATACATTAGAGTACTGGCCATTGGTCTGATAGATACTGACACTATATAGGACTGGCTAGTATTCTGTGATATATTAACACTTCCGATTAATGGGCAGTGCAATCATACAAGATTAGAGTACTGAACAGTACTCATTTACATGTGCGTTAAGCGTTAACAAATACTTTTTATAAGAAAAATATATTCCATCCATGATTTATTGCGATTACATATGATAATTAAAAACAAATCAATCTATTTTCATTTTCTCCTTTTGGCGATTATTAAGAACAGAGAAAAATGGAATAGACACGAAAATGACAACGACATGAAATTAGATATAGAAATCCGAAACGCATGCATATTTAAATAGGAAAACATTCTGTATGTCTAGTCTTGATGGTCTTTTTTCTAAAAAAAAATTATTACAGATAATGGGTCATTCGGATATTCTCCAACTCAATAAAATTTATGAGGAACACGATACATTTATCAGCTGAGAACTAGGATAAATATTACATCAACTGTTGCATAAAGAAATATCAACAACATCGTGTGGTAAAGTTATTTAAAAGATAAACCAGCGAAATGATTTGGAGCTAATTCATTCATTTTTTTTTATTGTTTCTTTACTTAGCCACTTATAAAAAACCTCACAAACAAACATTTCGATTAGTTGTAAAATTCATGCAAGCTTCATACAGATCATATTGCAGCTGACATTATCGATTTTGCTATAAAACCCAGTGGCAAATTTCCGTGTTACATCAACGACACGCACTCACGATCACAGATACATGTTAAACGGTCCTCAGTTTAATAACCGAGATTATATGTGATAGCACTCTTAAATGGGGACATTTGAAATAATATGTGATAGCACTCTTAAATGGGGACATTTGAAATAATATGTGATAGCACTCTTAAATGGGGACATATGAAATAATATGTGATAGCACTCTTAAATGGGGACATTTGAGATCATTACAGTCACGTATCAAACTGTATCTTATTTACCAACAGGGGTATGAACGTTTTACTGATCTTAAATTCTATGGCGAGAAAATTTAGTTTTGTTTTATCATTTGTAGATGGGCTTAACTTCTAATTAATACGGATTATTCTATATTGATCTGTTTGTCAAGTCTGCCACAAAAGTTGTCAGTACACTCCAAGAAGATTGGGTGAAATTACCAATGTAATATTCAGGAATATGGTCATCATGTAGAATTAGTAAGTCCGAAAAGATTTGCTAGTTTCTGTTTTGCAAAATTATGCTTTTAGAAACATAAATAATTTATTTGAAAGAGGGCTGCCTGCTCTTGCGGAAACAAGGGATATGAAATATCTGATAGAATTATCAACAGAAAATGCTCTGTCTTACTCACATCTTATAAATAAGACACATACAAATATAATCCTCCAAATTACGACGGTCATGTTCAGTTTATTAAGGACACGTCATTATTTAATTTTTTCTAGACTTGGAATTATTTACAATCTGTTTTTTTTCCCCACTTGGAATTATTTGAAATTGAATTTCCCCCACTTTAATTATTTAAAAGTTGATTTGGAATGAGATACCTTTACAAACAAGAAGAGGTCCAACCATGCAAACTTTCAAAGAACTAAAAACAAAAATACTGTTTGAAAGTTCTTCCTATTTAGCATTTGGTAATCGGTTAGCTTCTGTGCTATTCGCTTGATTCAGATATAATTGCAGATGAACCAGTTGATAAATGAAGGGAAGATTTCCATTGGTCCAAACATAATCAACACGAAAATAGATTTAAAGACGCGTAAATTAGTTACGCACATGTCTGCAGAAAAACGAGTCAGTCAAATCACAATGAACTCATGATAACATCAAATCCAAGAGTCATTCAAACATCAAACAAAACAAAACATCGTTTGCTTTGAATATTGAACTTCTACTCAGATCACATATGCCAACTTAAATAAACGATTAGGACCATGCTGTGGAATGTTCAAAACCTTAGATAACCTGCCATTGGTAGAATGTTTTGTTTGATATTAACGTCTGTATTACGTTGCCGATGGATAATTCACAGTTCTATAAATAGGTACAGAGGACACGACTCTACAATAATTCAATCGCTTAAACAGGCTCTAAAACTGAAAAGAAATATCTTTAAAAAAAAACAATAATAAATAAATAAAATTATAAACAATTGAAATTAACCAAGTGAATGAATGAACAGTTGGATTTTAAGTGAAACCGGCCACTAGGGTCATATGTTCACTATTTTGCACTGCTATTTATATGGTAGTGATTTAATTTATCCGGGAAGATGGAATGGTGCCACAACTTCCTAGCATTTATGCGCACAGTGTGCGCTATTTAATTTGGTCGTCATATCATACCCTTAAAAAGGGGCTAATGATATGAATGTTAGACCTGGGTGAGTGGGAATAGACCCATCACGCACTCAACCTATCAACCAATCGAAAGTACGTACGCTTATTCCAAATTCAATCCAGTTTTCCTAGTGGATTTCCCTATGCCAAAATTGTGTAAGCCACCGATGCAATTCATCAAATGGTAGAGTTGAAGAATTAAATTACGTTCCTATCTATGCTAATCTTCTAGTACAAAAGTGTACATTTTATATGTCCCTAACAGTTTCTTTTGCTAATATGACTAAACGTCATTTGACGGGTAGCCACTGTCAGAGTGAAATAGATTGTTAATTTTGAGCGGTGGGTCCGAAAATGATCAAGTTAGGTTTTTGGATAGAGCTTGTCAAGGAGGGTTTCCGTAACCAAATGGAAGACCCTATTAAGGCAATGAAAGACAATAGCCCTAAAAAGGACTTTTCTTTGGAGAATCCCATGATCATTTGTTAGTGACCGATTATCCCTCTGCTCATGTGGTTGGTCCCAGTATACTTCTTGAGTGTCTCGTTTGACCCTGTACTCACTCGATGATTCCCTGTATACATCTTGGGTGTCTTGTTTTGGATTCTCACTCTAAACATCCTTGCTCCCTCGTTAACTATCTTTATAGTGTATGAATTTGAGGTCATTTTCTAAATTAGCATATTTTTGGTTGCAATCTTGTGTTGCTGGGCCTGATAGTCTTGGGTTTGAGACTACTTTATAAGATCTAATTTGGGGGTCATAACCTATGCATATATGATGAGGTTTTAGTTGCAACATTGTGTTGCTGGACCTGATAGTCTTGGTTTTGAGACCACCTCATACACTCTAGATGGGACCATAGTTAGGGGCGCGTGTTAGTGGTTATACTTTAACCACAGCAGTATCGCGTTTTTTAGGGGCCTTTAATACCTTCGTAATATTAAACTCAGTTATGAGATGTTGTCAGTGGGGTCATACAGAAGGAAGAATTTAGAAGCATAAGAGAAGAAAAGAGGTAAGACGCTTGCCTTATTGATCGTATAACAGGTAGTTAATATAACTTTTGATGTTTATACCTTTATGTATTTCTTTTATTTTAGGTTTATTTTTATTGTTCCATATTATTTTACCATTCCATTAGGTTTGGCTGCTCTGGAGCCGCCATGGGAACGTAATACCCAGCGTAGTGTAGGTGGGCTCTCTTAAGAGATAACGAGTCCCTTTTGGCCCCGTACGCTTCCATCCCTTGTAACGATATTATTTTCCATTAGATTAGGTTGCTCTGGAACCGCCATGGGAACGTTATACCCAGCGTAGTGTAGGTGGGCTCACTTAAAGGTAACGAATCCCTTTTGGCCCCGTACGCTTCCATCCCCTTAGAACAATACTATTTTATATGCATATTTAGGTACCAGTAAAACATTCATTTCATTTATGGATGATATGGTGTTATACTTATATTGTACGAGTTTAACATTGTTGTTTTTTTCTTCTTCGGAGCTTATGGTGGTATAAACTGTCAGTTACCGACACACAGCTTACAGAAACTCTTAAATGGATGCAATTTTCTCAAGTACGAACCATATTGCGCTAGTTTCATCTGTGATCTTCGTGTGGGAATTATATTGAGTATCGATTACAAATTCTTTCTTGAGTGCAGAGTAGTTACCAACTCCGAGATTGACCTTAAATGCGAAATGTTTAACTAACCATTATTGTATATGATTATTACTGTTTTGTACTGACTTCATTTGGTAGCATTACTTATTCTATTCAATAATATCTGCATATTTATAATATCTCAGATACAGATACTCTTGTAATTATCAGACTGAGTTCTTACTTGTTAAATCAGTATTACATAAAATACTTATATGTATTCTTTTGGAATAATTGCTATGAAATCATGTACTATAATAACACATATGATAAATATAATCTTAAATTATAATTGATGTAATACTAAATTTATGAAACTCACTGAATATTTTCCAGTTTTTGCTCACCAAAGACTGAGACAATCAATAAATTATTCCGAATGACAGCAGTCGTCAGCATAACGTCTCACCAAAGACAGACAATCTGTAAATTATTCCGAATGACAGCAGTCGTCAGCATAACGTCTCACCAAAGACTGAGACAATCAATAAATTTTTCCGAATGACAGCAGTCGTCAGCATAACGTCTCACCAAAGACAGACAATCTGTAAATTATTCCGGATGACAGCAGTCGTCAGCATAACGTCTCACCAAAGACTGAGACAATCTGTAAATTATTCCGGATGACAGCAGTCGTCAGCATAACATCTCACCAAAGACAGACAATCTGTAAATTATTCCGAATGACAGCAGTCGTCAGCATAACTTCTCACCAAAGACTGAGACAATCTGTAAATTATTCCGAATGACAGCATAACGTCTCACCAAAGACAGACAATCTGTAAATTATTCGGAATGACAGCAGTCGTCAGCATAACGTCTCACCAAAGACTGAGACAATCTGTAAATTATTCCGAATGACAACAGTCGTCAGCATAACATCTCACCAAAGACTGAGACAATCAGTAAATTATTCCGAATGACAGCAGTCGTCAGCATAATGTCTCACCAAAGACTGAGACAATCTGTAAATTATTCCGAATGACAGCAGTCGTCAGCATAACTTCTCACCCAAGACTGAGACAATCTGTAAATTATTCCGAATGACAGCAGTCGTCAGCATAACGTCTCGCCAAAGGCTGGCTTGGGTACGATTGGGCGCTTAGCTTTAAGAAGATAGTTATTGTTAGGACTAATGGACCTCGTGTCAGGATAATATGACTGGGTAGAACATAATGATATATGCCTATATAGACATCACTATAAACTGCCACATTGCAAACATTGCAGCCATATGACTGAATTAAAGCTTAGTTCAAACTAATCTCTCTCTCTCTCTCTCTCTCTCTCTCTCTCTCTCTCTCTCTCTCTCTCACACACACACACACACACACACACACACACTCTCGGTGGAACATGTTCGGAGAGTTTATTTCCCAATTTTGGAACAAAATGTTCATACAACAGTAACGACAAAGGAACTGTCATAAGTCATATTATCCTGACACCATACAGCACAGGAACTGTCATAAGTCATATTATCCTGACAACATACAGCAAAGGAACTGTCATAAGTCATATTATCCTGACACCATACAGCATAGGAACTGTCATAAGTCATATTATCCTGACACCATACAGCAAAGGAACTGTCATAAGTCATATTATCCTGAAACCATACAGCAAAGGAACTGTCATAAGTCATATTATCCTGACACAATACAGCAAAGGAACTGTTATTTCACATTACCTACACAAGCTTACTGTCTTTACGGTTCCATTGTTTGTTTCATTTGTTGTCAACGATTGACGTCATCCACGTGAGGCCATTGAAAACCCTAAATCAGCGGTTCTCAACCTTTCTAGTGCCACGACCCTTTTAATGCAATTCCAAATGTTGTGGCGACCCAACCGTAAAATTATTTTCGTTCATAACTGTAAAAATGTATATTTCCGATGGTCGTAAGCGACCCCTGGTAAATCGTTGTTCGACCCCTGACGGGGTCGCGACCCACAGGTTGAGAACCGCTGCCCTAAATAATAAAATAATCGTTAAGTAGCTAGGAAAGAGGTTTGTGAAAAGAAAAATTAAGAATTTGACCAGTGAGATAACATATAAAATTAAATGCCCATAGAGGATGTTTATATTAAGTTGATTATTATTATATCACAAAACAAGAAAACAGCTGGTCTGTGGATATCAACGACTACAATTATATTCGCATGCAAACACATACAGTGAAAGTAAATGTTCATGAAACAAATTCAGTCTAAAATTACATTATATAATCTTTGTTCAGATTTATATCCTGAAGACGAGACAGTTTTGTAAATCACACGATTTTTTAAGGGCAAATAAAAAAATTAGTTTTGTAGCTTACAGGAATTGTAAGGAAAGGAACAGACCTCTGTATATACATGACTGCATATCTCAAGAAACTTGTATATGTATAATTACGATAAATAAATATAAACAATATAATCAACACAAAGCATGGGGAAGTTAATATAAAAATGTCTACTATATATTTTAATAATATAAAATAAGATGGTGGGATTTAAAGCAGCCAAGAGTAGAGTTTTCAAGCAACTACATACTGAGAAACACTAAGCATGAAAGTAGAAATAATAACACTATCTATATAAAAGGAAAAGACAGTCTAAAACTAAATAGGTAATTCAGGTAAATGCGTCAAAGTATATTATTGTTACAGGAGTAGTAACATATTTATTTATTTTTACAAATTAAAAATATACGCGAATCCCTCTTAGATCCAGTCTTTAAAAGAAATTCAATATTGCTAACTATGAAAATGGCCTCGCGCATTTCCTTTTGATGGTTAAAACCAGAATAAAGTGTACACAGTAAATGGTTGTTATTCTCATTGGAATAATATAGACATTTCGATAATACAAAATAAAGAAGGTCTTTTTGTTGTAAAAGTACTGGATTTTTTAAAATTTAGCTTGGACACGGTTTGTTTAAATTCTGGACAATCGATATGTTCCTCTAAACCGTCCCATGCAAAACAGTTAAAACAGTAGCGAAACCCATTAGTTATTTCTTGAGAGTTATGTTTACATCGAAGACAAATCTTTGTTTTCCTTGTATTTTGTTTTCATCAAATGGAACGATGATATTAAATTTAGGATTGGATGAGGATACTGAGATCATTGTTGTCTTTGCTGGGTTTGTATTCGTAATGATCTGTTGCAGTAGTTCTATCGACATTATTGTTTTTATTATTATTATTATTATTATTATTATTATTATTATTATTATTATTATTATTATTATTATTATTGTTGTTGTTGTTGTTGTTGTTGTTGTCTAAATCAGACCACATTACCTCTTCATAAATCTTAATCATCGCTGAGAACTCGTTATCTGATATTATTTCGTCGTTATGGCTCTTTGACAATAATAATGATGACAGCTGGGAATATGTAGCAGTCGCGGTATGTAATTTAATTACATGTATATACTCGTTTAGTTTATTTATTCTGACTACATGTATATATATATATATATATATATATATATATATATATATATATATATATATATATATATATATATATATATTGTAATTAAAGTAAGAACACCGGCTATTGTTATTTTTATAACTGATGGGGTACTCACTAATGGCATCAATAAACTTGTTCCAGCAATGACATCTAAAACCGAATACACAATTATGTCAACTACGACAACGCGCCATGCTACTTGAAGGTGCTGGTTGACAAATAAGAGTCATTGATGCACCAGTGGAAAATTTATAATACAATAAGATCACCTGTATTATTATAAATGTAATGTCCTATAATCATGTAAATGTTAATCGGACTCCTGGTCAGATTAAAAAGCTACAATCAGATTTAGCTATAAAAAAGTGGAACTACAATAACATTAAAACATAATCAGATCACGGGTGGTCAGAATAAACTGTCGCTGACAAAGCGTCAGCTTTAAAAAAATCGAAAATGCATTTAAAATTTAAACCTAAATCTGACTTAAATTAATTAAATTAAATTAAATTATCCGCGAGTGCTATTTCAGACATAATTAAATCAGGTAGTATATTTCCACTTCTCGCAGCTATACCAGCCTTAATCTTCGCGGCCGCCCCCGCTGTCGCAAAAGCTGCGGCCCTCGGGGCTTGTCGGGACAGCGACAAGAATGGCACTTAGGAAAGCAACGGGGCAAGGATTTTAAATAAGAGGGAAAGGTTTGAGACTTCCAGGGAGTCGTTTCACGTATGGAAACGGCTTGAGATTATCAGGGAGCCTATACTCGTAAAGAAAAAGTCTGACAATTTAATTACACCAATGTCAAATTTCGATTTAATCGAAGCTACTGAAATATTAAGAATAAGAATTTCAGAGGCGATTTTATGCGAGACCAGTTACCTTCCAGACCAAACAGCGCTGAAACCGGTATCATTAATCTCGATAATTCCACCAGACCTGGAACTCACTGGACCACTTATGCAATTGTAACAATCTGAAGCATAGATATATTGCAGATGTGAAGTTGATTCATGCGTTAAATTCTATATTTAAAAAAAAAAATCTTTCAAGGAATCATATGCAAATTGGTTAGTTGCTACTTCACCAACCATTACTGAAATGATACGATCGAATGCATAGCAGCAGAGAGGCTGCGACCACGAAGAGAGGTTATATGAGTAAACACACGCGCATAATAATAATTTTTTTTAAAAAACGTCAAAACAGTAACAGAATTAACTAATCCGTAAGAGAAACTCTCCGTTGGTTAGAAGCTTTGGTTTGCGTTTTTTGACGTTATTTGTTTCTTTTTCGTAGGAAGCTTTTATTTAGCAAATAGACAGCTGGTGTTAGTAATTAGATTGATGCAGTAGAACACTTAACACAGACACCAAACTATATCACAATGCTCTTCAAATCGAAACATATCAATATTGCCTAGTTTTTCCTTCTAAACGTCAATAAACATTATTTAATAAACCGAAGACACTCATTTCCCAGATATAATTAAAATGCATATGTTGAAATTTGAAGATCATGACTCTCAATGAAAGAATATATTTAATAAAATCTTAATTATGCTAGGGCCGTGTCAGATCAAGGGTTTGGGGGTCACACTATTCAAAAAGGCCCTAAGTTGCAAAAGGGCCTTAATTTTCATTTAAAAGGCAGCAAAGTACATGTGTCTATTTAATCAGTGTACATAATACCTAATACACGTGCGCAGGAATAAAACGATGATCAAACTTTAAGTGACAAGTGGCTGCACGTTTGTGTGTGTGTACGTTTCTTCTTTAAGCCGAGGGGGGTAGGGGTCCAGAAGCCCAAGAACCCACACCCCCTTCATGCACTGGGTGTATTAAGCTTATATTGGTTCGATGCCCAACAATATGAAATACTATACAGTATACAATAAAAGGACAAATACAGTTCCAGTCTATCGATGCTACGTTCTGTCTTTTAATTACTCCGTTCTAACTGTATTGTTTACAAATAGCGGGCTGGCTTAGGTCCAGTCATTTGGAATTGTCTACCTCGTGATGTTACAGAGGCATTGTCAGTGCCTTCCTTTCATCAGATATATTTGAAATGAATGCAATCCAGAAAATGGCAAATTGTGTAATATATATATATATATATATATATATATATATATATATATATATATATATATATATATATATATATACTACTCAGTGTGTGTGTGTGTGTGTGTGTGTGAGAGAGAGAGAGAGAGAGAGAGAGAGAGAGAGAGAGAGAGAGAGAGAGAGAGAGTTGTTTGGATTTGTTACGTACCTTTAATAATTTACAGTCAAATCGCGATGTCGTCTGCATTATGGCAGTTTAAAGTGTTGCTTAGAACTGGAGCATCAATCCGCAGACATGTAGCATCATGTCCAAGCCAGTTTCATTAGCCTAACACAAGGCCGACCATTACTATCACTAACCTCTTAGGTCTCACTGGATAGGTTGTTTAGAAAATGTTCGTCTAACGATGACCTATTGCAGAAAAATTTAAATAATGTTACATTAAAGAAATAAATAAAAATTAACTAATGTTTTTTGTTGAAATGATGCTTGTAAGATTCTGACTGAGGTATTTTTGTTAATTCCTTATGCAACTAGTGGTTTTTATACTGAACCAACACTGCTGCCAATCCCTCTTTTTTACATTCGTTTTTTTATTATTGGAAAGCCCTATTTTGAATATTATCCTGGGACAATACAGCTGAAAGAATGAATAAAGTTCACTAGTACTGTAACACATTAGCATACTTTTCATCACCCCTCACCCGTCTAGCTTTTTAGATATTTACCTCTGTAGCAGACACATGTAAATACATAAGCCAAGTCGGCTGCTCATTTGATGCCCAAGTTATGCATTTGATCTCCATTGCTAATCTAACTGTGACACGCAGTCACCAACAAGTGAACCCATTTCCAAGCCTAACTCAAAGTAAATCTTAATCACATTACAGAGTTCGCTTATGTGTGAACTGACAAATGCTAGGATTGTGATAATTAGTCTCATGCCTTCAACCTTAAATATTAGGTGTCAAAATACGAAACTATCCAGTGAGACTACCTCTTAATGCTGAGCGAAAAGTGAGGCATCTGCTTGTACCATTTGTATGTCTTTTGTATGAATCGGCCAGAATTCGAATCTGCGACTTACCGCATTTATTGCAGACGCATTAAATATTTAGGCCAATGGAGCTGTCCGTCTCGCCAGTACCTTGCAATAATATACTACTTACTGTAGGCAAAGGATATCATCTATAGTCATATATAAAATTACAATCTCTGCCTGACAAAATAGTCCTAACTCATATACGTATCGGAGACAGATGATTTTTGTCAGAATATTTTCCTCTGGGGAAAAATGGGTTTATATTTATTTCTAAATCGGAAATGAATACCAATTATCAAAGTAGAGTAGGCATACAGATAGTTTCATTCGGGAGAACTATGTATATTTCTTTCCCCCACACATTATAGATTTTACCGCGCAAGATTTTATCTTATTAAATCATTTTGCCCAAAACCATTCTTTCAAATGTGTATGTTGACATTTGATTTGCCTTACTATTATATGTCCTGCTGAAATTACTGCCTGTAAAATCTGCTGTCTCTATGCACTGATCTAAGATAATGACCATGGATTATAAACAATGGAAAATGCGACCTAAATTGTGTGCTAATAAATACCCAAAAGTTTGACACCTAATCAAGTCAAGCTCTCAAGGTATCCTTCACACTGAGTAACCTAACACTGTCCATAGTGAGAATATATTTGTGAAACCTTAATTTTATTTTGCATTCAAATACGTTTTGGTGGAAAGTATTTACTTAATATTGTGTGCAAACATTCAGATAATTTGGGTACAATCAACTTGACATATCATGGCTAAAGCTCTATAGAATCAAATAGGTTGAGGGCTTTGTTATCAACGCCATGTTGTTGTTGTTTTTTTGTTGTTTTTTTTTCGGGGGGGGGGGGAATTGGTAAATAAAATTATGAATTACAATATGAAATGATAACATTTAGTTTACCCTGTACAGTTTACAAAATTTGCATCTAATTCTTATATATATATATATATATATATATATATATATATATATATATATATATATATATATATATATATATATATATATATATATATATATATATATATGTGTGTGTGTGTGTGTGTGTGTGTGTGTGTGTGTGTGTGTGTGTCAAAATTTGTTTTAATTCAACCAAAGAACGGTTCGTTGTCAAAATGGCTGGTTTAATAATGTGTTTTCATGAATCAGTGCCCACTTGCAGTGGTAAACGTAGCGGTAGAAAGAATCACAAAATATGTTGTCGTTGTAGGGTTTAACGCCATTTTTCAGTACACGATGTGCTATACATGGCGGCCAGTATTAATGGTGGAGGAAGAACCCGGACCCCCCACCCCCCCCCCCCACCCCAGAAAGAACTACCTATCCAAGAGAAGCTACTGGCAAGCTTTCTCACATACCCACACTGGCCGAATCTGAGACCCGAACCCACTTAGACAGACAGGTGAGATGACAGTGATCCGTAACAGAGATCGCTTTAGACTACTCGGCCACTCATTTTTCCGATCCAATTATGTTGCTATTATTCTGGTTTCGAGGATCACCAATGTCAAGCAAATTCTAAAAAAGGTACTGCAATAATATTGTTACACGCACAAGGGTATTCACTCGACCGAGCGGTGTCAAAACCCTGGCGCGAGTCTCGCTGGAAGTCATATGTTTTCCTCAAATGGAAAGTCAGACGTGTCTGTCTTTATTTACTAAATTTTGCTCTAATCAATTGGCAACCACAGATGAAATAACTTGCCCAAAAGTCCATTAACCGCAGTTTGCATTGTTTTTCTTCATTATCGCCAGATTTCCGTACCGCCAGCCCGTTATGCCATAGAAAATACACTAGTATCCCCTTTCTAACTGGGAAACATTTAACTGCGCGACCCTAGGCCAGCCAATTCACATAATTTCCGGCGTATCACGCTTATATAATTACGCCTATTTTCTACTATGGACACATAAACGGTATCTACTAAGTCCCAACTTATTGATTCCTTTGCGTAATTTACTGCTTTCCTACAGTAAATACTGCCATTTCAACCACAACACTATTATACACCACTAGATTTCAATATGGACTATGTTACTAAAGGACAGTCATTCGGCTTGGACCTAAATTCACTACTAACGAACCCTAGCATGGTTCAAATCCACTAACACTCGGCTCTGTGACGTTTGCTCCTACTAATTGGCTAATTATTTCGGGCTAGGAATACTTCCATGGATCCAAATACCAAATAATCACACAAATAAATCTAAGAATTGCTTACAAACGGGACGCTGTCAAATGCATACTCCAAATTTATTACAATAAGTAGTAATGTGGGATGATCTGGCGTCAAGGGAAAATCCAGTCAAAAAGGGCTTGGGACCCTCTGGCGTCAAGATTTATAGCGTCAAGGGAAATCACAGTCAAAAAGGTCGTGGGACGATCTGGCGTCAAGGTGGGACTGTCTAGTGTTAAGGGAAATTTAACATAGTGGTACTGTCTAGCGTCAAGGGGAATTTAACATGGGAACCATTTGGGACTATATAGCGTCAAGGGAAATTGAACATGGGGAATATTATTTTTATTTGGGACTATTAGTGAGAAGGGAAATGGAGGCAAAGAAAGCAAATATCTTTTCGAGGTATATGAGTGGTCCTGAAAAGGGCCTTTGGGTACATCTTCTTCTTTGATTTTCTTCCGTTGTTCCACCACCTTTTGATTTTATTAATGATTCCCTCTTTTGTCTTCTTTTAGTCCTCGGGAATCCAGTCAGGATATCCCATAGCTCTAAACTTCTCTTGTATCTTTATCCAATTGTTATTTAATCTTTCAAATTCCTCTTTTTTTTCGTTTTCATTGTCCTTTTTCTCCTTACTATAGTTATCTTTTATCTTCTTCACTTCTTCTAATAGCTCCTTTTTCATCAGTTCTTCGGCTTTCTTCAGCTGGTCCAAACCATTTTGGACATGGGGCCACTCTGTCAAGATATTATCCAAAAAGCACTTTACGTTTTGGACAATATCTATCACTTCCGTCAATGTCCCCACTCTGACATAGGGTGGGTTAATGCAGCCTCGTAACGTTTTTTCCTCTAGCATTCCTTCTAAGAGCTCCCTGGCTATTTTCAGTCTGTTTGCAAAGTCCAGGCTGTTCGTAAACTTCCATTCATTATGTAGTTTCTCCACTACATATTCCCCGTCTAATATCCAGAAATAGCTGTGTCTTAAATTGTTGAATAACATTGATGCTGTCACAATCTTCTATGGTTATTCCGTGGAATGGTTCTAATTTTTTTTAAATATGAATTAAGGTCGCATGCGCAACTATGTGCTTTCGCAACCAGTTAATGCCCGAGGGTCGGACTATTTGATTGGTCCGGACCAAAGGTAACTTTGACTACACTAGGCTGTGTTGTCGCAGTCTCCCCGGCACCCGCGTTAAATGGCAGTCTCGCCTTTGAGTAACATGTCGGGTCACGGCAAAGCAGGAAGGCAGAACAAATACCAATATTGTGTAAGCCACCTGTGCAATTATATCAAATCCATATAGTCATAGAGTTTTTCATCTTTCCTTTCAATAAATATTTCTAGTACATAGTGTACATGTTGTAGGTCCTTAAAAAAATTAACTGCTAAAATGTCTTAGCGAAATAAATAAGTGTAGTCATTGTTAGGTATTTTAGCCTGTTAATTTTGAGCGGTTGTCAAAATTGATCAAGTTAGATTTCGAGAAAGAGATTGTTCGAAAAGGGTTCTCGTACCAAATTAGAACCCTGGGGAGAAAAATAAAATAAAATAAAATAAAATAAAATAAAATAAAATTAAAAACTTAAAACAAATTAAAAAATAAATAAATTTTAATATATATATATATATATATATATATATATATATATATATATATATATATATATATATATATATATATATATATATATATATATAAATTTTAAAAAATTTAAAAAGAAACAGAGTTGGAGTGAGGTGTGTTTGGTGTTATTTCATTTCTTCCTTCTTCTTTTTCTCTTCTTTTCCCTTTTCTCTTAAGCACTTTCTTCCTACTCCCTTCTTCCCTCTTTCTTTCTTTTTCCTTCTTCCATCCTTCTTTTCCCTTTCTTTTTACTTTTTCTTGTCGGTTTGTTGGTGTTATGTTTCCTTGAGCTATCACTATTTGATCCCGGTGTTCTCATCACACTTATCTTGCCACTTGCCGGTTGACTGGTTTTACTGTACCTACATTGTGCCACTACTTAGTGTAATGTTCTCTTTTTTTCCCCCTTCTCCTTCTTACCTTTCTAACCGTTTCTTCCTTTTTTCCTCGCATTACAATGTTTATATTATCCCCCCCTTTCCCTTCCTTTCCCCTTTTCTATTTTATTTTATATATTTATTTTAGGGTAATGTTAAGTTGTTCTGCTTTTTTAAGCTAGCGGTATTACTATCCGCTCCGGCCCCTTTAACCGATATGGCCTCGTTAATTATTTATTTATTTGGTAGTTATAATATTTATTTATTTTTTTTGTCTGTTTATTTAAGGCATTGTTACGTGGGTCTGCTTTTGAGCTAGCGATGTTATTATCTGCTTTGGCCCCTTGATTGATAGATATTAACTCTATGGCTATGTTTATGTTTATTTACTTATTTGATGGTTTTGATATTATGGTTCTAATTTTTTTTTTAAATATGAATTAAGGTCGCATGCGCAACTATGTGCTTTCGCGACCAGTTAATGCCCGAGGGTCGGGCTATTTGATTGGTCGGGACCAAAGGTAACTTTGACTACACTAGGCTGTGTTGTCGCAGTCTCCCCGGCACCCGCGTTAAATGGCAGTCTCGCCTTAGAGTAACATGTCGGATCACGGCAAAGCAGGAAGGCAGAACAAATACCAATATTGTGTAAGCCACCTGTGCAATTATATCAAATCCATATAGTCATAGAATTTTTCATCTTTCCTATCAATAAATATTTCTAGTACATAGTGTACATGTTGTAGGTCCTTAACAAATTTAATTGCTAAAATGTCTTAGCGACATAAATAAGTGTAGTCACTGTTAGGTATTTTAGCTTGTTAATTTTGTACGGTGGTCAAAATTGATCAAGTTAGATTTCGAGAAAGAGATTGTTCGAAAAGGGTTCTCGTACCAAATTAGAACCCTGGGGAGAAAAATAAAATAAAATAAAATAAAATAAAATAAAATAAAATTTAAAAAAAAATCAAAACAAATTAAAAAATAAAAATATTTAAAAAAAAAAAAATATATATATATATATATATATATATATATATATATATATATATATATATATATATATATATATATATATATAAATTCAAAAGAAAAAAAAGAAAAAAAAAGAAAAAAAATAAATTAACAAAAAAAAAAAAAAAATTAAAAAAAAAAAAAAAAAAAGATTAGAGTTGGAGTGGGGTGTGTTTGGTGTTATTTCATTTCTTCCTTCTTCTTTTTCTCTTCTTTTCCCTTTTCTCTTTCCCACTTTCTTCCTACTCCCTTCTTCCCTCTTTCTTTCTTTTTCCTTCTTCCATCCTTCTTTTCCCTTTCCTTTTACTTTTTCTTGTCGGTTTGTTGGTGTTATGTTTCCTTGAGCTATCACTATTTGATCCCGGTGTTCTCATCACACTTATCTTGTCACTTGCCGGTTGACTGGTTTTACTGTACCTACATTGTGCCACTACTTAGTGTAATGTTCTCTTTTTTTTCCCCCTTCTCCTTCTTCCCTTTATCCCGTTTTTTCCTTTTTTCCTCGCATTACAATGTTTATATTATCCCCCCTTTCCCTTCCTTTCCCCTTTTCTATTTTATTTTATATATTTATTTTAGGGTAATGTTAAGCTGTTCTGCTTTTTTAAGCTAGCGGTATTACTATCCGCTCTGGCCCCTTTAACCGATATGGCCTCGTTAATTATTTATTTATTTGGTAGTAATAATATTTTTTTTTTTTTTTGTCTGTTTATTTAAGGCATTGTTACGTGGGTCTGCTTTTGAGCTAGCGATGTTATTATCTGCTTTGGCCCCTTGATTGATAGATATTAACTCTATGGCTATGTTTATGTTTATTTACTTATTTGATGGTTTTGATATTATGGTTCTAATTTTTTTTTTAAATATGAATTAAGGTCGCATGCGCAACTATGTGCTTTCGCGACCAGTTAATGCCCGAGGGTCGGGCTATTTGATTGGTCGGGACCAAAGGTAACTTTGACTACACTAGGCTGTGTTGTCGCAGTCTCCCCGGCACCCGCGTTAAATGGCAGTCTCGCCTTAGAGTAACATGTCGGATCACGGCAAAGCAGGAAGGCAGAACAAATACCAATATTGTGTAAGCCACCTGTGCAATTATATCAAATCCATATAGTCATAGAATTTTTCATCTTTCCTATCAATAAATATTTCTAGTACATAGTGTACATGTTGTAGGTCCTTAACAAATTTAATTGCTAAAATGTCTTAGCGACATAAATAAGTGTAGTCACTGTTAGGTATTTTAGCTTGTTAATTTTGAGCGGTGGTCAAAATTGATCAAGTTAGATTTCGAGAAAGAGATTGTTCGAAAAGGGTTTTCGTACCAAATTAGAACCCTGGGGAGAAAAATAAAATAAAATAAAATAAAATAAAATAAAATAAAATAAAATTAAAAAAAAAAATCAAAACAAATTAAAAAATAAAAATATTTAATATATATATATATATATATATATATATATATATATATATATATATATATATATATATATATATATATATATATAAATAAATTCAAAAGAAAAAAAAAGAAAAAAAAGAAAAAAAATAAATTAACAAAAAAAAAAAATAAAAAAAAAAAATAAAAAGATTAGAGTTGGAGTGGGGTGTGTTTGGTGTTATTTCATTTCTTCCTTCTTCTTTTTCTCTTCTTTTCCCTTTTCTCTTTCCCACTTTCTTCCTACTCCCTTCTTCCGTCTTTCTTTCTTTTTCCTTCTTCCATCCTTCTTTTCCCTTTCTTTTTACTTTTTCTTGTCGGTTTGTTGGTGTTATGTTTCCTTGAGCTATCACTATTTGATCCCGGTGTTCTCATCACACTTATCTTGTCACTTGCCGGTTGACTGGTTTTACTGTACCTACATTGTGCCACTACTTAGTGTAATGTTCTCTTTTTTTTCCCCCTTCTCCTTCTTCCCTTTATCCCGTTTTTTCCTTTTTTCCTCGCATTACAATGTTTATGTTATCCCCCCTTTCCCTTCCTTTCCCCTTTTCTATTTTATTTTATATATTTATTTTAGGGTAATGTTAAGCTGTTCTGCTTTTTTAAGCTAGCGGTATTACTATCCGCTCTGTCCCCTTTAACCGATATGGCCTCGTTAATTATTTATCTATTTGATAGTTATAATTTTTTTTTTTCCGTTTATTTAAGGCATTGTTACGTGGGTCTGTTTTTTGAGCTAGCGATGTTATTATCTGCTCTGGCCCCTTGATTGATAAATATTAACTCTTTGGCTATGTTTATGTTTATTTACTTATTTGATGGTTTGGATATTTATATTTTGTGTTTTATGTCTATTGATTTTAGGTAATTAATTATATTTATATAGGTAGCATTTACGTTTTTGTTATACCTTTTATCTAGAATTTGGGGAAATGATGTAACTGAGTCAAGTTTTCTTTGTTGTAGTTGGAAGACGGTACGTTGTCGATGATATTTGTGACATATGTTGAATACATGTTCCAATGTTTCAGTTTCTGGACAGTGTGGACATTTATCCGGCGTGGGTCCTGTACTTATATGTTTCATAAAACTGCCATTTAGTAGTGTTTTACCTGTTCTGATTCTGTTGATTATTTTAATATCAATGGCTGCCAGGCTTTTTGGTAAACGTTGAGTTCTAGTGACCTCTTTTTGTAGTTGGTATAGATGTCTACCCTTTGTGGAGTTTTCCCATTGTTGTTGCCATTTATTATTAATTCTGTCCCTGACTTGACTATATAGTTCCTGAGTGTTGTACTGTACGGGTTCAATTTGGTCTTTCATCAGACTGCTTTTTGCTGCTTTGTCTGCTTTTTCATTTCCAGGCAAATTGATGTGAGATGGCACCCACAAGAAGTGTATGGTTTGGTGTGATTTATCTGCTTCCCTGATGGTCAGCATAGTGTCCTCTAGAAGATTTTGTCTACTTTTGGAATTACCTGTCTCAATACTTTCAAGTACACTAAGTGAGTCTGTTATGATTACGTACTGTTTTTGATTTTGTGTTACTATCCATTTTAGGGCTCGGTTGATGGCCCAGAATTCCGCGGTATATATGAAACAGTCATCCGGTAGTCTTGTCGTAAATGTGATCTGATGTTCTGGGATCACTACCGCTGCAGCCGTTCTATGTAGTTCTTTAGATTATGAGCCGTCAGTATAGATTTTTACATATCCATCATAGTTGTTGTTGACGAGGTTTTGTACTTGTGTTAATGTGATATTGGGGTTGTCGCGCTTATGTACCAGTTGGAGTGCTGTTAGGTTGATGTTAGGTTGGTTATTTCTCCAAGGTGTGGGGTCCTTGATAAGTAGTTGTTCTGCTTGGAGTTCTATTTGATTGAGTTCTTTGCAGAGTGTGTGTATTTTGTTAGCTGCTGGAGGATGTGGTACCAGTCTTGAGCTAAAGGTGGTTTGACATTTACTTATTATGTTTCTGGTGGGATTAATCTCCTTATGTATTGAGATTCTACAGGCGTATCTAAGTATGTGTTCTTCTCTTCTCAGTTGTAATGGTGGTTCACATGCGAGGATTTGTAGTTCTTCCAGGGAGGTGTTCGGTAATGCACCAGTGCAAAGTCTAAGTGCTCTATATTGGATGCTATCTAGTTGTCTAAGTGTTTCCTTGTTGGCTGAGGAATAGATCTGGGAGCCATAGTCTATCTTACTTCGAATTAAAGATTTGTAGATCATTAGCATAGTTTGCTGATCAGCTCCCCATGTAGTACCTTTGATGTTTTTAAGTATGTTTAGATCTTTTTGACATTTTTGAATAGTTTGTTGTATGTGTGATTTCCAATTGATTGTTTCATTTAGTAGCATTCCCAGGAAGTGGGTCTCCTTTTGGAATTGGATGGGCTGATTCTGCATATATAGTTTAGGGTATTTAGGTTGTTTATTAGTTGGGGAGAAGAGCATGGCAACTGTTTTTATTTGGGATATTTTGAAACCCCAGTTGTTGGCCCATGTGCCGATGATGTCTAGTCCTTTCTGAATTTGAGTGATGTTCTTTTGACTATTCGGGTTTCCTGCTTTCCAGATACTACTGTCATCGGCAAATTGTGACAGATCAACTGGGCAATTTTTGAGATAGTTGGTTAGATTGTTGACCATTAGATTGAATAGGGTTGGGCTAATCACACTTCCTTGGGGGGTTCCATTATCCAGTGTATATGTTTGGGACAAGGCCTCTCTTACTCTAGTTTTAAAGGTTCTTCCCGTAAGGAAGTTTGCTATCCAGCGGTGCATTCTTCCTGTTATGCCAAATTGGTTGAGTTGAGATATGAGGCCATTGGTCCAGACTAGGTCGAAGGCTTTCTCTAGGTCTAGAAATATTGCTATTAGGTGTCTATCTCTTTTCCTTTTGGCATTAAATGCTAATTTGATGTTGGCTTCCAGACGGATTAATTGATCAAGTGTAGATCGTTTATTCCTAAATCCACTTTAGGTTTCAGCCAGTAGTTGATTTTGTTCTAGGTGGTGTTTTAATCTATTGTTAACCATTGTTTCCATTACCTTACAGATTGTATTAGTTAGTGAAATAGGTCTGTAGGAGGTTACATTAGTAGGGTCTTTGCCTGGTTTTGGGATGGCTATGATTATGGCTCGCTTCCATAGTGTGGGGATGCGACCTGTTCTCCATATCAGATTTATTAAGTCTAAGGTAATGCTCTGCATATTGGGTGGTAATTGTTTGTATATTTCATAGCCTAGGTTATCCTCTCCTGGTGATGTACTTTTTTTTGGCTGAGGGCTTGTCTCCATTCTTTCAGATTTAAAGGGTCATTCAGTGGCGAATCTCTGTTGTCTCGATCTTTGAAAATGTGGGGAAATTCTTTTTCTAATGTTGATTTTTGATGTAAAAACTCGTGTTTATGATTGTTATCGCTGCTGGAGTTAGCAAAGTGTTGGGCTAACTTCTCTGCTACTTCCATGTTGTTTTTTGTTCCCTGGATTTTCGGCGCTGTTGTGGGTGTTTTGCCTTTCATGGCTTTTATTTTATTCCAGATTTCTTTAGTATTTGTTTTATGATTGAGCGTTGTGCAGTATCTTCTCCATGAGTCCTTTTTTGCCTCATTTATTACCGTCCTAGTGTTGATTTCTGTTTGTTTGTATATAAGAAAGTCAGAGGCGGTTTTTGTGTGTTTAAAGCGATTTAAGGCTGTTTTTTTTTTCTTCTTCTGAATGGCAATTTTGCAATTTTCTGTCCACCAGGGGATTGCCGTCTGTTTATAATGGAAACCTGTTGTTTTGGGTATACTCTTATTTGCCGCTTCGTTTATAATTTGTATGAGATTGTCATAATATTTATTTGTATCCTCATCTTGGATTTCCGCAAGGTTTACTAATTTAAGTTGGTCTTTAAAGCTGTTCCAATTTGCATTTTTGAGTTTCCATCTTTGTTGTGTTTTTTGTTGCTCCGTTGGGCACGAGACGTATATGGTGGCACATAGGGGGAAGTGGTCGCTGCCTAATGTAGAATGTTGCATCACTTCCCATTGGGTAATTACAGCCAGGCTAGGCGTCGCAATGGTTAGGTCAATGGTAGAGAGTTTGCCTTG
Organism: Unio pictorum; assembly: GCA_030141615.1. NCBI lineage: Eukaryota > Metazoa > Mollusca > Bivalvia > Unionida > Unionidae > Unio > Unio pictorum. The sequence goes on from JARLTB010000254.1 coordinate 5,492,806, forward strand.
GCTGGGGTCTATACGTGTGGGGGTTCCGTTGTTCAAAAGTTCTAGTTGTTCTTCTGTTATGTGTTCTAATGTCAGCCACTTGAGTATGTATATCTTAAGCACGGACGTGAAGGAAAACATCCATTATACACTCACTTTTCATATTATATGCTATTCACAAAACATACAATCTATCATCCACACACGGGGAAGCAGCCAAAACAAACCGCATAATTTACTATTCAATAACACACCATCTACCACACACACACACACACACACACACACACACACACACACACACACGGGGAAGCATCCAAAACAAACCACATAATTTACTATCCAAAATCACACCATTTACCATCCACACACGGGAAGCAGCCAAACAAACCACATAATTTACTATCCAATATCACACCATCTACCTTCCAAAAAAGAGTCAGTGTTTATAATCACACTACTCCTCTCATAATCCATTGGCAAGTTGAACGGTCTCTTTTCTAGACATTTGGTTAGCCCTGAGAAGGGCTATTTTTTTCAACTTCAAAATACACCTGGCTAATGCTGACATATCCCAGGTCTAGCGCAACACACACAACGTCGGCTCCATTTATTCTCCCAATTAAGTCTTGTGATCTGGAGCGCAGAGGGTGAATGAGTAGCCTCATTCTCCCAGTCTTCATTTTGAGGGATAGTGAAAACTTCCCTCTCTCTTCCCCTATGCCACAGGCGTGGATGTTGTGACCTCCTGTTATCATCCACATTCACCTGTACTGGTAGCGGTTCTTGTGGTTGTTGTGGTTGTGGTGTCTGTGGAGGTGTCCTCACCATATGTGTCACTTTACTAGACTGTCTCATGATACGGTGACGCAAGATTTTTATTTTCATTTCCTTCTCCTCTTCTTTTTTTTCTCTCCTCTTCTTCTTCAATCCTGGCTTGTTCTGCTATTGTCTATTTCCTTTTCCTTTTTAAACAGCAAAACGCCGAGGGTTGAGCTGTGTACGTTTTTGAGGAGACATCATTGTGTGTTCAGCAGTGGCACAGAAAATACTGATTCACGTTGATGTCCTCAAGTCATTTTTTATACTTGAATGCGACTCCACTGATTATCTTTCCGTTGTATCAACTTCATGACAGGTAACACACGTCGTGAAGGGGTTCGCAATGGACTAAATCGGGACAGTTTTTGTTTGGACAAATCCAGTAAACTCTTTAACATGCCAGATCTTTCTTGGACTTTGACTTTGGGGGCAGGTACTTTGTGAGCAGCTGCTACTGCCGCTAATGAGGAAGAGTGTGCCAGCGGTGGAGGAGACGTTTTGGGTGACGCAGATTTCCAATGTTTCTTCAAATTAGGAAGAACGGGTGTCAAATTGGATTTGGCTGACATCACCAGCAACGGAGAAGTGGAAGACCCTGAGGCTACTGGAAACTCGGTCACTGGTGCTGCAGGTCGTGGTTTACGAAGGTAAGGTTGCGTCCTGGCCGAACTGCCTCTTTTGCGGGTGACAGCTCTTTTCTGTGTTTTGGTCTTGGCACCATTGTTCTTTTTCTTAGGATTGTGTGGCTTTTTTCTTGGGGTGATCTTTGGGAGCATTGGGATCCCATTTAAAAAGGGAACGAATGATGACACCTCCTAGAGAAACTCTACCTCCAGGTTTCAAAAGATTTGCTTTTTGGTTTGAGTGTCGATGCGAGGATCAGCCAGTTGCGTCAAGGCTACTTTGTTTCTGTCAAAAAAGCGTTTGATTTGATGTGGAATGTGAATGATGCCTTGCAGTATTTGATGTGCTGTCACGTCACCGTAAACCATCGTAAGACTTCTTTGAGACTGGCTTCTAAGACGTGAGCACGTATTTATAGATTTTTTCGCGACTGATACCGTACAATGCCCGAATCAATTTGATGGGAAGATGAGACTTTAGGGATGTCATGTTGAAGATGTATGAGACAAGGTCAAAGTGTCCGAGGTTTTTATAAATTTTTTAGTGATTCGTATTGTTATGTCGAGGACGAGGACGTGTACACGACAGGTCCTCCGTTTTGACACCAGTCGTGAAACAAATGGGTACGAAATCGCAAATAATCGGGAGTGGTGGGTTTTAAATCCACGAGTAAATTGGCGTGTGGAGTTTGAGTGGCATCATTCTATCACTTTACATTCGGTGTGCATTTCTCCTTGTGGGTCTCGGTCGTAGCCGTAATTTTTAGGACCGCCACTTGCAAAACATAGAATCTTGTCGTCGGGATGTTCATCGGTCCAGGCTCCTAAACGGTCTCCTTCAAAGGCTGGGTTACACTGGTTCGGTTGGTGAATGTAGATGCAACTGTCTGTGTCAAAATACAACACACGGATCTCGTAACAGTTCTAAAACTTCGTACAATTTTAAGCGACCATGGGCTGTCACGTAAGCCGCAATGATGACATTTCTAAATTTGTCGGCTTCTACAAAGTCTAGTTCTTCTTCGTAATTGACTAAGATCAAGTCCTCACGAATGACGTCTACGTGTTTCATGTATTTGGTTTTGTCGTGAATCATCTGGAAGTAGCGGTCTGACAAATACTCAGTCTTGGGTAAAGACGGTCGTTGTATCATTTTACCCCACAATCAATTTAACATCACTTAGGCAAACGATCGCCTTCCTTCGTTTTTCTCGATGTGGTCTAAAGTGATATTCCCGATATTTTTCTTTGAATATCTTTTGGTTTTCGGGAGTGTGGCACCAGGAAGGATAGCCGCTAGTTTCTTGTTTTAGTTGTAAAAAGGCATCCACGTAGTCTGCAAAAATACCTTTCTGTGTCTCGTCGCCCTTGTGGCATTGTTGTGTCTTGGAAAAGTGGTAAATTTCGTACACTTCTAACAGTCGGTATCCCAGGTCAAGAGCTGTAAACAATTCCACACTAACCCACGTTCCTGTCAAGGCGCGTTCTTCTTGGGTGTGCTGACAAGGTTGGTCTTGGTTGCACGTTTCGGCACAAGTTCGACACAAAGGAAACATCAGTTTTCCTTGGCAATGGTGAGGTAAAACGGGATGGTACAAATTTGTGGGAGGTAAGACTTTGCACTTGATCAATCCTTGGTACAGGCGTATGTCGTCCAAGTCAGTGTGTTCTGTCATCAATTCTGGGTGCCCTGCGGAAAAGTGACAATATTTGCACACGTAAGATACAGCGAACACACGTCCAAATATCTGATTTCTTCTCCTTTCTCCTCGTCCGCCTGGTACAGCAAACAGGTGTCATTCGTTCATCCTCCGTACAAACTATCCCGTCGGTTCAGGGGGTCCACTAACTTGTAACTTTCTACGATGCGTTTGAACTCGGATCGGATTTCAAACGCTGATCGTATTCGTTTTCCCACATTTCCACTAGCTGGTATCCTTACTGCTCTAACTTCAAACGTCGCTGACAAGTTGTCTGGTACAAGTCTTCGATGGTCCGTTGTAAAAACTGATTTTTGGTTGAGGGTAGCACATGGGACATCCGTGAAATAAGCATCCATTAAACTCGTACTCGATTTGAGGATTTTCTAAGCCCCAGCCATCCACCGAATACGTACCGATCGTCATTTCGTCTCCTCCGTTGCGGGCGTGTTGGATCTATTTGTCTTCTTTGTCGCAGAGGTAATGTAGCCAGCGTAGGGCTTTGACCGAGTATTGACGTTTGACAAAGTTCGTCGTTTGAGGACTGATGATAGCGATGGTATTTTCAGGAATAAATCGTTTTCGGTACACTAAGGAACATTCTTTGGCGATGGTACAAGCTTCATTCAAAGGATCGATCCCTCCGTGTTCCATGAATAATTCTCGAAATTTTCCACAGCAACGTCGTAAAATGTCCACGTCAGATCGACAGTACTTTAACATTTCTTCTTGAAAGTCAAAGGGTTCCGAGGCGTGAGTCTGGTACCAAGCGTGGAAAGCTTCTCGTTGTTCGCTACGCATATTGTCGGGGTCGTAGTCGTCAGCCTCATGCAAATGGGATAGAACGGCATGTTGTTTGGTTTCGGTATTGAAAAAGTGTGGAAAATAACCTTTGACCATTTCTGTCATTCCAAACGTTTTAGGCATGCGACTCAAAGGCATGGCCAAGTAACTCATTGAATCTTTAAACTGTACTTGTCCTACTTGCATAGAAATTATTTTGGTTCCGTTTAAAGTCACTCGAGGACGTTCGGTAGCCTACTTCTGGACTGGTGGTTCCAGTCAATGATCTGGTAGAAATCACTAAAGGTGGTATGGCAGACGTAGTCACAGTTAGATTGGGTTGTTTAGCTCGAGAAGGTCTTTTTCTCTTCGGTCGTGATAAAGAAGTCTGATACATTTGTTTCAGACTCCTTAACTCAGCTAAATTGTCTAAAGGTACCGTCGTGACCGTTTGATTTTCACTATTCTCTTTCTGTCCTTGGTCTTTTTTCTTCTCTGTTGCTGATGCTACTGTTTCTTCCTGGTGTTTCTTTCTTGCTTCTTCTTTTTCTCGCTGTTGAAAGAAAGAAAAGTTTGTTCATCTACTTTCTGTTGTTGTAAAAATCGCTCCAATTCTTCTTTTTGTCTTTGCTTAAAATCATCGACGTGTAAAAAAGAAGAAGCAGAAGGTGACGAAGGTTCCGGAACAAATTCTTGCGAAGTTAGAAAATCCACAATATCCCTGTTAAAATCAAGTTCTTCTGGATGTAGATTCGTATTGATTTTGGTAGTCACTGCTGTACCATTACTTGCTGTCTCCACTAATGACTCACCCTAATTCATTGTCTTCCTAGTTTCCGACATGATTGACAACTCTGTTGCATCGATTGACTGCGCACAGACGCTAGTACCTCTATATAGTTAAGGTGACGTCACAGACTACTCTCTTCCGATTGGACGGTTGTGACAGACTTTTGTAACGCGTGTTTGGAATGGTGAATAAACTCGATCCGTTTCGATCCGCTCTTCCCCTATAAATAACCGCAGTACACGGCATTCGCTTCACCTGTTAGTATCACAAGATGTGGACCAACGTAGAATCTTCTACCCTTGTTTCTACCATGCTGTTTTGTACTGACTTACCCATGTATGTCAGATCATCGTGGACAATCACTAATATGACTGATACAGCCTTTTGGAAGAGAAGGATATATGTCGAGAGACAAGGTTGTTTAAAGAGAGTTCTCATCTATGGCCCAGCAGTGAGGAGAAGTTTAAGGAAGAGAAGAAGATCCGTGAGATGTCCTCTGTGTTACCAATATACTGTTAATATTACACATAACGGCGCTTTTCAGGGTCACTCATATACCTCGAAAAGATATTTGCTATCTTTGCCTCCATTTCCCTTCTCACTAGATAGTCCCAAATAAAATAATATTCCCCATGTTCAATTTCCCTTGACGCTATATAGTCCCAAATAGTTCCCATGTTAAATTCCCCTTGACGCTAGACAGTCCCACCTTGACGCCAGATCGTCCCACGACCTTTTTGACTGGAATTTCCCTTGACGCTATAAATCTTGACGCCAGAGGGTCCCAAGCCCTTTTTGACTGGATTTTCCCTTGACGCCATATCGTCCCACAATACTACTACAATATATTAATAGTCTACAATTTGTTCGTATCTTCAAACTGGTATTTAAATATATCCTCCTGAGAAAACAGCCCTTTGCATACCCTATATACTAAAAGATGACTGCAAACGCCATAATGTGCAGGCAGATCAGGGTCTACGTTCTTTTTTTATTGATTAGTCCTTCCAAACTGTATAGACCCAGATCTAGCATCGCATTAAGCTATGATATGTCTCTAATCAGTTGCATTTGGATCGGACCTATATGGGAATAAATATGGTATGTAAATGACATATATTCTGTTTAGCAAGCATATGACATAAATAGCTGTTTGCCGTGTTTATTGTTTACATTCAATTTTAGAATAAATATTCATTATGAATGAATTCACATTGCATCAATATTTCTTCTGAAATTATTATGCTTTCATTTCTGCACTTGTCAAAGTGATTATGATTGTAAACTATTTGCAGAAATAAGAACGCAAGCCATTTATTTCGTCTTTGTTACGAAAGTTCCTTAGATTCATCCCTTGATGCTCTTTCAACTTAGGCAGTCTATAAAATTACTTTCTATATCTGCAGTGTCTGTTTCCACAATTAAATACTGCGCAAAAGGAAGTCATTGTGTCCAGGCTTAATGGCTTAATGTACACGCTACTGCTATAGGACACATGGTACTAATTCAGTTTCCATAGTAAACCTGTGCAAACAACATGATTTTAAAACTTCAATAACTTAACAGTTTGGAGTGCTCAACATCAAACCTGTATTTACCAGTATAGATAAAACCTGGATGTCAGCTTCTGTGTAGAGGAAAAAATATGAGCCGGGACATTTTCTGCAGAAATGTACAGTTATTGAATTTTTATAATGTTTTGCATAGGTAACTATGGGGACAGAATTAGTACCGTGAGTCCAACTGTCTACGTGTGTTGAGTCTCATTCGGCCATCGTGGGTATGTGAGAAAGCTTGCTAGTAGCGTCTAGTGAACTCGTGGTATGGTTTCTCTCAGCGTTTTCCAGGGTTGTTCTTGCACTAGATACACTAAACGCCTTGTAATGCCTCGAATAAGACATGGCGTTAAAAACACAACAATAGTAGGTGAAAGTAGGGTTATGAACACATTGCCATGCGTTTCCATCCAGCAGTATTTCGCTTTTTAACGCTTCTACGTTGAAATGTAGTAACCACAATGAGGTAATCAGCAGTGGATTTGACAAATACAGTAGTAACAGATTACAACAAAAATACCTTGTAAATCGACATTTGTTTCTTCCGCATTACAAAATAAAATGGTCGCTTATTTTATTTCGATGTTTTGCACAATAACTCGACTATCACCTACTACTTAAATAAATCACATGTTCATCTACGATTTCATATTAAAATTTTTTAACACAAGCGTGTTTAAACCATCAGTACAAAATCTTTCATCATCGAAAATACCAATCCTTGTTTATTAATTTTAGCTGTTTGAATTTGATGACGGTATGATCTTATTGTTGTCATTTCAGCATTATGAATTTGTCTTCACCAAATAATACCTGTTTGAATAAATCATGAGTAAAATTCTTTATAACATCAGCTTATGCCTTCATCATATTTTTCTTAGTGTTTAAACCCACGATAATCATGATGATGAGAAATACCAGCAAGGATCAAGTTTATACTTATCTATGATCATTCGGTGAAAACTGTGGAATGCATCATCGAGCAATAATATGTCTTGTGTTAAATATAAATCTAAATGTTCACCAATAGCTTTACATTTACAGTTGAATTAGTTCCCGACACGATGATCGTGATCAATTTTCAGCACTAATTATATTTTCAACCGACAGTGATGAGTCAAATTTCTCATGGCTTAGTAATGATGTTTCTTTAAGGTACTAAAAACTATCTAAATATTCATATGGACAGATACCTTTCTGTTTCATTAATTCTGTCTGTTCAGCGAAATGTCTCGTCAATGATGGAAATTCTTTAGTGTTTTCTACTAACAAGTCTCAGGAAGAGTTCATAAATTGTAAACTGTCAATAAAAAGTACTGGTCCCCTTGTCCACGACATAAATATTTCAGCACTATTTGGAAGTCAATCTAATGTACGACCCTCAGATAATTGCATGATATCTGGATATATAATAAAGTGTCCAACATAACGTATGAGCTACACAAGGAACGAATTTTATTGCATGACATTTCAGATTACAGCCTTTATGCACTGCTCCTTTATTATCCAATTATATGACAGTGACCACGAACCTTACTATATTCATTAATATCATCTGGTAAAACATCTTTTTACAAACATGACAAACCAGGTAGTTGATTCTTACTCAATTCTCTGTTCTGGCGTTAATTGTTTCATCAGAAATGGGGCTGTAAGATGTTTAAAGATTTTATTTGCTTCTATGAAAATATTTTTTAAACAGCCAGACAGCTGGCTTTTCTTTATACTTACTTGTTCGCTGATATAATTTAACAGGCTCTGATAGCTCAGGATTAACCATGCAACTAACTTTATAAGCGACATATACTGGAATGTGTTTATGTGTATGCACTGTTATTGGCGACCCTGCAGAATTAACTCCAAAATAGACTCAAAATCATGCATGATTGTAAAAGGAATCACAAACATTTTTCTATTAGTCATAAATTTCAGAATTTTATCTTTTATTTTGGTACTGTTGTTCGTTGTCGATGACTACATTAATTATTATGCTTCAGGATAAATTCTTCATCTCTAAAACCCCACAAACAACGATAGCAGAAATAAAACCCCACAAACAACGATAGCAAAAATATCTCTTTTATCGATCCTTGTTAAACAGCTTACCCGTTAAACTATGATTTTTTTGTTATCAGAGCACAGTGTATCTTATACAGCAATGGATTAACTGTTTCTTTGAAATTCTTTTGGAAATATTTTACATTCGTTATCTACACAAAAACATTAATTCAACCCGGTAATAATTCAGGATTATGTTTTAAAATGTCTTCTAAGTTTTGTGGAACCCACTGATATTTTTTTTATCAAACCGCTCAAATGCTGAACTGATTCATGTCAGATGTATGTTTTTTGGCCTGAGTGATTCAATATTCTTTTGTAATTGAGATCAACATGTGACATTCTGAAGTTTGTTTTAGACAAATGTTGATATTCAATCATGAAATATTTTACTATATCATCTCGAGTAATTTTAGTTCTTGAGGTTGATGGTCTTAATTTAGGAGGACTTTTTATTTCTCGAAGTATTGGTTTGAACCAAATTTTTTTTTTTCAATGATGCTCTTCAACTTTAAGACGATCTTAATTAGTATTTGTCCTAGGATATTTTGCGTTTTTTCCTGTAACAGCTTGATATTCATTTATCATTTCTTTACAACAATGTGACGGGTGTGCTTCAGCTTTATAACGCTGTAAGACATAGTATATACTATAAATACATATTTAATTAATATAAAATATTATTCAAACAAAAAAATTTAAATACGTTTGAATCAAAATTAAGATCTAAATAAATAACTATATAATGCCAGTACAATTCAGAATGAGTAAGTACAAATGGGTCATGCAAGGAGCAAATGGAATAAACTCCAGCCCAGTTGACCTATGTTGTGGTGTTGCACAAGGTTCTGTTCTTGGACCTGTTATCTTCTTTCTATAAACTCAGCCGCTCCCAGGTGTCATTGATAATCATCCTGTGTCTCACCAATTGTACACTGATGACACTCAAATATACAAATATAGCCACCCAACTGAAGTTGATGCTAGCATCCAAGGTATGGTGAGGTGCATTTCTGATGTGAAATCATGGATGATATGTAACAAGCTTTAGAGGAATGATGATATACCTGAGGCCATTCTGATCACAACAAGACTTTCTCATCATATCCTGTACTTCAAAGAATAAATATCAACAACGCCAACGTTAAATTCACAGAGTCAGTACGACGCCTAGTTGTACTCTGGACAGTACTCTCAATTCACCAATTGTTATGAACATATACAAGGCTGCATATCTTGAGCTGAGACATATCAGCTCCATTCGCAAGTATCTTTCAGCTTATGCCATTAAAACACTTGTGTATTCATTACTACTTTCAAAACTGGACTACTGCAACTTAATTATGGCTGGTTAGTCTCAATATCTACTCCAGAAACTGCAAAAAGTTGAAAACACAGCTGCTTGGATCATCCTTAGAGTACCACGATCAGCGAACACCTCCCTGCTATTTTGTACACTACACTGACTATCCATTCGATCCCGAATCAAACACAACATTTATTCTCTGTGCATCGTTTCACTGACGTACTCCAAGTCCAACATACTTATCTGGCCTCACCCATGTGGACACACCAGCAAGATACTTACGCTCCTTTTCTGACAATCGTATACTCATTAGTCATATGGACAACGTCCTTTTGCATACTAGGACCCAACAACGTGGAATGATTTGTTCATTGAAATTAAACAAAACCACAGTGATCCATTTGAAGACTGCTCTTAAAACTCACCTTTTTCGACTAAAAGAACAAGCTTAAAGACCTAATGTTTCTTACCTTAACTATTTTCAGCATTTTTTATGTTTTCTATTATTATTATTATTATTATTATTATTATTATTATTATTATTATTATTACACATTTTTAACACAGGGACTTAACATTGTAAGCTCATATTTGATGAAGACACATGCGTGTTAAATTCCTAATGAAATTGACTCCAGGTCTTCATATATTCATACTGTTTTTGGATGGGGAAATACACTCGAATGCAATGCATGCCGTGACTTCTTTAGTCGCAACAGTAGTTAGTAGGTCAAGCTGAACACAGAAGAATACTACACTGATCATTACGGTGAATTACTTGATAGCTTCATGTTAAAATAAATTGAATTCTCTAATTTGTAAGTTTATTGGTATATAGGTTAACATCATATAAAAGCCTCTTAAGCCGATGTTTCATACACGGATTTGCTGTTGGTACCTAAAATTGTTTCAGTCCCTTGGACACATGTTATATGAAAACTTGTAATTTGCATCAAAGCCTAATTGGAGCTAGGAATTTACATCCACTCACTTTAATCAAGCACCAATTTATTTTAGATGCAAATGATATAAAATAGCAACAACTGATGTCAACTACTACTAATACAGAAATAAATTATGTGATTAAACAATTAAGGACTATTTTGTCTGCATTGCATTGGTTACCGATTTAAGGTTCACAATGCGTCATCAAGTGTCAAGTGTCCCTACTTTCGCTCCCCACCTCATTCCCCCCTTCCTCCCTCATGATAGGAAAGTGATAAAATAACGACTAGAAACAAGTAATACTCTGCTCCGTTGCATTTGGTGAAAATATGGTTGGAACAAGTATAACTTGTGGGATTATTTAAAACTACTCACATATGTTGAGATAAATGGCTAGATGTCGCTTCATTGATGATATAGAAAAATGGTAACATGGAAGAGAACGTCTGGATGATTTCATAACAAAAGCAAAGACCGTCCATCCTATAATAAAATTCACGGCAGAAGTCTCCAACTCGTTCCATATTCTTGGACAAAAACAATTTTCAGACTGTTAGGAAACATTTGATCAAAACCAACCTCTCCCATTAGACTGTCATCCAAAACACTGCATTCGAAACATCGGGGCACTAAGGACAGGCAGAATCTGTTCCGACGATGAACATTCCAAAAAAGATTTCAAGAGTTATCTGAACATCTAATGAACCGAGGCTACGATAAAAACGTTATTGTGGAGGAAAAATAAAGAACGAAAAGGTCGATGGTATATCATTTATCCTGATCAACTTTCCAGACAAGCTGAAACTAGGTAAAATCATCCAGAAACACTTACCAATGAAGGAATCTTGTGACACTAACGTTAATTTCTTGAACAAACCAGTAGTGGCTTACCGCAACCAAACACCTTAAATACATCCTAGTCAGAACGAAGCTAACGCCAATCACAAGCTAAGACTAACCCAGCAATTCTGATCCCGGGGGTGATAAAAGGAGCAAAACCTTTCAACATTTGAAAGATATGAACAGCAAATTACTTCGTCCAAACAGAACGTTAAGAACGAAGAATGTAATATATCTCATCACACGTAAGATTTGAGGCCTTCAGTATGTCGGTGAAACTGAAAAGCTACAATCGGTTTAGATGTCAAAGAGGATACAATTGCTGAACACTTTCTTCCCTAGGTCACACCATGGGTGATGTAACACTATTTGCAACTGCTCACAACCCCAACTGGAGTTTCTAAAAAACGCAAAGAAATCGTACTAGATATTTCGCCATAAAACAATGAAAACATGCGGCCTAATTCAAAGACTACAAAAAGACAATTACGCAATCACCTCTTTACAGCCAGGACATTTACATTGAATTATTTTCTTGTTTAATTTTGCTTTTTAGTTACTGTCTAGACTATAATTATCATTAGGACAATTAAATGTCTGCTTTATAAATTACGGTTTCGCCAATTTAAATTTTTTATATATAGAAAAGCAGATGTTGATATGGCTCATCCATTTGTAAGTCGATATAAATAATTACACGGCTGAGGCTAACTAGTCGAAATATTCAAGCTTTAATTCCAGTAGACATGTTTATGTAAACTTTTTAATTTCAACGCATTTTGTGTTTATTGTTAGCCTTGTCTCTGTTTTGGTTTGTGCCTTTGATAAAGACTGAATCAAAATCGAAAGCTCTCAGGTGAGAGAGAGAGAGAGAGAGAGAGAGAGAGACAGAGAGAGAGAGAGAGAGAGAGAGAGAGAGAACAAACACTATGATATTTTTTAAAACTCTTACATCTTTCAAGACAGGGAAACGAAACAAACAAATCATAAACAAATAGAAAAAAGTTATGAGTATATCATTAATAAACGGTCTTAAAACACCATTAATAAACGGTCTTAAAACACCATTAATAAACGGTCTTAGAACACCATTAATAAACGGTCTAAAATCAAGTAAACTACATATCTATCGTATGCTGCAAATATGTAATACTAACCCACATGAACGCACGTGTAAATATTAACCCATATGAACGCACGTGTAAATACTAACCCACATGAACGCACGTGTAAACACTAACAGACGTGAACACATACGTAAACACTAACAAACATGAACACACGTGCAAATACTAAACAACATGAACGCACATGTAAATACTAACCCTCATGAACGCACGTGTAAACACTAACAGACGTGAACACATACGTAAACACTACCAAACATGAACACACGTGCAAATACTAAACAACATGAACGCACGTGTAAATACTAACACACATGAACGCACGTGTAAATACTAACACACATGAACGCACGTGTAAATACTAACCCACATGAACGCACGTGTAAATACTAACCCACATGAACGCACGTGTAAATACTAACACATGAACGCACGTGTAAATACTAACACACATGAACGCACGTGTAAATACTAACACACATGAACGCACGTGTAAATACTAACACACATGAACGCACGTGTAAATACTAACCCACATGAACGCACGTGTAAATACTAACACACATGAAAGCAAGTGTAAATACTAACCCACATGAACGCACGTGTAAATACTAACCCACATGAACGCACGTGTGAACACTAAAACACGTGAACACATACTTAAACACTAACAAACATGAACGCACATTTAAATACTAACACACATGAACGCACATTTAAATACTAACACACATGAATGCACGTGTAAATACTAACCCACATGAACGCACGTTTAAATACTAACACACATGAACGCACGTGTAAATACTAACCCACATGAACGCGCGTGTAAATACTAACACACATGAACGCACGTGTAAACACTAACCCACGTGAACACATACGTAAACACTAACAAACATGAACGCACGTGTAAATACTAACACATCTGAACGCAAGTTTAAATACTAAGACACATGAACGCACGTTTAAATACTAACCCACATGAACGAACGTGTAAATACTATCACACACGAACGCACGTGTAAACACTAACACACGTGAACACATACGTAAACACTAACACACATGAACGCACGTGTAAATACTAACACACATGAACGCACGTTTAAAAACTAACCCAAATGAACGCACGTGTAAATACTAACCCACATGAACGCACGTGTAAATATTAACACACATGCACGCACGTGTGAACACTAACACACGTGAACACATAGTAAACACTAACAAACATGAACGCACACTTAAATACTAGTCCACATGAACGCACGTGTAAATACTAACACACATGAACGCACGTGTGAACACTAACACACGTGAACACATACGTAAACACCAACAAACATGAACGCACATGTAAATACTAACACACATGAACGCAAGTGTAAATGCTAACACACATGAACGCACGTGTGAACACTAACACGCGTAAACACATACGTAAACACTAACAAACATGAACGCACGTTTAAATACTAACAAACATGAACGCACGTGTAAATACTAACACACATGAACGCACGTGTAAATACTAACACACATGAACGCACGTGTAAATACTAACACACATGAACGTACGTGTAAACACTAACACACGTGAACACATACGTAAACAGTAACAAACATGAACGCACATGTAAATACTAACACACATGAACGCACGTTTAAATACTAACACACTTGAACGCACGTTTAAATACTAACACACATGAACGCACGTGTAAATATTAACACACATGAACGCATAGGTAAACACTAACAGACATGAACATATTTGTAAATACTGACATACATGAACATATGTAAATACTAGCACACAAGAACACACAAATAAAGACAAGCACACAGAAACAGATATGTAAATGTTAACAAACATGAACTAACACATGAACACATGTAACTACTAACAAACATGACCACGTATGTAAATGTAGCAGAAGCATATACATGTATTTTAGAAGTTTATATATTCTTGTTTAAAGTAGGCAGAAGTGGGTATTTTATTATTTTATTATTTTATCTAATTAATGTTCATAGATCAGTGAAATAAAATCACCAGTTGCAATTATTGCGTAGCCATTTAGTCAATACGGATTACCTATTGAGTTTTGTCCACTCTGAGCAATGGGGATTCCCTTTATTGCTGTTCATGCTGGGTTGTTCTATTGCATGACAAGTGGTAAGTAACTTTCTGATTGGTTAGTTTGCTACTTTTCTGTATAAACAACATAGCATGGGCAGCAGGTTGGTGGCGGTCATTCCATTGAACTTTGTGAAGGGTACTGGTCATGGGATTAAATTAAATGTGCTTCTGATTCTGTTTGGCTTCAAGAAAATGTGACGAAGTTTGTCCCATATGATAAGGTAAAAAGATTTATAATATGGTCAATTAACTGTTTATCTTCTGTGTACTCTGTATATTTCTCTGAAATGTATATTGCATTGTAGTACCTTTAATAAGTTATCAACCTGCATAGTCTTTTCTGAGCCTATCATTCTATCCATACGCTTGTCTGTCTGTCTGTTCTGTGTTGTTTTCTCCATACTGATTGTTGTGTTAAGGTTCATTTGGTCCACTATCTTTCTAGATGGATAAGTAATAAATATGGTGGTAGTTATTCGTATTATACTTTAAAACAGAATCAATGTATACATGCAGAGCAATAATGCACTGATGACTATTATTTATATTAGTAAATGTATTTTATTGTATTTGCAGGTTTAATAAAGCAGGATATATATATATATATATATATATATATATATATATATATATATATATATATATATATATATATATATATATATATATATATATATATATATATATATATATATATATATATATATATATATATATATATATATATATATATATATATATAAAGTTGCCAACCTAGTGCATAATAAAACTCCTGTAACATATACAATTGTCTTTTATAAGAGTAGACGGAAGAGAACGGTCACATAAATACTAACACACAAGAACATGCATGTACAAATTGAATCACGTGAACACGTATGTAAATACTAACACATATGAATACACGTATCAATACTACCACACATGAATACACATGTCAATACTAACAAACTTGAATACACTTGTCAATACTAACACATATGAATACACGTCAATACTAACACACATGAATAAACGTGTCAATACTAACACATATGAATACACGTGTCAATACTAACACACATGAATACACGTGTCAATGCTAACATACTTGAATACACGTGTCAATACTAACACACATGAATACACATGTCAATACTAACACACATGAATACACGTGTCAATACTAACACACATGAATACACGTGTCAATACTAACACATATGAATACACGTGTCAATACTAGCACACATGAATACACATGTCAATACTAACACACATGAATACACATGTCAATACTAACACACTTGAATACACATGTCAATACTAACAAACATGAATACACATGTCAATACTAACACACATGAATACACGTGTCAATACTAACACACATGAATACACATGTCAATACTAACAAACTTGAATACACTTGTCAATACTAACACATATGAATACACGTGTCAATACTAGCACACATGAATACACATGTCAATACTAACACACATGAATACACATGTCAATACTAACACACATGAATACACGTGTCAATACTAACACACATGAATACACGTGTCAATACTAACACACATGAATACACGTGTCAATACTAACACATATGAATACACGTGTCAATACTAGCACACATGAATACACATGTCAATACTAACATACTTGAATACACGTGTCAATACTAACACACATGAATACACATGTACATATTAACACACATGAATATACATGTACATACTAACACAAACGAACACATATGTACTACATGCTAACACACATTAACACATATGTACCTACTAACACATAAGGACACATGTAAATACTAACGTACGTGTAAATACTTGCACATTTGAACATATGCATAAATACTGAATCATATGAACACATCTTCTTCTTGATAGTCTCTCGAGTCGAGGAAGACAAGTTGTGCAATTTCATTCAACGGTGGACGCGCATGTTGTTCCAGAGTCCGAATTCCGATACACACATGCGGTTGCAGGTGGGGCATGGAACACCGGTGGTTGTTGGTATCTGAGATACATTTCCGTGACGTCTCTCACGAGTTGCAGCAAGACGCTGGCGGAGGTCAACATCAAAGGTGGTACAGGCTTTTCTGGTCAGGGCTCGCCAATGCCTTCTGTCTGAGGCAGCGAGCTCGAGCTGGCGTGGTTAAAGGTCTGTCCATTTGATGTTCGTCTTGAGGTTGTCTTTGTACCTCTTGTGAGGGCGGCCTTGCTTTCGGTTTCCCTGGGCTAGCTCGCCAAAGAACAACTGCTTTGGGATTCTGCTTATGTGGATGACATGGCCAGTCCAGCGAAGCTGGGCTTGGATTAGTTTGGCTTCGATGCTTGTTGTGTTGGCTCTATCAAGGACTTCCAGGTTGATGATTCGGTCCTGCCACTTGATCCGCATGATGGATCTCGGGAAGCGCTGGTGGAATTGTTCCAACTGATTGATATGCATCCTGTAGAGTGTCCACGTTTCACAACCATATAAGAGTGACGTGAGGACAACTGCATTGTACACCTTCATCTTTGTTGACAGGCGTATGTCCTTGTGCTGCAAGAACTTGGTTCGGAGTCCTCCTAGTGCTTGACTGGCTTTTTGGGTACTCGCAGTGATCTCTTTGTCCAGATAGCCATCACTAGATATTGTGCTGCCAAGGTATTTGAAACTGTCCACATTTTTCAGCTGCGTGTCGCCAATGGTGATACAGGGTTGTGAGTAGACGGCGTTTGGGGCGGGCTGGAAGATGACTTCTGTCTTTCATAGACTAATTGTGAGTCCAAATAGGTTGGAGGTTTCAGAGAATCTGTCCACGATTGCCTGTAGGTGAGTCTTTTCATGGGCCATGAGGGCACAGTCATCTGCAAAGAGTGCTTCAATGATGAGTCTTTCTAGTGTCTTGGTTTTTTCAGCTGGGAGACGTAAATCAAACACTGATCCATCCAGGCGATACCTAATGTAGATGCCAATGTCAATGTCCCGAATGGCATGGAACAGTACCTGTGTGAAGAAGAGGTTGAAGAGTACCGGAGCGAGTACACAACCCTGTTTGACACCATTAGATATGGGGAATTTCTCGGAGGGTTCACCGTCTGATTGAATCTCTCCAGTCATGTCAACGTGGAGGAGCCGGATGAGGTTGGTAAACTTCTGAGGACAACCAAGTTTCTTGAGTACTACCTACAGTGCGTCTCTGTTGACCATATCGAAAACCAAGCCTTTGTCAGGTCCACGAAGACAGCATACAGATTCATGTTCTGCTCAAGGCATTTATCTTGGACTTGTCTCACTGCGAAGATCATGTCAACGGTGCTGCGGTCTGGGCTAAAACCACTCTGAAACTCGGGGAGGTTATCTTCTGACACTGCTGCAAAAAGCCTGTTGAGCAAGATGCGAGCAAGTATTTTGCCAGCAATGGAAAGCAGGGAGATGCCTCTGTAGTTACTGCACTCGACACGTGTGCCTTTGTTTTTATTGAGGGTCACAATTGATGCATCACGGAGGTTGTCTGGCACCTCTTCTTCCGTCCAGATGCTGATTAGCACATCGTAGAATTCCTCCAGAGCCTGCTCACTGAGAGCCTTGTACACCTATCTCTCTCTCATCGGGGGAATTCCCATGATTTTTCAAAACTGCCATCGTAAAGCCTCTGCTGAAGAAACCAACACTTGACCATAACGATTTAAAGAACTACCGCCCAGTTTCTAATCTCCCATTCATATAAAAATCGTAGTAAAGGTTGTTCTTACCCAACTTGTATCTCATTTGAATTCAAACAGTCTTTTTAGCAATGTACAGTCTGCATATCGCCCTTGCCACAGTACGGAAACTACTCTTTTGAAAGTATTTAGTGACATTCTCTCCGCTTTGGATAGTGGAAAGATTACAGTCCTCACTCTTCTGGATTTATCTGCAGCATTTGACACAACATACCATGATATATTACTTCACCGTCTCCAGCATGTATTCGGCATTCAGAATATAGCCTTACAGTGAGTGGTTCAAGTCCTACTTAGTCAACAGGACACAAATTATATCTGCAAATGGAATACATTCCAGCCCAGCTGACGTATGTTGTGCTTGTTCTTGGACCTGTTCTCTTCATTCTATACACTTAGCCGCTCTCAAGTGTCATAGATCATCACCCAGTGTCGCACCAATTGTACGCTGATGACACCCAAATATACAAGTCTAGCCACCCAACTGAAGTTTATGCTACCATCCATGGAGTAGAGAGGTGCATTTCTGATGTGAAATCATAGATGACATGTAACAAGCTGCAGATGAATGATGATAAAACTGAGGCCATTCTGATCAAAACACAAAGACTTTCTTATTCACATCCTCTACCTCAGACAATAAATATCAGCAACACCAACATTAAATTCTCACAGTCAGTACGAAACCTAGGTGTTACTCTAGACAGTACTCTCACATTGCACCAACATGTCATGAACATATGCAAGGCTGCATATCTTGAACTGAGATGCATCAGTTCCATTCGTAAATATCTTTCAGTTGATGCCACTAAAACACGTGTGTGTTCGTTAGTACTTTCAAGACTGGACCATTGTAATTCAATTCTGTCTGGCTCGTCACAATATTTACTCCAGAAACTTCAGAAAGTTCAAAACACCGCTGCACGAATCATTGTTAGAGTTCCTCGATCAGAGCACACCTCACCACTGCTCTGTACCCTAAACTGGCTATCAATTCGATACAGAATCAAACACAAAATTTGTTCTCTGTGCTATGTTTCACTGACAGACTCCAGTGCGACATACCTAACCAGCCTCACTCATGTGCATACACTAGCTAGATACTTACGCTCTTCTTCTGACAGTCGTATACACATTGTTCCCACTGTGAAAACGAAGTCATATGGACAACATTCTTTTGCATACCAGGGCCCGGCGACGTGGAACGAATTGCCCATTGAAATTAGACACAAAGACACAGTGGTCCCTTTTAAGTGTGCTCTTAAAACTCACATGTTTCGACTGCAGGGACACACTTAGAGACCTAAAAATGTTTTGTATCTTACATGTTTTCAGCATGTTTTTATGTTTTCCAATTTCATTGTTTTTGTAATTTCTTTTTCTGTAGTGTAGTCATATCATTATAGATGGTGTAAAGCGCTTAGAGCTTCGAAAGATTAGGCGCTATACAAAGTCTTCATTATTATAATCGGGTGGGATTTTTCGGATTCATAAAAGAACACGTTTGACGATGACATAAATACAATGTTAAATAACGAATGACTTACAGGTGCAAATGAATTATTACGTGAGTGTATTTATCCAAATATTGGATTATTAACATAATAACGCACAAATGTAATAAAGGATAAACAAACAATTTATTCTACAAAAGGCAAACACAAGGCGTGAATGATTCACAGTGACTTAACAATAGAAAGATGGATATAGTTTACTCAGCTAGAAAAGAATGTAGATTTTTACTCGTGTATTAAAATGAAATCACTCATAGTGAAATTATGAAATGAAAAAAGACAGATACATAACTTATCTTTACAGTCCCTAAAGATACAACGCGTTTACGAACCCCAAAAGTTAGCCCACGGCTACAATAGTACGTGCAAGGAGATACACTCCGTTGTCAGAACATTTTATGTCAGCTCCACGGCTGTGAAAGTTCAGCTTTACAGCTGCTACAATTAATGTGGTTGGCTTTATGGCTTGCACAACGTAGACCTCAATTCCTCCTGATACTTGGAACTCTCGGGTCCCTCTAGTCCCTCTTGACAATACCGTACACTCCAGATACTGAACATTCCAGATGCTGGAGATCTGAAAACATATCCAAAACCGTGTACTTTATACTTGAACAACGTAGACCTCAATTCCATTGGCTAACTTTTGGGGTTCCTAAGACCCATTTTATCTTTAGGGACTGTAAAGATAAGTTATATCTCTGTCATTTTTCATTTGCACAATTTCACTATGAGTGAATTCATTTTAATACACGAGTAAAAATCTACATTCTTTGCTAGCTTAGTAAACTATATCCATCTTTCCATTATTTAGTCATATTTACACATGTAAATACTAACACACATGAACATATATGTAAATACTAACACACATGAACACACATGTAAATACTAACACACATGAACACACATGTAAATACTAACACACCTTTTAAATGAAAATACTTACATATACCACGATTACACATAACTGAAAAGTCCAAGAATTTAATGCTTTAGATCTGTATAATATTTTCACACTTGCATATTAATTAAACCATGGGGTAATGTTCAAAATACAATCAATATTTTGGAATTAGATCAGAGGGTATTTAAAGGATATATAATTAGTTGATTCTTTCTATCGATCAATTTGAATTCTTAATACTAAAATAAATGGAAATGGTAAAATTGCACAATTGTGGCACTGACAAAATCAGCAAACCTGATTGATTAAATGGAATGATCATTATCGCGAGCGCAGCGAAAGTACTTAGGCGTCAGAGCCAACATAAAATAATAATTTGTTGTTGAATTGAATATTAAAGCGAATATTGATGATAATACTAATTGGTTAGATTACACAGCAAACGCTTACTTGAGGACATAATGTATAATGGACATGAATTTATCGCAGACGTCGTAGTAGACCCTTGCTGGGACACACACACACACACACACACACACACACACACACACACACACATCCAAATACACGCCTCCATTTATATTTTATGTTTATATTTTATAGTTTTTACAATTTAAGTGATTATTTGTTTGGTTATAAGAATTATATGCAAACCGGTGTTGGTACAGAACTCTATAAACGGAACTTGATGGTAACATGAACTAGTTTCATAAAATGTCCCACAAAAGTTACAGATCTTTTAAAATCATATTTTTAACTGTAAGTGTTTAGTAATTAGATGTATGAATAATTGTGTGCGTTGGATGTTTAGGCGACCGGTTCAAATGTACATGCCTTATAGCACGGGTCTTTCGACTAGAATTGCGTACTAATAGATCATACCGTTGTTAAGTAAGGAAAAACTTACACATGTAAAGTTAGAGTACTATGAATGTGTGGTTATTCGTTTAATTTCGATTGCAATTATTTGTGGTATCAGGGCATATTATAAAACCCTTCACTGAAAACGCTAGGTACCTTGAGGCTGATGGACAAATAATAGAAACATTGATCTGACGCAATATGCCCTCAGTTTGTTCAACAGTTTTCCACCGCTTGGCACTTAAGTGAACATAGGAACTAGCTGATCTTACTTCTTTGTCTTGTTGGACTATATTATCCAATAAATACTTTTGTTAATAGACCGTTGTTTTTAAAAAAGATTTTAATTTTTTGTGATATCAGTGGTCGTCTTCCACCAAGTACATCACCATCGTTCCAAATAACAAGGACAAAGCGGCACAAATTATTAGGTTACTGAATGTCTATACATTTTCAGAAATATAACTTTCTATCCCTCGATATTAAGTCCTGATACGAGTAATTTATTATTTCAAGACGTAAATT